>JANEHU010000586.1:0-567327 GCA_027563435.1 Nasonovia ribisnigri
TATTTTTTACAGACATTTTAAGTTCAAATTTGGACGAAATTACATATTAAAATCAATTTTAACGAGTAAAAGTATATATTATAATATTTTATAGCATCACTGATAATTTTAGGTTAATAATCAAATAATATGAATAATATTAATTCAACTTAGCAGCTACCGTAAAATAACAAAATTATCGATATAATTTAAAATATCCTAGACTGACATACCGTCTCCGCTCATAATCGTTTTTCATATACAATGATATATATCATTGAATTCAAATTTAATACCATCCATTATAGTACAGTGATCTACTTGTAGCCTACTGTACAGCGGAGCGACATCCACTTGACCCCTTTTTTTAGTTTTTTTTTATATAAATATCAATAAATTTTTATTTGTTGGGCCAAAAATAATGAAAATGTAATACAAGGCTCCTGATATATTGTTACAATAGCAATTGAAAAATATTAAAATACATAGGCACACATTTTTTTTATAAGCATTTAAAGTTCGAATTTTGACAAAATTCATCAAAATCTCGAAAATTATCAACTAAACAATTATAAAATGGTCAGTTTTTATAACTTAGGATTGAAAATTTAAAATAAAGATTCTAATAAATAGTACATACTGTAATCAAAAAATCTAAAAAATATATAAACACAGTTCTTTTTTACAGACATTTTAAGTTCAAAATTGGACGAAATTACATATTAAAATCAATTTTAACAAGTAAAAGTATATATTATAATATTTTTCTAGCATCACTGATAATTTTAGGTTAATAATTAAATAATATGAATAATATTAATTCAACTTACCAGTTACCGTATAATAACGATATCAATGTAATTTAAAATATCCTAGACTGACATACCATCTCCGCTCAGAATCGTTTTTCGTATACAATGATATATCATTGAATTCAAATTTAATACCGTCCATTATACAGTGATCTACTTGTAAACTACTGTACAGCAGAGCGAAATCCACTTGACCCCCTTTTTAAGTACATATTTCTACATTTTTCCAATTTAATAAGATATATTTTGACGATTAATACTATTTTCTCGACTGGTCACATCAACGTTTTTAAAAATATATTTTTTAGTAGTCAATGCAAAACAATATTTTCATGATATTCTTCCTTTATGACTTCATACCAACATATTATGAATTACAAATATACATAATAATGAAGATTTATAAGTATCTAATCAAATTTAATTAAATTTTTTTATTACAATGCTTATGTTTATATTTTTGTTTTTGCACTTTTCCTAATAGTAGGTTTATAATATAATATATCATGACAACATTTTGTGATTATAGATATCAAGTACCCCTATTTTTTAATAATGTAAAGAAATTTTTATCTTTTTGGTTTTTTTTTAGCAATACCTATTACCTAGGTACTTTACTTCTACCCATTGTGTTCAAAGGTGTGTCTACGAGCCTATCATGCACGACCTATGAAATTTGATATGGCATGTGTTTAATATGTGAAAAATAATGTTGTGGCTCTTTTTGTATAGTTATGAAAAATTTTATTTTTTATTTTTTCTTCTTATTAGTCATTATTTTTTGTACTCACAAAAAGATAACGATAATTCTTTTGAAAATTTGGCGGTCAAATTACTCGTTCTTTACTGATCGCATGCTCTATTAAGTTTGTGTTGGAACTGTGAAAATGGTGTACACACGCCATTATGTTCATAACATTTCTATTCACACATATGTTTTTATTCTTTACGTATGACTATACATAGGTATCTTCATAATATATTATTATTAATTATAACCAAAGACCGGATTTGTATACATTTTTAATTTTAAAATATGCATGTAAGCATGCACTAAAAAAAGTCCAAATAGGCGAGAAAAAAATGCAAAACATGCGTGGTAAAATTTCAATTTTTATTTAAGTTTATATTAAATTTTAATTTTGCAGTGTTAATTACCTTTTTTTTTTTTTTTTTTTTATTGTGGTATCGAGAACTGAAGGGGGAACTAAGGTGCCAGTACTTCCCCTCCAGCCCCCATCGTTTATTGTTGAAACAAAACAAAAGACAATTAACAGCGGTGGGACAGTCCCCCGCCCGCTGTTATTACAAGCAAAGTTGAGCTAATAAGTTGTACAAATCGGTTCTTAACTAAGGTAAATACCGCCGATTCGCGGCCTGTCGAACTCGCTCGTCTTCCTCCTTGGCTGTAAGGATGTTTTCTACCATGCCATAGAACAGCCTGAACCTCTCTTCGGCCTCTCTTAGGATCACATCCTTCACTTGGGCGTCCGCCGGCAGGAGCTCGAACGCCGGTCCACAGATAATGTCCGGAACGTCATTGGTGCTCGGACGGTGGCCGATCCTGGCTCTCAGGGCTTCACGAAAGCCGTCCCAATGGGAGCAGTCGAACAGGGTGTGCTCTACTGTGTCAGATTCGCCCAAGCACTGCCAGCAACGAGTGCTAGCGGCCCTATTCATTCGATGGAGGTACCATTCAAAGCAGCCATGTCCCGTGAGTGCCTGAGTCATGTGATACGTCAGAGGCACCCACGGGACAGTCCTTCCTAGCCATCTTGCCAGGTCAGGGATGACTCGGCGCGTCCAGACAGTGTTAATTACCTATTGATTTTATTAAAAATGTTTATAGTAATGTTTATCAGTAAAATGTATAAGCACAGATATTGAGATATGCAGTACAAAAATGTAATTTGTAAAATTTTAATTTTAATCAATAATAGATTGCAAACCAAGTAAATAACATTTTTGTGAGTACCTACCGACGACAAATTTAATTATTTGAGACGTATAATATTTGATACCTATTAAACTTACCTCTAATCTTTTTTTTTTCGCTCAACACTCTTTTGGACCTTGGAGGTGTATATTTGTACCTATGTTTTTTTGTTAAAATGTGCAAAAATATGCAGTATACAATTTTGATATTTAATCAATCAAGTTATGGTTTACATACACTCATTGATTACATATATATATATTATGAATTATGATGTTGAAAATAGCAACATGCATTTTGAGCAAAATCCGGTCTTTAGCTATTGCAATATTCGCATTACTACCTACTCAATAAAATGTACCTACCTAAAACAATATGAACTTTCAATAGGTATGTTCAAATATGGTTTATGCCCCCCTCCCCCTAAACCAGTCAATACGATCGTACCTGGTAGCCTATATTTTTCTTCACCACTATCAGTATTGGGTAAATAACTTATAAAGTAGTACAATTAGTAATTACGTTGGGTACCGCTTAACTCGAATACTTATTGTTAACTACATTAAATATATATTTTTAAAACGTTACATTACTTTTCCATTTATAAAATCCCTACAAAGTATTACGTCACAAATGATGTTACTTTTTTAACATGTAAAAACATACTGAAATTTTGTTAATTTCGTTAATAGTAATAATTTGTAGCATAGGCACATTAAATTACTACTGTCTTCTATTCCCAAGTAACCCAACACATACTCTGGCCACTGCTAATTGCTGTGCAAGTACAATGTGTAGAATTTTAGAGAAATTCTACGTGAAAAAAAGGGCTGAAACTAGTCAAAAATTTAGGAACTTAGACCTTAATTAGGAAGGTTACTAAACTACCTTTGTTTTTTAATACAATAAACGATGGGGACGTTTCTTCTTCGGTTCTCGATGACACGTTAAAAAAAAAAAGCATAATAGGCAGGTACTTACTGCAACTCCCCTAACAAAACTATTAACTTAAAATAACCCATAGGGGACCAGTATCTAAAATCAATAAGCGATAGGTATTCTATAGGGGCTAAATCATAAAATCAAAGTCAGGGGCAAAGCACCCGTAGTTGTGGCCAGTAGCGTACTTAGGATTTTTTTTAGGGGGGAAATATGACTAAAATAGTTTTTCTGCCTCCACTCGAAATACACGAATACATCTATCTTATTTATCTAGATTCTAGATTCTATAACCTCCTCACACTAAACGTCCCAGCATCTTATTATCTACTGACAAAGTGATATACGCAGAACCAATTTCTTATGTTGTCCATCCAAGAAATTTGAGATCGTCCACGGATCTTTTTCCTGCTATTTTCCCCTGAACTAGGTATTAGTTGTAGTAGACTATATTATTCTGGATGCCGCAAAACATGTCCCGGATATTGAAGTTTTGCTTTTTTTATTCTTTTCACCACTTCAAGATCTTTATTCATTCGTTCTAAAACGTTGATATTCGTTATGTGATCTCACGAATTAATTGCTAATATTCTGCGGTCTATCCAAATCTCCAATCCTTGGATTTGGTTGGTTGAAACTTTGGATAAAGCGCAGTCCAAGTCTCTATACTCCGTAATATTGTTAAATTTGATCAATTATTTTTGTAGGATATCATTAATTTTGAATTTAAATGCTAATAATCTTAACGCAATTAAAAATTAAAAATAGAATAGAAATAATGAAAAAATATATAAACAGTGGAACCATTGATAACTCGAACCTCTATAAGTCAAATTTTTGATAACTAGAATTTTTTTTTCGACTCCAGCCAATTTGAGTTATCGAGGTTCCACTGTATATTTAAATTTTTAATGATACCTAGGACCTACGATAGTGTTCATCCGGGCCCCTACGAATAGCGGAAACAATAAATTTCAGTGACAGAGAGTGTCGTCCGGTATTTAGAGGTTTCACTGTATTAATTTTGTATTACATTTTCAAGACAAAGCTGCAATTTTGTCAACATAAAGTGAAAAAAAAACTAAAACTGTACAAGGCATGCACTTTGGACAGATCCCTCTAGAAAATGGCATGCAAATATGCAATTCGGATAGACCACTATCAGAATGTGACATATGCGATTCGGATGGACCCCTCTATATTACGGCATGCAATTAGGAATTGGTTTTGGTTCGTAATCATTATTTATAGGTATCTACTATTGGCTTTCGCACCAAGGTTTGGTATAGTTAGAAATAGGTCGTTGCCTGCAGTGGTGCAGAAGTTTTTAAAACGTGGTTGGGCAATTTCTAAACTTCGCGGCCTCAATATCTTAATTACCTATATTTAATATTGAGGTAGGTACCCTAACGGCTAACATACATAATTTACTCATAATAATAGTATGATGTGAATAAAATATCGCGGCCAATAACATGGATTCCAGCGCCACTGCCGATACAACTCGTACCTATAGGTAGGTATAATATACCTACCTACCAAGTACTTACCACTGATTGCCAATAATACCTATATATTATGTAGGTTCCAAATAGATATACCAGCTATATATTATAATCGTTATGATTTTGGTACGAACGGGTTTTTTTTCATACCTACCTGCTTGTTATCATAATATTTAAGTTGAAGCTGGGTACTGAATAATTGATTATAGGTAGGAACTATATTACCTAAGTCTGCTGCAGCACATATATATATATATATAATATATACAGTGCAATGGCAAATCTACTAAAAAACGTACCAAGTACCGACTGCAATTATTTTAATATTATTGTCCGTGTGGCCGTATTAGAAGAGGAAGAGGTGGAGGAGTAGGAGGAGAAGAAGGATAATCGAAAGGTATATATAATACTTCGTCAAATGGGTAGGTAGGCAACTATAGGTAAGTATATGTTTGGGAAGGTTGTGTTATTATAAGACGAGAGAAAATCGTTTATGCCAACTTTCATTTTCTCTAAACAATAATATATAATATTTAATACGAATTATTGATGTGTGACCTAAAATGTACGAAATAAAAATAAAAATAATACATACACACGCAGAGACTAGAGAGACGTATTGCTGAGTAATAATTATAGAATATTATTATATTATATAGTGTAATCTCGAGTAATAATAATTGAAATGCTCACTGGATAGTTATGGCAGAACGAATATTTGTAGAAGGTCCCCTATATGAGTTATACGTTATACTTGATATATAGCAGCTATTATAATTTATTATACATAATTAACGGTACGCAGCCAAGTATAGGTGTTCATTTAGGTGTATTATGTCGACAAAATATTTATTTTCGTTTTTGCCTCGTGGTAAAAATCGTTTCATATTAAATTATTATTTTTCCAGATATATTAATATATATACCGCGTAATCAATGTCGAAACAATCGTAGGCGCGTTTCGCTCATTTTGCGCTATGTACAGATATTCTTACTTTTCGATGGTTGGAAAAAAAATTTCGGTCATGAAAAACTAAGACAATAATGCGAAGGGCCCGTTAAATTTAATCAAAAATAATAATAAATAATATATAAGAATTTATTTCATAAATTATATTATTATAATAACATCATCTATACACTTAATATAAAAATATTAAAAATAAAAATACATTTTATATGTTTAAAATTGTGAAAAAAAACTATTACACAATTGCACGTTAAGTATAAGTACTAAGTAGGTATTTATGTAAAAACTAAGAAAATAATATAATATGTGATGATTATATTAGTCTTTACAGCGTTTTCTAACGTTATGAGCGAAATATTCGGAACATTTAAATACATAAAAATCAAACTTGACTGAATAGTTTATTATAGTTATAAGTATTTAAATTTAGATGAGAGGAACAGTGGACCGACATTTTGCGGGGTTACCACGTCCACTATTCCACTCTTCTTATCCGAACTTTAAGTTTACTTGTAATGCATAAAATACTCTCCCTAAATGTATCGAAATACTTAGGAAAACATTCTGCTCTGGAATATGAAATTTAAACTGTATGATTTCACTAAAAAGAACAAAAAACTTGAAATATTATGTTGAGGATAAAAAATATATATATTTTAAAAGTGTTGTTTTTTAACGACTAGAAACCATGTAACATTTTTTTTTCAAAAATATTTATAGTTTTTGATATAATGAGTGTTCAATGATAAAATAATCATCCGGCGTACAGTACATTGATTTCTCATTGAATTAAAATTGAACACTTCGTCTATTACTGCGTGATCCGTTATATGTCGATGTAAACTCGACACCTACTGCATGTATTATACAGCATGCAGGTGACTTCTCCCGTTTTCTTTTTGTTGGCAATTTACAATAATTGTTTTCTTAATATTCTAAAAATACTACCTTGTGGCTTGTACCTAACTGATACGACAGCGTGCAGTGTGAAACAACATTCTAACCTTTCTACATCCTAAAAAAAACATTAGGTTGTCGTGCTTGTTGCTCGTACTTTTGTTATGCACATCATTTTACTATACAGCTGGTACCTATATACTGTCACAGTTGCTTTGAAACGTCTAAGGTATATATATATAATGTACGCAAGACTGGAGGAATAATGATATATGTACGTCAAACTGCGGTTGAGGTGATTACACTGACAGTCCAAGTAACGTATTTGCGATTGATGTATTATAGCTAGGCCCTAAGTAGTATGATGTTATATTATTATAATATGATGTTCAGCACACACTTCATTCTATCTAACGATAGTTACCGAATAGCTAAGACGTATAATTGAATATGATTATTATATATTATATATAGTAAGGTATTTATTATTTGCATATATGAATAATTTATCTATTGCAGGTGTCTGCTGATTATTTCCTATTATACATTATGTTTAGAATTTATTTAAAGACCAGAATTAAATTTGACGTTAGTCATCAAGCGATGCTGTTGAATATAATTAATAACTATTCAAGTTACAGGTCGCTTCGTCAAATGTAATTTCAAAATGTTTAATTCTAACAATTTATTAGTAACTATGTATAGGGATGTACGTAGGTACTTATAGTGTGAAAGATACGTTAGAATGTTTTTTTTTTATTGAAGTACGAGCATATAGGAACCTAATCATATTTTTATAACTTGCTAAACATTGCGAGTATTGTATAATTCAAATATGATGATTTTTTATAGAAATTTAAACATTTTCTTCTAGACCACAAATCATTTTAATATTGTATCTAACTTGTCGGCCCTCTGTTCAATATATTCAAGATTTTTTTTTCAAATTAATAGGTACTTAATTCAAATGGCTTGATAATATTTTTTAACTGCGTCGTGATACTAAAAAGTATTAAAAATAAGTATTTTATTATCCTTTAGAATAAAGATAATAATTGAGTTTATTTAAACGTACCTGAGTACCTAAAAGGCTAAAACCAAACAATTTTCCGCGGTAATAACTAATAATGAATTATATAATGTGATCAATCAACAATAAGATTTCTTTGTTTTCGCACGCATTAAAACTGTTCAAAAATTATCTTCTGACCGATTTGAGTCGACCATTATCATCGCGTACTCTTATATATTTGTTGTTGGTAAACTCTCGCACGGATGTATTTTATAATAGTTAGCACGTTTACATCATTAATAAAGTTTACGAATTGTAAAATATCATTCTGGAGACCAAAGCAACTGCAGCAGAACCATCCGGTGGTAATCTTAAACCATGAATAAGCGCATTGTTATACAAAGTGTACGTTCATTATTCACGCGCACGTTAAGGTTCTATTATATATTATAATATATTAATATGTATAATATACTGACATTGTAGAGTAGCAGCTGAGTTGTGTTTTATTTTTGAACGACCATCTAAGCACTATTATTTTTAATTATAGTATTGTTAGCAACAGAGTACGTTAGGATCGACCTACCTGTTGATAGTATACATCATGGAAATCTGCCGCTCTTATTATTATACAGGTTTAAACATTGAAGTAATGTGTAATTCGCTGACCGCTCTGATAAACCTAGTTTAACTATTCGTTGTTTAAACAACAATTGAACAATACATGGTGAATCTTAAACTCGGTTGAATTGTTAAACCAAGTTTAGATAATCTCGATTTCCAACTAGACTGGTACAACTGGGCACTGGTCCTAAGACAGATCAGGGTACACTCGATAACATATTATTATACTCGGTAGCCTATACATAATATTTTTGAATTCAGCTGTTTGCAGGACATACGAGACTAAACTATATTAGATCATATATTTTTATGACTTACAATTTTTTGACTCTTGTATTTCGTGCATGCGCAACAACATCCCTTTTTTACCCTGTTTACGTGGACACACAGCTAGTAAAATATATTTAGGTATAGGTATTAGGTAAAACACTCGTATTACAAATATACGATGATATAAGTTATATACATGTATGGTTTCAAATCATTAAAAAATACTTTTATTTATATTTTGAAAAATTATTTCTGTATAAATATTACACGCTTACACACATTATACGCATATAAATCGGTCATTCCCGTTTCCCAATATCGTAGGTAATATAATAGATAGATACGTTATAAATCACGCGATTCAAGTCAAAAAATCACATATTATGATGTACGTATCTGCATTATTATTAGGACAACGATGACGTAAATTATATACAAACATAGATTTCGTTATTATTTTTTACAGTAGGTACCTATAGTTATCGTAAAGTATAAGTATATCACAAATGCTGTTTGGTATTTATCATGACTCGCGAGGCGAACGTCCTGTATACATACTCACCGTTGCGTCTCGTGTTCAAGTCATAATCGTTATGTACATAGATACTACCTATATATACACATAGGTACATGTATATATAATATGATAGATTCTTATATATGTGCGTAGGGTCGTCAGCGAGGAATGTTAAAGTTGGCCTTGATGAAGCGGCCGACGAACCCGAGCTTGAGCAGCAGCGACGGTTTGGTGCTGAGCCTCCGCCGGAGCATCACGTACGACGCCACCTTGAACGTGAGGAACATGCCGCACAGGGCGCTCATCGATCCCCAGTACGTGACCTGGGACATGCCGACCGTCTTGAACAGGGCCGACGGGTCCCGGAGGTCGCAGTAGTCCTCGCTCTTGGGGCACTCCAGTCGGCCGCGACCGTTGCCGTAGATGGCCATGACGAGCGCCTCGACGCCGTACCGCAGGTAACTGAAGTTCATGCCCAACCGGATGATGCCGGGGATCTCGTCCTCTTCGTAGCCCAGACCGAACGACGCCAGAAGCATCATCGGACAAGCCACGCATGGTCCGAAGAACACGCTGTTCTGTAAGCACGGGGTCAATAGTGACACGACATTAATATATAATAAATTGTGATGTGTGAGCAGAGCTCAAATTGGAAAAAAATCAGTGGATGATTCTCGGTCCATCCGCTATTTAAAAACTGCGTTCCCACCACGATTAAAGTTAATATATATTCCCTTAAGCCTTAAGGACTTACATTTACAATTTATTATTATATATTATAAAAATTTGAAAACTACCCTAGCTGCAGATAAGGGCTCGTAAAAGAAGTGTTTACGGTCTGCCAATTGGTGACCCCTGCCCTAAGGTATATCTTTAATCGTGGTTTCCGAGTGCAAAATTATTGAACATAGACCCTGGGGCCCCGCACTCCCCGCCCACCTTGCCGAAATTTTTAAATAGGTACTACGATTCAGCAGCATATATTTAAATTCAAAGAATAATATTATATTATTATGTTACAAGGTATGCAAGTGAATGTAGATTTGATATTCATTCAATTTTTCCCAATTACATTTCATATATTCAGTCACTTAAAAAAGTAATTTTTATATTATTAACATTCGTATTGTGATTGCAACACCTACAGCCTACAGCCTACAGATTGCAGCACGGAATAAAAATAATAATAATTAACTAGGATAGTATCTATTAATTCGTGATTCGGACGCATGTAAACACTATAGTGCACATGTATACTTGACAATACAATAATTTATTGTACATATATGTGCACTGCTGCACTATAGACAAATAACAAGCATGATATAATAGGGATGGAATATAAAAAAACTACAGTAATCCCTCGTTATCCGCGATTTCGATTATCCACGGTTGAGTCGTATACAGTGTATTGTATATATTATACACTATATGTATACAGTGAAATCTCCATTAATGGAAACCTCTAAATATTGGGTACCTCCGAATACCTGACGGTTTTTGGGAACAAACTATACAAACTAAACTCTCCGAAGTCCGAATAGCGGAAACAATTTCAGTGACTATTGGTTTTCGTGAGCTTATTATACTTCGTTTTATCGATGCAAATAGCCACAGAAATTTCGTTCGTTTTGAAGTTAATGTTTTACAGCTGCAGTACGACCATAGATGTGCGCTGGGGGGGGGGGGCTGGTGGGTCATGGCCCTCCCTGTGAGCTGTTGTGCATTTACTTGTTATGAATTGTGATTTAGTTCATATACATAGTAGTATATTGAAGTCTTATTCTGTGGGGAATGTACCATTTCGGCTATCACCCGTTTCTCCGATTTAAAAAAGGTTTGATTCCCGTTTCCGCCAATCTACCTGTTATGTTAATATATACTATTATAAATTATAATATATTCCATATTATTGGGATATTATCCATATTATTTTTAAGGTATGTTTAAGGTTTAACTTGAAATAATTGTACATGGGTTTATAATATGACAACGTTAAATATTTTATAATTTTTTCCGAAGTCATGAGTTAGCATAGTGGGTGATGACCGGCAAGTAAATGAAAGTAATTATCACCTAAATTGATTTTTTCAAGCATAATTAGCTTGACCCACTCAGCCATTATGGGCTGCATACACCTATGACTGTAACAATTGTTACAGTGTATAAAACCCTCGAGGATCGGGAAAAATACTTTAGAAAAATTATCAAAACTCGACGTTTACTTGCATAGTTATAACTTATAATGTATTTTTATTTTTATTATTGTTTGTATATTACGTTAGGTATCTATTCAGTTTATATTCTTGAAATGTTATTATATTGTATGTATATAGAAAATTATCAGAAAGACGTTGTACAAACAGATGTTATAATCTAAATCAATAACAGTGCTGTCCCTCTCAACTGCTGTAGTGATGTAGAACATCTACCGTAATAATAATAATTAATAACAAGAGTTACAAATAATGATTAATGAGTAATAGTAATAGTGGCAATAATAATGAGTGCGTTCCAACTTGTAAGGCATTAATACCTACTCGTATTAATATAATATTACAGCCAAATTAATTAGTTATAAAAGTTGTAACTGATTACAGGGCCGGATTAAAGGTAGCATATAAAAACAGTATTTCATCAGCGGAGAAAATATTTTACTGAACATGTGAGTATAGGTGAATGTGAAGAGGGGTCCTATAATATAATATAGCTACCTATACATGACACCTGAAGTTTTTTAAAACGACGTATTTGACATTCCTGCAGTTGCAAAACCGTCTCGTAGAACAAGATTTACAGTTGTATAATAATAAAACTTACAAAGGAATGTTACATATTATTATTATACTGATACATTGTAGGCTACATAATATCATGCACTGATCATAGGGGGAGGGGGGAGACGAACTCCCTTGTTTTGTTAAAAAGTAGATATTTTATCATATCTACTCGATTGTATCTATAGTGCGAATTTTTAAGCATACACACTTCTATTTTCCCTCTAATAGTACATTTGTTCAAATTCTGATTTTTAGAATTTTAAGTATACTTAAACTCTATATTTTGAAATTCCTGATATTTTTGGTACTATTTAAGGAGTATCCTGTGGCAATACAAACTTCGGTTTTTAAAATTAGAACCCCCCCCCCCCCTCTTTTCACTGCAAATTATTTAGTGGATAATTTTCTTGAAAATGTTGTAACTAAATCAAAATTCTAATAAGTCGTTTCTGAGTTATTAAAATGTGTAAACTAAGGATAATAATCCGTAATGTTTTACAAACATTTAAACTATATTATGTAATATTAGATATTGTAGCAGTTTTTATACTTGATTCATTTTTAAAAAAAACATTTATATTGATAAATCTTTAGTAATTACTAACACATTTTCAAATCATGCCAGCCCCCATATCTACTTAACCCAATACTGCAGACAAATAATCCTTAGTAGGTTTACAAAGTTATATTACTTAAAAACTACTCCTTTGAATATTTTGATTTAGATATTTAGATACAACAAAATGTTCAACAAAAATTTCCTTTGAATAATTAAGAGTAAAAAATGACAGGGGGAGGGAGTTACTATTTGAATAACAGAAGTTCGTATTGTCACAGGATCATTCTTAAAGAGATAAAAAAACTCTCAAGTAATCAAAAATATAGTGATCGAGTGTATTTAAAAATTAAAAAAAACAGAATTTTAATATATACATAATTTATGCTTAAACATAAAGTGATCACGTATTACGTTGTATATGTATGCAAATAGCACACATCAATAACTAACTACATATATTTAATATATTACAGACACGAATTCAATACTTTACTTTCCAAAGTATATGATTTAAATTCGGATTTTATTTTAAAACTATTTAGAATGACGTCAAACGTATATTATAATATAGGTAATGCGTGTTAGTTTCCAACATTTTTCTACCATAATTAATTAGATAATATTTTTTTGCATTTGATTCGTATACCCCAGACTTCATCATTTATTGTTGAGGAATTAATGTGTGTATTAAACTGCGAAATGTATAAATTATGAAAAATGTTAGTATGTAGTAATGTTCTACGTGCTCAATGTCATAAGTAGACGCAGTCCGCAGAAATAATTGCTGCACGAAACTTGTTTTTATTTTTATTTTTATACCTTATCGACATTCCATTTTGACGGAAACTCGTACCTAACTAAACGGAAAAAATAACGATCGACGATCGACTTAAGCCGTACAATGTCTACCTACCTATTGAATATTATAGAGTGTTAGCTTTTTTTTAAAGTATTTTAAAGGACTTTTTAATATTTTATTTATACTTCATATTTTATGTTTTATGTATATAGAACTTTTCAACAATTTTTTTCTCATGGCCCATCTATATTATAGTGAATTAGTGCGGCTGTAGTTGTTAGGTAAACTATATATTTCCGGCCCTGACGATACCACGTTGTAACTAAACCCAGAAACTGTTCACACGAAGGTCGAAGGACGTCTTTTTTATACTTGAAATTAAATAATGTCTCGTACATATTTTGTTAAACAGGTTACTTTAATATCGGGTAATGAAAATAAGAAATGTTAATATTTTATTAATATGATTTGTGACACAGTAAGATAAATAATACCGCAGATCGATTCAGCCAGATTTATGATCGGATATTAATTATTTTCAATAATATTCTCAGTTAAGTTCCTACGGAACATAATAGATAGGTATCCGATTTTATTACTTGCATATCACTATAGGTGGCCTATAATCTATATTCAATTCAAATATAAACAACTTGAATAAATAAAATATAATATATTTACCATGAACATAATATCAGATATATTATACATCATATTTTGATAAATCTCTCATAAGTATATGTTGTTTTTGAGGTTTAAACTTAACTCTGTGGTTTTCAAAATTAGTATGTCAATGTAAGTACTTTTTTTATAAATTATAATAATCATAAAATCACGACAGGAGCAGAAAATTGATTTCAATCTTCAACCTTTAGAGTGGTTTCTAATAGAAAATGTTGTGTAATACTTTGGGTAGCCAAAAATGCAACTAAGTACTATTTTCTTAATAATTGAAAAAACTAACAAAATGTGAATATTTATGCAATTCTAGTTTTAGACAAAACAGATTTTGTTATTTTGTAGTACTCAATTTAGAATTAATACTATCGTAGAAACTTGAAACTTTAAGCTATCATGTATTTGTTCAAATGTTGACAAAATTAAATGAAAAATAATGATTTCAGTAATTTTGTTGTTATTAAAAAAATATTATTATTAGGTCTTAGATAAGTACTCGATATATTTCGTTACTACGTATATTATTATTTTCTATACATAATGCGATTTACATAGACTATTTTCATAATACGAAGCTACTCACACCATTTTACAGTTAATCAATATTGATTGATACGTTATAAACTTTTAACTGATATGCGATGTGTTTGGAAAAATCAGTTCAATACCTATTGTATTAAGAAAATACTTCTAGTAATAATACAATAATGTGATAAGCAAAAACTATTTTCAGAAATAAATGCTCAACCCATCCGACTCATTCACCTCAGAATCGTTTTCCGTAAACATTAATTCATCATTGAATTGAAATTTAACAAATCCATTACAATGACCAGCTAGTACCTGTAGGTACTGTACGTACTACCAAATTTCGAGGTGCACTTGGAAATTGAAACATATAGGTACTATATTATAATAATTATACAGTGTAATTATCTCCTCTGTTATTTATACTTTTTAATTGCTATTAGTGTTAACCCAACCTAATCTTTTTGACGTCAAATATTTTGTTTTATTTTTTTTGCAACCATCTAACATATTACATTTTCACGATATTTATATTATATATTTTTAAACTAGAATTTGACTTTTGGTTGTAAAGTGATGATACAAATTACCCAGCATACAGAAATGCATTTTAGATCTCGAAGAACTTACCGTGACGTTAAATTGTGAAGAAATCGCGTACGCCAAACTCTCTGACGACAAGGATACCATCAAACACACAACAGAAAATTTGATTCCTCGTTCCCATTCCAATGGTTGGTTTGTCAAGAAGTAAGTTATCGCTATGTAGACTGATGATAGGATTATCTATAAAGTATATAACAATAATATAAAGGATAGATATGTTTTCAAAAATATAATTTTATAGTAATATTGTTTCATGCTATAATCAGTGACGTATTTAGGGTGTGGGTGGCAACAGGGGCATTTAACCCTCCCCGAGATGCTTTTTAATATTTTGCTTAATGTATATTTATTTTTGATTATAATATTATATTTATATATTTTAATGATTTTAAAGTGAGGTATTTAATGTTTTGTCACCCTCCCCCACATAAAAAAATTGTTCACAGCTACGCCACTGGATATAATAGTTAAATGGTTCTTTTTACCTGCATCGGGAGTTGTGAACACGTGAGTGCACAAAAATAAGCGTTTAGTCCGTACCATCGGTTGAAGTATTCCCTTTTCAATAGCTGAACTTCTGTAGGAACTGAAATCATATAATATGTCCTTACTGTAAATCAGACAACTCGTGTAATAAATCGTGAAGCTCAATAAAACTCACATTTTAACAATACTGGCATAAGTGGTGTGTACATAAAAACGATTATGGTGATAAATATGAACCCATAGTTGAAAATAGTCATAGAACCGTCATTTCCAAATTGAAAAAACATGCCGCCGACTACTAGGGCGATAAACGTATACATGAACAGTTTGAACAATAAATACGTCTAAAATTAAAACATAAAATAATGTTAAACGTTTTACAAGAGCGCGTTGAGGGTTTCTTTAATAATTATTTTTTTTTCAAAAGTTTCTTACGTAGTCTCTTTTATGTTGTATCATCATTCGCCTAAGGAGCACGTTAAACTGAGACCATCCCGTGCTAGAAAAATCGTACAGATGATTGGAAACCGTGTCGTACTGTGACGCTCGGCGTACAATTGGCTTCCTTGTTTCAGAATTATCTTTGAACCACCTCAAACATTTACCGTTATCTACAGCCGTTGACATTTTTTCCGAATAATCACCATACTCCCTACTGCAAACTTCGATCACTGGAGGAAACATAACAGGGTAAACATTTTTTGATTTTAAAACAAATTTATCGATCTCAGAGCACTTCAGTAATTTGTAATATCATTCTCGTCAATGCTTACTGAAGTCCGCTGGGTTGTAGTGCTTAGGGCAATTGAGTCCTACTGTAGAGAGGTACGGAACCATATCCTGGCCAACCCCTGCAAACATACACTGTCCATCGGCCACTATATATATGTGATCAAACATCGCAAATAATTTTGCACTGGGTGTGTGTATAGAACATATTATTGTTCTACCGCCATAGGCAAGATCTTTAAGTAATGACACGCATTGTGAACTGGATAAGTCGTCTAAACCACTATGAAAAAATAAAAATAATAATATTAATATATTTAATAGGACGCCACACCATCTGTAATTTGGTTGTAAAAACCGTTTGGCACGGGACCAATTTTCTCTTACTATATACTTATAATAAAATAATCGAAATTTTACAAACGTAAAGATGGACTTCACCTATGACAAAGCGTTTTAATTATTTCGCTACTATGTATAAAATTAAAGTTATCACTTTGAGAACATTAGGTTTTTTTTTTGTTTTTTTCATTTAATTATTACAAAATATTGGGTAGTGCTAACAAAAAAATCAAAAGGCTACGACACAGATAAAGTTCTTCCCAGTGCGAACTTCTTTAAACGGTAAACTACTTTAGGCATGTTATTTAGCAACCATTTATCAGCATTTCGGTATCAAATACGTCGATACACCTATAATAGTATGTAGATATTCGAATAGGATGAACAACAATATTACGTTTGATATAGTTTTTAAAAATATTTTATTTATTAGTTGGAATCTTTATGTAACAAACTTGGACCTACAGCTTTAACACTTTTTTTTCGTATAGACACTGAAAAATAATATATATTATTATGGTACAAGGGAATATCGCTTTAAGTGTCTATACCTATTGAACATTTATTTTAATGTATTTTATTTTTAATATTTATGTCATATGAAAAGACATGTTAATTGATCTTTATAATATTTTCTATAAAAAGAAATGAAATGCATATTACTATTTTAAAATGCATATACAAACACAACGAATTCGTTTGGGATATAAAGTTTATTTTGTATGAATCCTTGAAATAATAATGAAAAGTGTTATGCCTTATGGGGCCACATATAATAGACATTATATTGAATTATTATGACGGAGTTATGGCTATGGTTAACCAAGACCTGATAGACTACGATGTTTTAATAGAATGATTGATGTAACGCAATTATAGTAATAACAGTTTATATACCTAAATAAAGAAATAAAAACACTTACGTGGTAGGTTCATCCAAAAATATTACAGGGGGATTGTTAACAAGCTCCAAAGCGATAGACAATCGTTTTCTTTCTCCTCCAGATAAATTCTCCATGAGTGTGTGTTTCGATTTAGTAAGCCGAAGCATTTGAAGGATATCTTCGATCTAAAAAATAATAATTATCATTGAAAAATGTTGTTGTCGGGTCATTCGTAATCGAGTTATTTTACAGATTCGAGTTTGTTTTCTTTGGAAATCGTATAACCAAGCTTTAAATCGGATGCTATTTCCATGGACTCTAATACTGTGAGTGCTGGCTGCAAGAGGTCTTCTTGCATTATGTAACGGCACATTTTTCGAAATGATCTCATTTCTCTTGGTCGGCTATTTACCATGATGGAACCTCGGGCATCACCACATCTAACAAATCCGAAGTAGTGTTGAAAACAGTTACAATTGTAAAATAATCAATATTATGTGTTCGGAAAAATTAGTACCTATAACCAGCCAATACATTGATCAATGTACTTTTCCCCGCTCCGGACGGTCCGAGTATCGCTGTCAGTTCACCGGATCTGAACAAACCGCTTACACTCCGAAGAATAATTTTTGATCCTGTTAGAGAAAAAATACATATGGTGTTCAGGTATTTAAATTATAATATATTTTAAATTTTTACAATATATATATATAATATATATATATACCTATACCTATATATACTGTGTATAATTATTATTTTAATAGTTGATATTAGTTTCAAGTGCCATGTGTACCATAATATAATTTCTTCACATTTTTTAACATTAATCCATAAAATAACTACGGTTTATTTATTTTATTATATTTAAGAATTATAGTTTTATGAATATTGGTAATAATAATACACTCATAAAATTATACTAGTTGAATATTTAAACATGAATAAATCGATCTTAACTATTACAATAAATGTTTTTTTAGTTTAATTATTATTTAAAAGGAAATAATACTGTAGTGGTATATAGTTTTATTTATATAAGCTAAAATATGCATTTGAATAATGCACAATATTTGTTATTTTTCAAATGTATTTTTATAGCACTATTTAAAGTAAAATTAAAATTCGGACTTTGATACGACTTGAACAAAGTTCTCGTATTTCAGGTAAAAAAAATTATCAAAATTCGACATATCAATGAGGCGTGATAGTTTTTATTGTATTTTTCATTGATATAATACAGTATACATTACTATACAGTATACACCGTATAATCCCCCCTCTAAATAGGTATTGGGCGTATATTAGTGGAAAAGTATTATAGTTAAGGTAGCAACTAAAATATAAAATATAATTTTCAAATTGTGGAAATTTGGAAAAACCGGCACCGACACCATCAATGATATTTTTTTTAAATGTCGTTTTCTAGACACCATGTAGGTAGGTAAGGAACTTTTTATCAAAAACATATTTTATACTTTTTTAAATAATGAGTTTTCAATGATAAAATAATCAACCGATACTTAAAGTACATATTTTATAGAATTATTATAAAACTACTATGCGTC
Organism: Nasonovia ribisnigri; assembly: GCA_027563435.1. NCBI lineage: Eukaryota > Metazoa > Arthropoda > Insecta > Hemiptera > Aphididae > Nasonovia > Nasonovia ribisnigri. The sequence goes on from JANEHU010000586.1 coordinate 19,421, forward strand.
TATATGCAACAAATTGATCTGCAATATATCACTTATTTATCACTATTTAATTTGTAAACTGTTTTTCTGGATACCTTCTAGTATTGACATTATACAACCAAATAGGATCAACTGCCCTTCAGCACACAATGAACCTTGAGTTTCCTGTCAAATTATATGCTATATATAGACGATATATTACCTATGATATTGTTACAATTTTACGCATTTCTTAGATTATAATATTATACACTGTATTTGGAAATTGGCGATAATTTTTCAACGTTATATTTATTATTTACATTCAAATACGTACAAAATCTCGTGCCATACCGTGTAAATCGGAGTAATGTAATAAGTACTCATCTTTGTTATATAATATATAATATTTATTATTTTTTCTCAAATTTTAAACCATCTCAAATATTATAATATATACGTAGGTATATAATAATTAGTAATGCATTTTAAATCTATAATTATTAATTATATTAATCAAGCACATTCAATTTAAATTTAAGAAAATTCGATTTTTAAAATTAATGTTGCAGGCGTTTATAAATGATATTATATTTCTTTTATGTATTTTTGTTCAAAGTTTCTATTAACAAAAAAAAAAAAAACTAAACATTAAACAGCAAAAATACGAAGGTAGACTATGAACAACAGTATAATTAATTCATTCAAATTGGATGGATTTGACCTCTGTATCCGGTATGACCTATGCAATGACCAAAAAAAAAAAAATTATCAAAGAATAATTAAATTAGAAATGTAAAAAATAAACAGTATATACGTAATTTTTTTTTATTGATCTAATACAACTGCGGCTGATATTATATATACATCAGTTAAGGTTAGGTTATGTTACAAAATTGAATAAATATACAATATAAATGGTTAAAAAAAAATTAAGTTATACATATTATGTTCATAGATTTTAGAAAAACAGTTTTATTTTAAAATAGTTATACATTTAAGTCATTACAATTTAATAATCAATTTCTTAACTATAATAAGTAGGTAGGTTATAGTATCAGTATTAATTAAATTGACTTATAGCCCATTATAATATGATACTAATGTACTACGACCAACTATATGGTACTCAATAGTTTTAGTACAATACGGTTCGCAACCGGGAGGATCGCGACCCCTCAAGAGGTTGTCAAATAATTATTTAGAATCGATAACTTGGTATGGTTTATCCTATGCGCATATTATGAACATTGAATACTTGTGAAAAATATAGTAATATTTTTCTTATAATTGTCACGAAAAAATATATAATATTTTAACGTTGAAAATTAACTCAATAACACAATTACAACTAATTTTAAAACACAATCACACTTTAAATAATTTAAATAATAATGAACGTAGGTACACAATATTTTGAGACATCGTATTATGTACAATAATATTCGTAAATGATTTGTTTCATACATAATTTACAAGTCATATATTTATCACCATAATACCATTGCAGTTTAATGACTTTTAAATATTAAAAAAATAAATAAGCCATAGGTGTACATTGATAATCGAGGAATAGGTTAATGTTGTTCATCCTGTATATAAGATTTAGCAACGAATAACTAGTTTCGTTAAAGAGGTCATTGTCCTTTATTACTAAAGCTAATATCTGCTGTGTTTGCAATTTGTAGAGCCTCGGGAATCTGCAGAGCAAGTTACATTTACTTAAAACTGTTTATCAGTAACCTTCATTATTTTTAATCATCCACGCCCATTATATTAGATAATATTATTCACAGTTTTACTAGAAAACAGAAGTGAAAAAAAAACTAACAGTTATCGTTACTCTTCAGATGAAGTAATATTGTAATATGACAATATTACCATTTTTTCTAGTATCTGCTTACGTACGAATTAAACAAAGAAACTGTGTGAGTATCAAGTTTATAGATAAATATAAAATAGGTACCCATCAAGCCATTAAGGTTATTAAATTAAAATCCCAGTAAATAGTATCTCAAATGTATTTCTTTAAATATAGGAATACTTGATTGCTTGAACTTTGTAATATTATCATAAATATTAAATTAAAATCCCATAATAATTAACAGTATCTCAAATTTATAGGTATTTTCTTTAAATAGGAATTTAATAGTTGAACTTTGTAATATCATCAATATAGTATACCATAAATATTATTTTATGTGAACTACTTTATTATTATTCAGTAGGAAAACAATCAGAATTATATGTGAAAATAATGTACCTATATAATGATTTATAACTTGAAAAATAATAAGTATATTGGTGAAAAACAGATAGATTACATTTTTTAATTATTATTATTAACTTTGTTTCATAAATATGTCAAGACATACGGACTTTTTCTTTGTAATTTTTAAAAGAGAAAGGACTACACAATTTGTATTTGTAAATTAATAGTGTTTAATTTATAAATTAGGCATTTATAACCTATATATCATTAATTTGATTGTTTGCGAGGACAAGTGTTTTATTCGTTTTACAAGAGATCAACATAGCGAATTGCGTTCAACAGAACCAATTTCCTGTTGTTAGTTTTACATTAGATTGAATTGAGGTATTATAAAAACAATTAGTTTTTATGACATTTAACATTTTAAATCGCAATATCTTACATATACACACTCATAAGTCGTAACCTACCTAGAAAATTGAAACATCGAAAAAAACTGATGTACAAACATGGTTTTAACCATTAAGTTCAACATTAGGTAAATTAATTCTGTTGTAAAAGGCACCAAACATCACAAAATCAGTTCTACTATATGCAAATTTGCTCTTTCTAAGACGTTTTATTATTTAACGTGCTATTATAGATGCATAAATACGTTTATTTTCGACCATTTATAAAAGATTTCTGATGTATAATGTTGCAGTACCTATGGATATTTTTAAGTTTTAAGTACCCAAAAAATCATCGTCGACAGAAAAAAAATGATAGTAAATTTTTCGACACTCGGAATGGGCTGTGAAAAATTTAGATTTTTTTAATGATATTGTTTACTAATGCTTTTAAATGTACAATAATTAATACGAAAATACACTATTATCTTGCAGTGTTGAGGTGAGTAAATACATTATAGAAGAGTGCCCAAAAAAACGTCCACAATATTGAATAATAATTAATTCATTAAATAAAAAACTATTCTCAAATGTCATCGTAAGTATTATACCTATAATAATAGCTATAATAGCCGTATAGGTAGCTAACAATAATGTATTATTGCGAATTCACGATATCGTTTAATCGACAATATTAATATTTATCTAACGAGTATAGGACGAAATCACTAATCGCCAGTATATTTAAATTATTATTATTAATGATCTACGTCTATGCATTTATTATTTGTATAGGATGTACATTTTTATCGAAATAATAATAATATAATAAATATCGATTGTTAATCGTTAAATTATTTTTCCGTAAATTGACCAATACCTACAAGGACTGATATGCTAAAAAAATGAATGACAACAACTTAGTGTCAATTAAAAATATTTTTATCATCTTGTATTATATAGATATTATATACATACATACAATATGTGCATACAAAATGATATGTTTAATGTTTGATTAATTATCTCACTGTATAATCGTCTCAAGTAGGTATTTTAATAAGTACATTGTTATGCAACGAACACAATACTTTTGATAAGGTCATAATTTAAAAAAAAATAATTACCGTAAAAAGGTCAATAATATGTATATTTTTTTTTTAATTTCTCACCGTTTCGTCCTTGTGGTACACTGTAAGTCAAGTCTGAAAATTCGATATCTACGGGCGGTCTTTTAAGCAGGTGATTATGGGGTTCACAATTTTCGACATCGTCAAATGGATCCATTTTTAAAATAAATCTGAAAAATAGAATTGCGTTATTGTAGTTTAAAATAATATAATATAATCATGAAATAAGTACCTATAAAAATATTATTGTCTTTAAGCGTTAAGCATAATATATTTATATTTTATTGCACATTTCTTATTAATTATTTTACAAATTTTTTTAAGTCATTGTTTTGAACATAATATCTCGGTAGTTCAATTTAAAATAAATTACTAAAATAAAAACAATAAAATGAATTTAAAGCTTTGAAGATTATTCATTGTGATAACCATTCAAATTTCGGATATTAGGTATAAATCAAGTCAATTTTAGTTTTCTATCAATGGACCAAATTTTTTAAAACGCAATTTTAAAAAATGACTTATGTTTTTGAGTATCGACCATAAATAATATATTATTAATTGTGTATATTATTACGATGATTCTATAAAATATTATTATATGTTAATATTATTAATGATAATTGAAAATTACGTCCTTGTCATAACAAAAAAAAAATATTGATTCATTGTACATTTATGTATTTACTATATTACTATAGTTGTATATTAGCAGCAGCATGCTACAGTATTGAATATAAGCACACGCGATGACAAATAATAGTTAAAAAATAATTGTAGTTATTATTTAGAAGATAATCCAATTCATAGAAAAATACACTACTGTTGAATGACAATGTTTAAGAACATTTTGTTTTCAATATAAGCCAAGAAATAATTTTTAATTGTAGGTTATCAAGCTTCATACTGTATTAATTTCTCAGCCTAAATCAATAAAACCGAACTATTAGTAGTTTATGTATAATTGTAATATATCCCCTCTGTTCCCTCTCTGTATCAATATAGATATGTGGTACCTATATTGATTTTAATTAATATTAATAGTTCCGTTTAAACATTTTACGTTGATTATAATCAGTTGATGACTGTATATAGTTGTAAAAGTATTTAATTTTTATGATTTTTCAGTTCTTACAATTATTATACATTTAAATCTAAACTGAACAGAAAAAGTAATGACTTATAAGTTACAACTAATATGTGTGATGTGTCAATTATTATTTACCAAAAATTAATTATAGATATTAATCTAGTTTTTAATGATATTGATTATTGATAGTATGTAAATTACAAATGTAAATAAATTTGCTTACAAATTTATAATCTTTACTACTATCATTCTTTTCTTTTTTTCCATATTGGTGAAATTTAATCTTTGCCTACCATTCCTGTTGGTTTTTTTGCTTAAATTGTGTTATTCAATTTTGGTAATTTTCTGCGTTTGTTCCTAGCGCCGTATCTAAAGTGTTAGGTATCTTATATTATTATACTATTATGTTGAGGGCATCTTTAAATTGTTGGCAATCTTTCTCTGCCTACATATTTTATGTTTAACCATTAATCTACAGGTTTCACATATTGGTGGATAATCTTTAGCTATTATAAATAACCATGTCCTAGTGTCATGTCTGGTGTTTCCGGTTCTTGGTGTATTTATTATATTTTACATGTCTTTTAGGGACTTTATTTCCTCCAAAAATGAGATACCGTTTTCCTCCATTGTTCATGCATAAATTATTTATAGGTATTAACTATTTTATTATTTTCTTTATTATTTATTGGAGGAAAATGGAAAGTGAAGGAAAATTACCAAGAATTATTTTTTATTTTTTTGGATGAAAATGGACTGTGGAGGAAAATGGTAGCTTGTTTTTGGAGAAAAATGAGTACGGCCTCTTTCAGTATACGTGCTTTCAGTTACCCTCAGCTTAGTTTTTTTTTCCTATGTGTTTTAATTATGTCTTGAATTTGAATTTCATACGTCTGTAGCATAAGTATCCCACTTTGATCACAAACTTAACTTATTGTATGTTATTTTTTTTTTGTTTAACATTTCTAAAATTATATAATTTAACCCAATATAGATATGGTGTACCTATTAGCAGCATAATATGACATATACACATACTATATATTATTATTAATAACTAATACCTAATTATACATTTAATACTTCATATCTTATAATTTAAGACAATATATTATTTTAATTTTCCCCTCATGTTTTTACTACCCATAATGCTTCTCGTATTTCTAGCTCAAATTTAAATTGAAGGTTAACAAGAGGCGTGTAACAATAAGGTTAACCAATAAAATATAAAACTATACGTCTGTATGACGTCTTACTTTCAGATTCAGGAAACATGAAAAATCTAAATCAAGACCTTGCATACACTTATTCAGTGATGCCGAATAAATCGATAGCGATTCTCGTTATAACTACTGCAAAATACATATTATTAAATAAACGAGTAGAATAGTAGATATCTTAAAAACAATAGGTTGATAGCATATTATTTTTCAACAACGAAAAAAATTAACAAATGTTATTGAAAATAAATTAAATAATAACCATTTAAAAAATTACAATTTTATTTCGTATATTTAACATTTTTGAAATAGTCTGTTGACTGTTGTTGTAATATTAAAATTACTCAGTTAAGTTATAAATATACTCATGCATTTATAAATAAATCAATTAAAATTTTTTAATTCACTGAGAATAAAATAATTATTTGATATAATTTACATAACCATAACAAACATAAATATTGTATAAAATGCATATTATACGTAACTATATAGCCTATATAGGTACATATAGTAATTTAAAATACATTCCAAATCCGTAAATTATATTAAATAAATTGAAAACTATGTTTCTCAGATGACCCAAAATTTAAGAATCCTTTAATTAGATATTATATATTGACACCATATCGATAATTCAATGTAAATTCGTACATTGACAATATTATCTACATCTACACTAATATTATAAAGAGGAAAGATTTGATTGTTTGTATGTATTGAATGGACTCCAAAACTACTGAACCTATTTAAATTAAATTTGGTACATATATACTTTAGACACTAAAATAGGACATAGGCTAATTTTTAATACTAAAAAAGGTTAGATTTGAATGAAATTTACATTCAATTATTTTTAGTTTTTAATTATTTGAAAAATTTTTTATTTGATAATTACAATCTGTAGCCTAAAGGGTTGTGAATACTGAATACTATTTGACTCATAACAACCTCTTATATTAAATAAATTATTTCATTTCTATTTATGAAGTTAAGCATATTTTTATTTAAATGTATCCCATATATGAGGAAGATGTAAACATGCAGGGGGTAAATTTGAACATGTGTCTTATACAATTAAAGGGCCACATTTGAATGTTGAACATAAATAAATATCAAATTAAATTTAACTTTTTCTTTATTTTAATAACTTACAAATTACATTAATTATTTATTTAGTTAAAACTTTATTTATAGCACAATATTATGCAGTAAACATTTTTTTCAATAGGTTTAGAAGTTTTTTTTGACAACTTTTGTCTTACCCTGTAGTGAAAAATAATCTTAGTTTTCAAAAATTGTGACCAAGGATAATAATATATATGAAAACAAAGACCTACAGTTTGTTGATAATTTTACCAGCTTTGGATTTCTGTAGGTTCATAGAACTTTGTTTAATGGAGTACAAACTATAAAGTATAAACTATAGTTTTTATTTATTTCACTTTGGTGCCTAATAATAAATTCCGCTATTCAAGAGTTTTTCTTACACGCATCATAGATTTTTAAAAAACTTAAAAACAATCAATATCCTTGCCCTAGTCTAACATTTTGAGTATTTTAGAAATGTATTAACAAATAATAGTACAATAGGTACTTTTAAATATTCCAAATAGGTAAATATTTAAATTTTATATTTTATACGTACGTTACTTTCTTTGATATGTTATTTAAAATGTCATAACTAACTGGTTTTTACCTTATGCTTAATATACTCGTATCTGCCCGAGGATAGATTTTGTATTGTTATGGTATAGGTAAATCGTAAAACCCGTTTTTGATAAAAAAAAAATAAGAATTGGTATATCATCATATATTTTTTAAATTTTTATTTATGTCTCAAGCTCCTAATTTAAGTGTTTACACTGTTCATAAAGCTTATATGACAAAAACTCCAGCAAGACATAATATTATTTTAATGCATAATATAGTATTTAATTTAAAAATAAACTGTCAACTTTTAAACATAAAATTATTTATTTAAAATTTAAATGTTCTAAAAATAACATATTCGATAACAAATATTAAAATTATACGAAACAGGCGCGTCGTACATGAAATTATATTTTACAAAATAATAGATACTAGGGCTTCTATTATTTTATATTGGTAATATATAATAATGTATACCTATTTATTATTTCTAATTATCTACTCCTAAATGTTTTAAGACACAATAACCATTAACCATCATTGGTGGTATTTCAATAATTATACTAGTATAATATGATGATTATAATTAATTCTTTTATTAGATTAAGGCTTCATATGCGATGTTCATTAGCCTAATTAGCCCATGTACAAATTTATCGTATTATATTTTTGTAATTTTTTACAATTTACCTTTACCACTCGAAAAATAATATTAGGTATGCCATTTGTGCACCTGCCATTTGTGCTACCTGATTATACAGAATGGACGGCGGTATGATACAGTGAAACTTCGGACTTCCACAATATAACGAACTTCCATTTAACCAAATTCTCCGTTTGACGAAATACTTTTGAAAATCATATTTATTCAATTATGTTTAATGAAGTTCTCTATAATACGAGTTTATTTTTATACTCCATGAGTAAATTCAAACTTTATGAAATGGAAGTTCTACCGCGTATGACTTAAGCCGGGTTCACACCATATCGTGTCGTGTTTTTAATGATCGTGTGCGCCTTTGTGTCGTGCGTTTTGTTCTGTTTATACCACGGTATATTATATTCTACCTTGGTTTATACCGAAAAGCAATACCAATGTTATGGATATTATACCGGATAATTACATTTTAAGTTAGTTATCATTTTTCTGCACATATCTGTAACATAGAGTATAAATAATATATTACTCTATGATCAGCTGTAACGACGCGGTCACAGATTATTCGACAAAACTTATTTTTTTGTTGAACGAAATGTTAACGATTTTGTCATAGCAAGAATTACAGTTAGCGCTTTTGAATTATAGTGATTTCTCTTAGTTTTACAAAATGTATCAATACATAATATATAAAATATTAGGTTGTTGATTGATGTTTACGCACTTGGAGCTTTAGTAGCTTTTCTCCTATCGTTGATCAGCTGTTTAAAACCATAATGTTTGCGCGCCACTTTTGTAGTGTACCTATGTGCATAGGGTCGTTGAGTAACTAAAGGCGGGTTCACAACTGCCCGTGTCGTGTCGTGTCGTGTGAATTGTGAATTCAATTCGTTTTTCGGGGACGTTCTGAATTAGGACGGCACCAATATGGTAACCATAAATTCTACCGTGGTATAGGTACCACGGTTATCAAATTGTCGCGGGTATTTTTAAAATAATCAACTTCGTATTATATATGTACAATATTATTACAAAACAAACGTAGATAGATACAATATCTTACTTTTATATAGTTCATGTTGTTCCGTTCGTTTCAACAAGTATTATTATTAAAATTTAAAGTAGGTACGATCAACGGAACTGCAGAAGACGAATATTGAATATTTAAATATAAATGTCATTTAAATTCAAATTTCAAAGTTTTTTCAATCAAAATATAATAGATAATAGATATTAGATTACAGTTAACAAAACTACCAAGTCGAGAACATTGTGACCAGCACGATCAAAAGTTGAATTAATTCAACTTCGCGGTAATAGCGGTATCATGTTGGTCGACACGATCATAATTTATTATCACATTTTGGTAAACCAATCAGAAAAAAGGATTTTACACAACACGACACGACACGGGCAGTTGTGAACCCGCCTTTATATATCTTTAATCGTGCACGGTGCACACGAACATAAAATATATATTTAACTATGCGGTATCGTTTTGTTACTGTAGTGGTATCGTGTGTTAAAATTACAATACATCATAATATGTTATACCTTAATTGTACCACGCGGTTCAGCCAATCAAAGAAAATCATTTTACACGACATGACATGCCACGATGTAGTGTGACTCCCCCCTCTTATATAATCAACTATGCGGTATCGTTTGCTTACTGTGGTAACGTGTGATAATATAACGATTACCATAGTATGGTATACCTTAATGGTACCACCTAGTTCAGCCAATTGGAGAAAATTATTCTACACAACACGATGCAATGTAGTGTGGACCCGGCTTTACGGTATAGATACGTTTTTTTTATGTAATCAAATGTGAGCCAAATAAATGGCCAGTGATATTATGATTAAATTATAACAGCGAAACCTATACATAAACACGTGCTTAGAGTTTCGATTTTAAAACACTGCCGCGGAGAATCTCGTCAATAATATTATTTTTGGATGCACATGGCACGTAGGTACGTAAAGGTTTATTATATGGTCTTAAATATAACCACGGTGCAGTGAACGTGTGACGACTGTCGAAATAGTAGTTTTGGCGAATATGGAGTTTAAACTTTTCGACTTTTGACATGTAGAAAGAAATCGGCTAGGTACGATTATTGGTGGGGCACGAATTACCATACCTTAATTTGTGGTCGTGCTATTTCGCGGGGGGCTTAAATAAAATGGGCATTTACCTACGAAAAAAACGAGAAAAAAAGTTCTCGCTTCGCTCAACAAGTCGCCCCGTCATTTCGTGGCGACCAACTGTGTTTTTTTTATTTTTTGATAATATCAGGTTTTAAAATATTAGTATAATCTAATGCCCCTCCTCCAAACACTCTGATTTTCGACCGTTGACTCTCGACCAACGGCTGTAATATAATATTATTATATAGTATAGCTTGCGCGGTTTAAAAAATATAATAAAACGCGTATAATAACACAATATAGGCATGATAAAAACCTACATATTATTATTATTATCATTGTGCGTATTGTAGAAAAAAATAAAACGTAATAATTATATATATATTGCTATTATTATTATTATCGTTGGAGGAGATGCCACTAACTGCATCGCGTATTATGTATTATACGATCACATGGCGGCCGCACTTTCACTATCACTTGGCCGCATTTATTCCGCGCTACGACCGCGTGTACCTAATATCGTCCGCGTTGCCCAATACCCGATGGCGTTTAGGTACTTTTTTTTTTATTTCTACCATAATATAATATATATATATGCCATACTGCCTATACTCTCTTCCCGATTTGTGTGTGTATTTGTGCGTAAACAGATGTACGGAATATTATGTCATTCTCGTTATCTATATAATACACGCGCTGCAGCAGTATTATAGGTACGAGAAGAAATATATAAAGAAACATATGTAATAAAAAATAATTTTTTTTTCACCGACGCATAACAACTCGGTTCACCAGTCTGACCGGCTGCAGCAGAAATATTTTACAGAACACTTTATTATTATTATTAATTATTATTATTCTTATTACTATTATTATATAGGGTACGCGCGGTGTACGCAAGCAGCAGTGGTAGAGTCGTCTACTCGTATTTTATATAAATATATTAACCTATATAGATATTATTGTATACCTCCCTAAAGAGTATATACGTACATAGAGCGGTCTATCTAGAACACGGCTAATTTAAAAGTTATTCGTAATTTTAATGTCTTGAAAATAACGTTATTTTTCAGAAATTGTTTGAAACATTTAAAACACTATAGAATTTTTACACGACAATTATTATTATTTATAACTATTTTTTAGATTTTTAAACTATGGTTTTGATACAACCCAACCACACCAATAATATTATTATTTATAGTTATAATTTCATCAACAGAAGCTGAATATTTTTTTAAAACTTTGATTTACTTGTAAGATATCGAATATTGATTAAATAGCTTTTCATTAAAAAGTTGATATTTTAAGTTCGGAAAGTGATAAGATTGTACTTACACCGTTAAAAAATATACTGAAAACCAATATGATAAAATAAAATTGTGTTATTATAAAATATATTTAGACACGCACACAACATTTTTTTTTTAAACATTAAAATTTACTCGGAAAATTAACGTGGCCATTTAAATGGATCACTCCGTATAATATACATCGTTACACACTTGCACAGCTTGCTCAGTTATAGTATTATTGTGTGTGTTTTTACGAGTGTATTACATCAATTGCGCGTACGACGAGTGGTGGCGACGTACAATGTAAATCGACTGCGGCTGAGATCTACTCATATCAGGAATTGTCCGGTCGGATTATGTGGGTCATGTGAATATCAAACGGCTAGGTGAACGTGCAACGATAATAATAATATCAACAATATATGTAAAAGCGCAAAAATAGGCGTAAATACCGGCTGTTGCTGCAGTTATTAAATCACATTTTTGTCTTACACATTATTATTACTATCGATGTGATAATGCTATCTCACACGCGTGTACCTACATTATTGTAACCTATTGCTAATCGAATGTAATATACGAAAATCCTACGAAAACTTTATGAGGTACAACTATATATATATATGTATATGTGTGTGTATACCGTGGTATATCTACGCTTAACGAAACAAAATAAATAGTAACAACAATAATATTAAACAATATAATATTATAGGTCATTGACTACGTGCCGCGTGATATTGGTCATTAATCATATAACTACGTTTTATAACGCAGTACCATCGACTGGCGTGTGCATGTGAGGTGAGTGCAGTGTTGTTCCTACGATGTACCTACATAATATTACGTCCCTTTATTTTATATTATATACCTACTCACAGGAATAAATAATATTTCCAAACCCCGCGGCGACGGTGCTGACAAAATAGTCTTCCGACACTGCTGTGATTTGTTTGACGTTTGTCCGGGTGCAACGCATAGTGAATGAACCTATACGATACGCACGCTGCACACGCTTAATACTCTTAATACACATACACGCACACACACATTATAGGTGCCTACTAGTTACAACCGTAAACCTTTAAGTACTGTAATTATTATTGCAAGTTAGACATGTTTTGGGTAGTGCCGATGAGTGGATGTACCATACGCCATAATATATAAATTAAGTTTAGACTTAGTCTGTGCGTGAGAGCGCGTACTAATTTTCACGTGTAACTTAGATATTTATTAAAAACCATTTGTACATTTCCTCAGGTGTCTACGATGACGGTCATTAGTCATTACTATACTAAAGGTGCTCGTTATAGCAAACAGATTTCCGCGGATCACTCAAAATGACTCAGCTACATATTACATTAGTGCTAAATGTGTAAACACGCTCTGTTAGTCATAGGTAAGTAGGTAACTCTTAAAAATTCGCGTTAAAAATAAATGCTTTTATACTCATGTCAAATTATTTGAGTGTTACCGTGAATTATGGTAGCAAGGTGGATATTTAGACAGCATATAGTAAATCTACATCAGTGAATATTTGACTGAGTAGTATGTGAAGGTGTGGGGGATTGACAATTTACCTTTTATACAATTTAAGCAGATTTCAACCTTGAACTTACTACCTACGTTTTGCCCCCAGACATATTATGCAGGTATATAAATAAATAATAAGTGATGCTTATAATATTATGTTTATTGTAATGGTATAAACTATAAACCTATTAATGTTACAAGTGTTGCAGATGGATTAAACCTTCTGGGAAAACACCCTGAGGGGACTTGGAGTATTCTAAGTCATATCCACCTATGAAATATATCATTCCGTACTCAGCCATTCCGAGTCATTGACTTCCAAAGCTTACAAGATTTTGAACTTTTACATTAACTGAACGTATACCTTTTTGTACTGAGAATTAATAATAAATTAACAATTCCATTAATATTATCGTTTTCAAAGTTATATAAATATAATATGATTAATCAGTATGATAATCATATCGAATAATGGGTACAGACCATAGGGTCACTACAGATGTACACAATTACGTTTATTGACCTACTTATTATGTTTTCAAATGTTAAAATTCATTAATTGTGAAGTATAGGTAGTTTAATTAATAGTATACATTTATCTGATAACCTTTAAATGTTTTTAAAATTAATCTTGTGAAAAATTCCTACCCATTAAAATTATTTAGATTAAAAAGAGTGTTCGTAAATTAGATATTAGCAACACATTATTTACAGGATTGTTTCGTATATTATGTACAGTGTATACAGTGTACACTATAATATATACTGTACACTATAATATACACTAAACACTATATTATTAGAGCACTCTTTTTGGCAAGACAAAATGCATTTAAAGCTATTAAACTTGTAAGTTGATTTCAATTTTCTGATATACTTAAAAATAATAATACCTGTAAGGTAATTTTTATAAAAAAATATATAAAAGTATACTTTTGTAGATTATAAACGCATAATTAAGCGTCTAATGTAATTTCCAATCATACGCAATTTTAAAACCAAAACCTTTTAAAGTGTAGTGTTAGGGTTTGTACAGTAACAATATAAAATCAATCTAATCTATATTAAGTGAGATGATAACACAAAATATGAGCAATTTTAAATTAAATATTAATACAATAAAATGTTAACTAAAATAAAAGAGCGTGTGGTAACCACTTGGTAATTAAATATACCGATCACTCTCACTTTAAATCAAGTAAATTCTCACCGTAAATTTTTTTTTCAAATGGGTATATTTTTATTTAACAAACAACCTCTCAAAACACCCACTAAAAGAGAAATCAAATTTAAGCACAGTGTACACAGTACAAACTGTGTCATATACTGTTAGTTTATAATTTATAACATATACCTAATATGTGTAACATGTAAAAAAACATCTTAAAAATTATCAAAAAGCCCGTTTCTAATTAAATTTTTTTTTTAAGTAACGGATTATTATTAAGATTTAAATATTTTTAAAATTAAAATTATTTTTTTTTTATTTGAATGCCTTGAAAACATATTTAAATATTTTGCATTAGGTATATTTATAATTGTAGATTGCTAAATTTTTATTTTGAAAACAAATTAAATGTATTATTTCTAAATTATTTATTATTTAATTATTTAAAATCAACTTTTATAATTATTGTTGTAAAAATAATAGTAAGTATCATCGGGAAGAATCAGTGAATCCTGAGCATTTGTCTCACTAGGTGTACGCTAGCCTTGGCGCAAGCTCCAGAGTGGAGAATCGATCGGAATAATAACGTCCATTGTAAACAATTATTGAAATAAATTAACAATAAAAATACTAACAATGTATATTTTACAGTAAGTTTTGATTTTTGTTTTGAATAACATTAATTAGAAACTCATTAGCATTTAAATATAATACTTAACAGGCTACAACTTTTTCAATATATAATTTATAATCGGTGCAGGAGTATAATCAATAATCAATAATTAAAATGTGTTCATATATCCATGGTCAATAATTTATCTTTAAATATTTTAGAGCACTTAGAGCACGGATTATAATATTTCTCTAATGAAAATGCTCTTAAAAACTGAATTAATAATTGAAAAAAGTCCGTAAAAATGATATAGGTACCTATATACATAATATTATATAATACATATTTATTCATGTTAAAAATATATTCTAAATTAATTAAATTAAAATATAATGCACATATTGTTTGTATTATACATTTTTCAAATGTTTCATAAAGAGTAAAAATGTTAATTTTCAGATATTTATAACTAAAATTGAATTATTTTTTTTAACGTTTTTGTACTTGGGGTAGGTTTGGTATTTAAAATTATAAAAAATAATAATAATAATAATAATGGGTAGTTCTTTGATGTATTACCTATCAAATTTCGTAGTAAAAAGTAACAGTTGGAGAAACAGTGTTCTACAGTAAGTATATAATTTATGTGAGTATAATTTTTTGCATTAAAATTAACGTCCTGTCGAGTAGGTACCTTACCTATATAGATGCACTATTCATTGTTATTAGGTTCAACAATTGACTAAACCAGTGAACTCAAATTCAAATTACCAACGTTAAAATACTTCAAACGTTCGCAGGCAAAACACCTCGTTTTTGTTTTTCTCATCTATTATAATACTAATTCCAAAATAAACAAAATAAATAAAGATAACATTTATATCTTCCATCGATTATAATATTTATTATTATAATATAAAGCTGTATTTGATATTAGGTATTATAAATATGTAATGTCAATTTATTTTTGTTTAAAAATAATTTATTTTTATTTTCAAAATGTTTATAGAAATAAATGTTTTTTTTGGCCCACACTGAAAAAGTTCACGGGTCATACATTTGAGATTACAGGTCTAGACTCTATAATCATTAATCTAAATACGGAATGCTGCAACTGGACATTGGAAATATTATTCTTATCACTTTTAAATAACGGTTTATCTTCGTCCCCCGTGGTCTCTTAAAATTCACACGTGCTAGTATACTGTCTTATAAGTCATATATAGCTAGGCACCACATTTATTTATTTAATATTTATTAATTTCCCTCTTTTTAATTAGTTTTAAATCACCCCCTCGCCGTCTCACCGATGAATGTGCTATCAAACATCAAGGTATAATATTGAAGTATTGTAACTTTTATTATTTTAATTATGAATACAGCCACAAATTATTAAACCACGATTTTGTGCAGACTGCTGAGTTTATAATAATACCTACAACATCATAATATAATTTATAGTAATGTTGAATGTTTTTTTTTTATGTTAAGCCATCTTCAAACAAATGATAAGTTAACATATTATTTTTTAATGTATTGTGTATAATTTTTTTTTTCAGTTTTGAACCGACGACGCCGCGGGGACTTGTGTATAAAATTTATATGATACAAAAGTAACCTTGTTCCAAAATTCCAATTAATATTAATTTCCAAAACTAAAAATTGTATTGAAAAAAATCTAGTACCTACTACAATACTATCGTAAAATTAAAAAAAAAAATTATATCGTCATTAAAATATAAAAGGTTATTAAGAAAATATTTTAAACTTTGATATTTTGATTATTGTGATGTACTTAATTAAGTATATTAAAGCCTACAAATTAACCTCGGATTAAAATTTCAGGTTTTTTAAAATTGAAGTTTCAAACTTTATAAAATAAATGAAAATATTTTCAAAAACACATTGTTGTTACTTACACATATACACAATTAATATTTGATCAAGATTTAGAAGTTTACTGATTATTATTCTATGAAATACAAATTATCAATAAAGTTATCGAAATAATAGTTGACTGTACCCGAAAGAACACATCACCACTGTTTATCGATTATTATCAGTACCTATACATACAATATATTTTGATGTATTAAAATGACCTAGCAATATTTTGAATATTTACTAGGTAGTTATTATTTTTTTGAACACCTAACAATTGATAGTTAAATCATAAATCTTGGACTATGCATATATATAGGTACCTATATATGAGATATTAATATACAAAATATTTTTAAAAAAATGTTTGCCTCGTTACTATACAGAAGGATCGTATTAAATATAAATATATTATGTTATATTATATTATAGGCAAGCAGTACGCACATTACTTTTTAACTATACTATCACAACAAAATTTTAATAGGTAGGTATTTGAATATTTTCAGACCACAAACATTAACTCAATATAATAATTTATGCATTAAATATTTTTGAATTTCAAGAACAATTTTAATACGGGCTAGTCCTGTATATATAATCATAATAATTAAATAACTATACATAATATGTTACTTTCAAAATTGGATTGTAATTGGTATATTATTATGTGTTATATGATATGTATAAATAGAGTGGTTATATACGTAATATAATTTTTCAATTTTCAAACATGAATAAAAAGAAGAATTAAAAATGTTGAATTTTAAACATAAGTACCTAGGTAATAAATTAAAATATCAAAGTTTGATAAAATAATCATTCGACATAATGTTCAAATATTATCATTATTATTATTATTTTTTTATTCATCCTTAGAAGTATAAATATATAATAAAATATCAACAAATTACTTATAAAATTCTTAAAAATAATTAAATTGTTAAATTATATTTAATGTTTTCTTTTTTTTCTTTCATCTTGTATAATATTTTATTTATTTAATATTTATTCCAACTATATTTATATATATAAAATAGAAATTGCATGGATTATAAGTTGATTATAATATTGTTTAAATTAATCTGGTGTGAATGGGAATAAATTTGTTTTAAAATTATCTGTTCAGCAGGTAAGTATAAAAGAATCAATGAGTTGTAAATATTTCATACATAATATAATATTGATATTTTTTTAAGACTTTAAGTAGGTACCTACCTATAATTTAGTTATCTAAATTCTTTACCAATAAGTTTGGAGAACATTTTAAGAAATTATAATATGAAAAAAACTTTACAACATTGTCGTTACATCTTTAATGGAATCGCTATCAAATATTTTGTAAAAGAACTTAAATAATAGATAGGTATACTGTATACGAAATATATAAAATACACATTTAATAACCCGTTTTCAATTTTAAACCATTTTTTTTTTTTTTTTTTTGAATACTTGTTAACATTGAAATTAATAATATAGAATTTTACGAAGGCAGGAAGAATATTATGTAATGTATGTAGGCTACCTACGCGCTGTAGGTACTAGTTTTCAAGATCAACATTTTAATATAAGATGAAATCGTATAAATTAATTAAATTCAAATTAACTGAATTGGATTAGGTGTAATTATTTAATTCACCTGTGAATTATTGTATAGAAACTTGAAATTTTAATTTTTAATATTACTGAGTAAATTATAATAGGTCATTTTAATAGAAAATAATGTGACTATATTCGTTAATATTGCAAAGCAAGATTCATTAAATTTACCTAAATGATTAGTATCTACCTAGATATTACATTTAAACATATTATAAGCGATATGCATTTCGCTCCTGTCGCTCTTTCACTCTCCTGGTATATGATTTTTTAAGTATAAACGATAATTGAGGTTACAAAATATGTCTTTTATGGGTAATTATGTCTTAAATCTATAGAATAATTTTTTTTAAACACTCCACTTAGGGTACCTATATTAAAATATACCATAACTAAGTTCTTCGCCATTTTGTTTTGAACTTTTTTACTTCAAACAATCAAGTTCTAACATCATGATCTTTTATAACATATCAATTATTATAATAATAGTCCACATATCGTTATATAATATTTTTTATCTGTCATTATTTTCTACAATAGTATAAATAATTATATTATTATTTACCTATATAGGTACACCATGCGTATACTTGACATACCTATACTGGTATTATTTTTATGTTCACGTGCTTGTGAATACATCGTCACAGGACTTCAATCAACATGCTCCTTTCTTTTTAGTTATGAGTCAATAAACCGAGTTATAGTTTGAGCAATAAACCACGTTTAAGATTCTACGACGTATGTTCCTAACCTAACCGTTTTTACATCAGATCGGCACGTTTTAGTCTAATTCAACGTTTTATGACTTAATGACCTATATTTCAAAAGGTTTTTTATTCCTCATAATATTATAATATTATTGCAGAGGTCGACGTGCGTTTAATAAAAAATAATCGTAATTCGTAATGACTTGAAACTGTTTCTTTTTTTTTGTTTGTAGGTACTGGTACGATAGTGAACTTCAAAATTTTATATAATCAAAAAGCAACTGTGATGCTTACCCAGTCAAACTGCTGTATATGCGCACGTATATAATATTATAAACAACCGAAATTAAATATTATATTTTAAAACCGGTGTGGATATTATAATAATAATGTTATGTTATTCAGGTACATGGGTTTAAATATATATATTTCCTACTAGCGAACAGGCTTTTTGGCGGTGAGTTACGCAAAACCACGGTGTTGCGGTGTAATTTCGTCGTCTTGAACAAGGAAGCCGGTGACCTCATCGGAGCCAGATGCCGGTGCGCGTTTAATATCCTGCATCACAATATCCTGCGTCAGTCGCACAGGGGTCGTCAACCGCCAATTGAACAAAAATATAAACACAATTTGTTGTCGTGTCCACCGAATCGAGATCGATTTCATCGCGATCGCGATGTTTACGAATCGGCGGAAGAAAATAATAATAATACAATAATCGTATCCCATCGGAAAAAGAGGCGACTGCCGTTTAAACAAAGAATAATCATAATTTGTTGTACCCGCGAGTCACGACCCACCGAATCAATTGAATTTATTGCGATCGCAATATTTACTAATCGCTGAAAGAAAAAAATAACAGAATAATCATCCGGTGGGATTTTCGACAGGAAAACAAAAGAGGTGACCACTGACCACGTGTTGTATTATACAATTACTTTGAAAAATATTATATTTATGAAAATAGAACTACCAAAAACTACTAAAAATAAAAATTCATTTTTCTCGAAATGGCATGAAGGAAACTTACGGCATTCTTCCTTAGGACGGCAGTATAGGTACAAGGTACTAGGTAGCGCACATGGGTAATTGTTAGGTATACCAATAATATTATATCTATAATATTGAAAAGCTCAATTTAAATTAAATATATTAAATTACGCAGCTGATTCAATTTTTCGAATGCGGCGAAGTTTATGCTAATACTAATATCCAGGAAACAGTCTTTAGGTCAAATTGTATTTACCTACCTACATCATAACTTTGTTATAAGTAAATAAAGTATATTAGAGTGTGTTGAGGGGTGGTGGTGAATGGTAATAAACACTTAAATATGAAATGATGTCACTTAAAATTTGAGTTCAGTTCGCCACTGCGGCAGTACCTGTCATGGCGAGTAATATAAAATATTTATATGAGTATCCTATTGTAGCATTATTGTTTCTCGAACGTAAACGTATTATGCTCCCACAAATTATAATACATTATTCCGAAGACAATAGACAAAAATAACCTATACCTTCGATGATATCACATCGAACGTATTGTGCGATCCTTGACACGGATGTTAGCAGGACCGAAAATATACAACTGACGAAACGTGTATGGGGTGTCCTTTTTTAACTATAATATAATATTTTATGTTTGTGCATCTGTAGCGATAGACACGCGTAGTGTCACAAGGTCTCTGTGTTCGATAAATTTGTTTATTATTTTCATTCAGGGAACGTGTTGGTAAATTACGATGATTATTATCTAACGGTCATGGTATAGATAATACACTATAATAATATTAATGGGAATAGCCCACAAGTAGTGTACAGTTAATCTTCCTTTGTGATACAATTTATTTTTTATTTTTAATTCCTTTACTAGGTATGTCATAACATACTCGAATACCTACATCTTAATATTGATATATTTGGAAGAAACATTCGAAGATACAAAAATCCGATTGTTTAAACAGTCCGTCAAAAACCTATACATTAAATAAT
Source organism: Nasonovia ribisnigri (assembly GCA_027563435.1). Classification (NCBI taxonomy): domain Eukaryota; kingdom Metazoa; phylum Arthropoda; class Insecta; order Hemiptera; family Aphididae; genus Nasonovia; species Nasonovia ribisnigri. The sequence continues at coordinate 40,680 of JANEHU010000586.1, forward strand.
AAATCTATACATTTATAAATGTGTTTGAAATATTAACACGTTTTCTGCAGATTAAATAATTTAATATGCACACTAAACTTAATACTGAATACCTATATATATTAGTATTGTACTTTATTTTATTATTTATTATTATTATAAATTAAAATGTAATTAACTGTAATATAGTATGATATTATGATGTGTTTACAGTATACTATTATAAAACACAGACAATAAGGCACTTGAAAACTTTTTAAACCATCTATGTATTTGGTTTTATTGTTGTGTATGGACATATAATTTATTGCTTTGCTTTATGAATCAATTAATTAATAAGTACTACCTATTCAAAATATTCATCGATCGTCTGACAGCTATAAAGCATCTTTGAAGACCCAATTTCATTAGTAAAACATAATAATTACATTTTTTATTAGTAAATTTGTTAGTTTCGATAACTGATTAAAATATGTATTCGTGTATATACAGGGCGTGTCCCGCGAGGATTTTCCCATTGCGAAATCTCTTGAGATGATAAATATATCATAAATCTGTTTTTTATTTATTAGAATCGCAGAGACAAGGACTACACTTATTTTATTTTTTATTTTAATTACATTTTTTGATAAAAAAGTTAGAAACATTATTTTTTTATTTAAAAAAAAATTGAATATAGACATTTTATAGAGTTCATTTTTATGAAAATGTTGACTTAATTTTCATTAATCTTATGATATTTAATTTTTTTTTTAGTTTGCAGGTAAAACGGAAAAAACCCGATTTTTTGTCCAGGTGTACTCTTCTACGTTTCTAATGGGTATATCTTCACGGGACACCCTGTTTATATTTTCAAATTAATGGTAACTTAATTAAAACTAAATTATAAAAATTATAATGAAACTGTGTAACTGAAATGAAAATAATATTTATCTAATATATCAACGCCCAGTATTAACGTGGGAAAATACATAAATTATGCCCCATTTTGTTGGTTTTTTTTAGTTAAAAAATTTATAATAGTAAATAGAATGTTAAAAATTTAAGTTAATGTAGGTAAATGTTTTTATTACCATGTGTGTTTTAAAATAAATAACAATAATTTGATTGTGTTGCAAAAATATCTATTATATAGAACATATAGATAGGTATAGCATATTATTATTATATACTATACTTAGTAGGGGTTTGTAGGATAATTCTTTTAAATATAATTCTTATTAAATTGACATGTTATAAGTATTTTTAGTTACGATGAGCTAAGTACTCCAAAAAATGTTGGTCAGTGGACCGTGCATCTAAACTTTAAATTATTATATAACTACTCGTATGGTATTTGACTTTTATATATTAAAATTGTCTGAAAAATATTCTGCTCAAAAGTATGAGATTAAATATGTACGTTATGGTTTCAAAAATTAAAGAATTTAATAATGAAGAACGATTAAAATTATATATATTTTTTAAATATCGTTTTGTGACTACAAATAATTATTTTGTATTCAATTGAATCATAATGTTTGAAATATCTTATTAGATTTGATACATTAAAATGATAATCAGCATTTATGCAATAATGTATAATAGTAGTTACTACTATTATAATAAATATTAAATAATAATATACAATATAATTATTATACTATACTATGCTGTTTTCAAAGTGCATGGTTTTAAACAACAATACCTAATTAAAAGTAAAATAATTATAAACGTAATTTTAGTAAATAGTATGTACTATATAGGTACACGAGTCACGAAGTTCAAAATATACAGAACAATACCTACGATTTAACAAAATAATATACTATTAATTATTATACTTTACTAATCGATTTCAAATATTTTATTTAATAATTGTAAATTGTCACCGTTTTTATATTTTAAACTATTATGTTATTATTTATTATTATTATTGTTATTTGTTATTTATATATTAAAGTGATAGATGCATAAAATATGTTGTACATAGCAAGATAGATTGATATCAGTCCACCTTGGTATACCTACAGTAGGTATACACAGGTAATTACTCAATATAAAAAATTAAATAAATAATACTGTATAGAGTTCTATTTCCAGAAATGTACAATCACTCATGGGTATTTTGATGTTATTATTTTGTACGAAGGTCTAAACAAATTAATAATACTTATTAACGTTTTATTAAGATACGTTCCTAATTTAAAGCATTATAAATTATAATACACGGCATATTCTTACAAAATAAATAAAATATAGTAACGCGTTGTGTAGCATAAAATGTAAATACGTAATCCTTTCACGATAATAACAAACATAGACTATATATTATAGACTACTGTCTACACTAAAAGCACATATTGCATAATATATTGAAAACGAGTTTACTGGATATAAAATGAAGAAAGACCTAGTCATATTTTCGTCTTTTATTTTAAATATGAGAACTCTACATCGAGGTTTGTTATCTATATCTTCTCTCACACGTGTAACATGCAAAACATGTTCACGGCAGAGATCGGTCATAAATTGTTGTGAATTGTTTTAAGAATTAAAACACCTATTTTAAAAATTTAAAAATTTAATCAATATTATTATAAAAATACCTGTAGATTTATTTAACGTACCTACTAAAAAAAAAAATTCTTCATTTTATAATGCGTGGAATGCATTTTTCAAGTAATTACTATCATTTTAAATTGCGATGACTATTTACATATTAATAATGAATAATATGAAATTACATTTGAAATATTATTTTATTTATACCAACAATAATTGTATTTAATTTATTTATTTAGCGTTTAGTAAACACCAGAAAGACAAAAGAGTTAATTTGTAATACTAGTCGTATCAAGCTCTGCTCAAAAAAATTGTTTTTTTTATATACCTACTACTATTGATTAAGTACTACTACTAATATTGGTAGAACAAATTTAAAGGCTTCATATTTTGTACATCAAAATCCTATATAATTTACTCTTCAAATGTACAAAATTACAATCTGCAATTATATGATAAGAAACATTGTACGTTTAGACACATAACTATTTTTTATTACTTTGTTTTAATTTAAAGAGAAATAATCAAATAACAATCAATTTTCACAAAACATGTCAACTATGCTCAATAACAATAATATTTAAATGTTTTTTATACAATATCATGCACATTTAGGTCATGTGAAACCATACAATTGGATGGTTTATTGATGTATTGTATAAAATAGAGTCTATACCTACTATAGACTATATAGTCTTTAAACATTTCGTATATAATACAATGTTATGTCACTGGATTAGAATTATTCGTATTTGTTCATAATCATCCTGAATATCTGACAATAAGCCATTGATCATTATGTTCAAACGATTAATTTAGAATAAATATTAATTACATACATTATTAACACAACTATAATGCATGCACATTGCACCTATATGTTACTATATACAGGTAAAAATTCGTATAATAAATCAGTAGGTAATCATCTTATATTTAAATAGGTAATAATACAAATCTAAAAGGAAGAATGTACCATATCACTACAACAATATTTTGGGTTAAAAATGAAAAAAAATAAAGATCATTCAGGTATCGTAAAAAGTAACGTCAAATTGAAAATGAATATATGTACTTTAATGTGCTGTCTGGTGCATATACATATAATATACAATATAGGTTAGGTCATTAGCCCCATTATTGTTTTCGAATGAATTATAGTCTTCTATATATTATTATTCTTCAATAAATTAGACTTAATGTTATGGAGTTCAATAAACTTCATAGAAAATCGATGTATGTACCTTGATGAAATTATTCAAAATCGATCGGCGGCTATTGATGCATCTGTCCAAAATGCTCGTACGGTGTATTACAGGTATTCGTAGTGTACACGACGATAATATTATAATAGTTATTATATTTTCGAATTTATTTCAATAAGCGATAAATATATTATTGATAATATTATGGTGGTGTTGAATATTTCGATTCGTTTTTAGTCACACACTCCTGTACGCATAAGTACGTTGAAAAATACCCAGTCAGAAGGACTTGTGTCGAACGAAACCGATCGGTTGATAAAAAAAAATCAAGAAAAAAAAAAAAAAAAACGGAATACGGAAAAATCAACGATCGCAAAAAATATTCGTCGGAAACGAAAGCCGAGATCGCGCGAAACACGTACACTGCAACGGCGAACGTGCGTTTCGGCAAGCCGTCCAATTCAGACTACGCTCCACCGTCCAAACAGCGACTAGTCAGGTATATGATATACGGCGGTATATACCGCTCCGCCGGTCACCCGCCAAGACCCGGCGCCGCGCGTTACCACGGCAACGCATCCGTCGACGATTTATTTTTTCAGAGTTCCCGCGAACGTGGTCGTTCGAAACGACGACTGAGATTGAGATTAATTATTAATTATGCGATACGAAATGTCGGGTAGGTGGTTTCGTGATCAGACGGTGTGCTGCAGTTGGCCACTGCAGCTGCGTGTTGCAGTAAAATTCGTTGTTTATTACTGAACGTTCGATATTTTATTATTACGTTTCACGTGATTTAATTGCCGTATCAAAAACCTATTTGTGTTTGGATAACCGTAATACACCTGAATACCTGAAGGTTGTTGACACGGCAATTTATTAAATCACGTAAAATGTATGGATAAAATATCGAACGCTTAATATTATTATTACAATAGGTCATTAAAATATTGTCCGTTCGAGAGAGGTGTCTGCTATACAGACGGGTGCGTTATTGTACTGTCAATAGGTTTATATTTTTCAATTTTATTATCCATTTCACGGACTTTGTCGTTCAAATGATCGTGCACCGGAGACGACTAAGATTAAGATCGCAATTATTATTTATGCGATATGTTGGGTGGTTACGTGGTTAAACGGTGTGGAGTTGCCACTGCTGAATGTTCCAGTAAAATTATTCGTTACTTACCATGGCAATATTATGAAACGTTCGATATTTTATTCATACATTTTACGTAATTTAATAATTGCTGTATCAAAAACCAATTACAGCCAATTATCAGGTATGTGGTTGCCTATCTAAATATAGTTAAACATATGTTTAACAGACAGTCACTGGACCATAAAATGTATCTGGTATACACAGGCCCGTTGGAAATTGGAATACAACATATAAATTTGCTGGGACATAAAAATATTTTCCGTTTGAGAGAGATGTCCGCTATATAGACAAGTGCGTTACTGTACTATCAAATTTCAATAGGTTTTTATTTTTATTTTATTATATTTTTCGAGGAAACACGGGGAGACGTGTTTTTGAAATCTGCAAAGCTTTCAATGATTTGTTGACTGTTAACTGTTGTGTTCTCTTAATTTAATATAACGTGAGTTTTCATTAACTTTCCCACCTTTGCTAATTTGTGTAATATATTGGTATCGGCTTATATAGTTTTGTATAGGTAATATTCAAATAATTTCGATCAATCATAGTATCATACCTACTTAAATAGTACAAATATATAGTCCCAGTGGCTTTGATGGGACCTATCACAATCTTGTAACCTTGTCAATAAGTCATCATAAATACAAAACGGAATATTTGTGGCCTACAATATTAGTTAATCATAATATAAGATAATGTTTGACATCAGATTACATTAATTTACATTCAACAGTTTTGATTAACACTGTTTTCTGTGCTTATAAAAGCAGAATAAATGATATGTTTTGAAAATAGTTTTAATAGAGTTGGTTAAGCTGGGTGTTGGGTCTTAGTGTGGTCTAATATATATTAAAAACTAATGTAATTTATTCTTCCTTTTGATATTATGTTTAATGTTTATTCGAAGTAATTGGAAAAAGAATGGAATGGTCCGATGGAGTTATTTGTTTTTTCTGTTTTTAAATTAATATTCATTTAAATAGGAACCTGTATTTTTCAATCATATACTATATGTCTAACTACCTATTTAAGAGTTTAAATGATTGGATGAGGATTTAGTTGTACATTTAGTGCTATTTAATTACAGTAATCATATATATTACTATAGCACATAATTTTATCAAAGTTAACATATTATTATTCACAATGCAAGGTCGATATTTTTTTAAAGCATGAGAGAAGTTGTACGTACTAGTTGTAATACATATTATATAATGTTTAAGTATATCGGATAAAAAACTTAAAGAGTGCTTGAAATGTGTTGGGGTTAAAGAAATTAGCATACGATAATAATGAATTAATAGTATTTAATTCGATCGTCAGGTGATAATATGGATCACAACTTTGAACTTTTTACTATTATTAGAACATATTCAATAAAATATAGTTGTGCAAAACGTTTGAATAATAATTTAAAATAAAAAGGAAATGGAAATGTAATAGGTAACGGTATCATTTTATCAGACTTTTATTTACTTGTACAATTGTTATGATAAGATGTATAATTTCATATACCTACTAATAAGACTTGCAATTTTTATCCAAGGCTAGGTACTCAAATTATATTCTAGTATATATTTATTAAACTTTAAAACTCTTTATTCGTATTTTTTATGAGTACTTAAAATTTCAAAAACTACACAACCACTTAAATTAACCGAGCGTCGTTCAGTATTGTTTTTTCAATGCGATGCTTTGTCATTGCTTTCAAATTTATTTTATAATAATACATACTGCAGCACTGCACTATCTTGCTTCAAGGTGAGCAAAACATCTACACTCAGTTCTCAATATCCTGTCAGTATTTTATTTTTTTATATTATGACTTTTAACTTCTTATAATTAACAAAAATAAATATATATTTATTTCATTATGATCAATTTAATGTCAATCTACTTGAATGCAATTATAAATACTTCTAAGTCGATTGCTATTGTGTTAATATTATGGTATGGGGTGTATAATATGTAGTTTAAGGTCAAAAATAGGTATGTAGTACGTAGGTAGTTAATTAAATGTACGCTTACCGTTGAACATGTTTTACGATGTTCAGTCACAATACGACGAACGTCACAACATCAGAAAAATCATCATATTATTATAATAATTATTGATGACACAAACATGTCCATGGGTCCATTTAACAGTCATGGATAAGAAAAAAACATTTTTGATTAGTAATACAGATGATTATTAAGATTCTCAGATTTTTTTCTTCGTATATCTTTAAATTATTATAAAGCTAAAATAAAATATTGAAGGGTTAAATTCAAAAATCCTTGACCGCTTTAAATTTTAAAATCGGGGAACTCGCTATGCTATAATACATTGTAGCTATTGTAGGTTTCGAGTGTAACTACCTTGGCATTGTGTAGGTTACTGTGTACAGGATATGTGCTAAATTTTAAATTTATAATAAATCGTGCTGGTATATACAAAAAAAAAAAAAACGATTCTGCAGAACGAATGAAATAAGTGAAGGATTAGCATATTATATTTTTAATGATTGTTTAGATGAATACTATTATTTATTAGTACTTTCTTAATTTGGTATAGATAGAACTAATTTTTGGCAAAAATATCGCTTATAATATATCTATTATAAGTCAATTTTGATGTAGCCGTAGACTTTTTTAAATTGCTGGTGTATTTGGTGTAGATATTTTGAATATTTCAACAAAAAGATCGTAACATGAATTTCAAATCTATGGCTACATTTTGTTGGATCACCTACTGCTATAACAATTTAATTGAAATCGTTTTTTCAGAAACTGTTAAAGGTATATTTTGTCAAAATTTGAACATCATATACTTTAAAAAAAAAAATCATCTCAATGTTTTTAAATTGTTGTAAGAACAACTTATGAGAAACCTTGTATTATACTTCCAAGCATATTGTGGCCGAGAAACAAATAATTTGCAAACATAAATCAAACAAAATTATAATATTCAAATATTTATAAATAATAATTAAAAAAATTTAAATCTCGCATTAGGTTTATAAAATGGGTACATAAATATTTGAGGATAATGCGTTTAGTCTCTGTGGTTGTTTCTTTCTGAATTACAACAAGAAAGTTAATTTTGCCAAAACTGGTGTTGTGTAAGTATACATTCCCGTTATTCTATCGCTTTTAGTTAGTTATTCACCCAACCATAAATTGTATTACTATTTAATACTAATTATTATATCGTATCCCAATAAAACTAATAAAATTATTGGGAATTTTCGGTTTTGCCCTCTCACTCCAGCGTAACTATTTGTTTAGAAATATTCCTTAAGTCTAAAAAGTAAAATAAAACTATAATAATTCATATTTTTTGTCAAAATATAGTGATTCTTAATTCTTATAGTCTCGTGTAGACAGGTAGGTAACACTTAAAACAGAAAACTGAGGTAGTAAGGTCTAAGAGTATAATGCAACATAAGAGTCTAGTGAAATAAAATTAATAATTATTATATAGGTTATAACTTATAGGTATATAATAAAATTATTTATTTATAATCTGATCCTATAATTTTAGATTTTAACAAATTTCGTTTTAGTATACACCTACAATCAAAGTTTTTTTTTATTATTTTAACAAGTCTCGGCATTATTACATGACAGACATCTTGGAAGGAATTTACCAGGAATTGAATAAGTTGATAACCTTTGGACCAAAGATTCAAGTGAGAGCCAGAACCATCGTCGTGGAAATTCTAACATGGAAAATTTTCGTTTGTTATTGAACAATTTTTAGATATAATAAAGAGTGAATAGAATGTAATTAGTTATTGTAACATGTGAAACTGGATTTGTTGATTTGTAGATTGTAAATAACATTTCCCCGTAATTGGAGTATTTTCCAACCATGATAAATACAATTCAGTTTTAAATATAAGTATACCAATAATACACTTATTGTAATACCAAAAATATTCTTCTTCTAAGAGGACGCTCCACGAGCACTTGTTGTCTCGTCTTACAAACGTAGGTACTATATAGCAAATTGTACGTTCACATTGATACATTTTACACTGTAATTTCTAAAAATTAGAAATTCCTCTAATAAAATGTAAAGGTATTATTATTTTAAATTAAGTTATGATCATTTTAAAATGTAAAATATAAGTACAATTTAAAATAGGTCATAACATGCTTCTTAATAAGAATATCAATTAAACCCTCAAAGATGCCCTAGATAATATTCTTACCTTTAAATTTTATTAGAGCAAAACTCTAATTTTATTTAAGTAATTACAGGGTAAAATGTATTATTATGAACGTAAAATTTGTACTGTTGTAGGTACGTTTGCAAGACGGAGAAAACTAATGCCCGTGGTAACGGCGTCCTCTTAATACTTTATGCTTTAAATCAAATAAAACTATTTATTAATTATTAACTATTCATGGTCAAACATAATTCTCTCCTGCAATTATTAGGGGAGTCTTGCTCTTCAGTATCCGTCAAAATATAATTAAATTTGTTGATTATAATATTATGTAAATCAAGATACAAAGGCAATATGGGAAGTAATTAATATACAGAATAGGTTGTGCAGCCGAAATTTACATCTTTGTAATAAAACAGCTAATTAAACTATAATTGCTGTTTAGTGGTACCTACGTAAAATCATGTTGTTATGTTTTTTTTAATGCCTATCAAACAATTTATTCGCTTTTAAATAGATAGGTTACCTATCGTTCGAGGTACCTACGTTATTGATAGACCGACATATTAATACAAGACACTGTGATATGGTTAATAAATAAATTATGCAGAATACAAATATATGTACATTTTTGTGATTATATCATACACCTAATATATTATAATGTTAATGTAAGTTACTATATAGCCATTAACCATGAACCGTTTATTTTATAATATATTATGGAATATAAAAACCAATGCTACAATGACCTGCGTGAAGTTGGCCCCTCACTATGACCAATTTCTTTGAGAGTTATATTCTCATTTTGCAAATTGGTTTTCAGGGCAACTTCACGCAGCCATCCTCCTTTTGGGCTACGAATTTCAATATGCTACCAACATTTTGCAAATAATTTGCAAAAATTTGCCAACTTTTGGTATTGGCTTAGATCGTATCATATAAAGTTGGTGGGTCAAGTTTATGGACGTCTCGTTTTGACATATTCATGGAAATTTTAAATTATTATTTTTTTTTAGTTTTTTAAAAACCTATTTGCATAATGTTTGCAATCTTGAAATCACTAGCTATACTAAGGGGGCTGCGTGAAGTTGACCCTCCTGTCATATTTTTTTATCCCGGACAGGGAATTTATTTGCAAATTATTTACAAAATGAGAACATAACTTTCAAAGAAATTAGTCATGGTGGGGGCCAACTTCAAGCTACAACAAATAATTTAAATTGTATTGTAATTTATTAAAAAAAAAAATCTTATAAAAAAGTATGGTTTTATCGGCAAAGCAATATTATTTAATCTATTTCTTTTGTGCATTTAAAATGTAATCTTTAGCACTACCTACATGTATATTATAACCCTCAATAAAGATTAACCACGTCAAAATGTATTAGATTCTAGTTATAGTTGAGTTTATCATTATTCTGATTAGTTATTAATCATTATATATTTTACTTCACAAAAAATGCATGCCAATAATATATTTAAACTTCATATTACAATTGTATAATCTAATAATATAGTTAAAGTCGCTTGGTGTGGAAACGCTCTGAGTGTACTTATCGGCCGGTGTTAATAACTCTCGGATGGGCATTTTTAGCAACAAATCCTTGCCACACATGCAAACGTGTTTCAACCAACCGTTCCTCCCCCTGCAAACAACCTACAGACAAAAAAACAGCTAATGGTCATAGTTGCCTGCTTAAGTTCAAAAAAAAAAGAAAAAATAATATATAATAAAATTAAACAATTATCATGACAATACCAACTACAAAAGTCTATATACTTACAAATATTTTTATATTTTTTAATAATACCTATATTAGATCCTGTGAGAAGTGATAAATGTATAGATTTTACTATGATAATGCCGTATAGGTACGTCACACAAAGGCTTGACCATAGATAAGTTAGTGACACAACTAGGGGTGCTTACTCCCCCTCATTACGATTTAGCCCCCCGTAAATATCCCTATTTGATTTTGATATAAGCCCCCTATATGGTTTATATAAATTAATAGTTTTGTTAGGTGGGCCGTAGCCCCCAGAATTTTAACCCTAGTTACACCTAGGAATAATTATAGTATAAACAGGTACTTTTTTGGTTTCTGATTCCCAAACCGTCAAATGAGTGAACATCGAAACCTGTGGTAAACGTTTATTTAATTTTTCATCTGCTTACCAAGGTAAGGAGTACTGTACAAAATAATAGTTTAACAAAAACTCGCAAGACTTACAATATTTATAACTCTAAAGTCACATTTCCCAACAACTGACCACTATAACGCGTACTGGAACGTCTGGAACAGAAAGTAATTTAGTATGCTTATAAGTTATAACAGTGTCATATACTCATATGCTACCATTTCAAAAAGTGTTTTTGCCACAAAACGTTTCCGTACGTACGCACACGATGGTTGTGAGGTTAATCAAAAAACATGTAAATGTATTTTTAAAGGAAAACGGGTAACTCTTCGATAAAAAAAAAAAAAACTGAAATAGAATAAAATAGATTCTTATAACCAAAACAGAAATAATTATTTAATGAACGGTCGTTGAGACAATCAATCTGATCAAAAATAAAAAACGTCTCCATGCCACAAGACCTAGCTGAGGAATTTTAGTCGACATCCCCACCTCGCCGTCACCTTATGTAATAGCTAGTTTACATTTTGTTGAGTCAGCATATTCTCTAATGAAATAATAACTTAGTTGACAACGAGTGGAAAGAATATAAAATACCTAATAATGTCTACTGTGATATTATTTTAAGACTATTCGTATACTATACAACACGTTTTTTTGTGCTGTCTGTTATCACGTTTTAGGACAGTTAAAACACTTCAATTTTAAACTTTGGGTATAGTGTCTGTTGTCAAATTGAATCTAGTTGGGACTTTGGGGGTCAAAAATAAAAAATTACCGGAGCTTTTCAAAATAACAAAAAAATTAAGGAAAAGCAAGAATTTTTACGCAAAATCACTATGGATATTTGAAAAAATAAATTTTGTTATTTTGTGTAATTCAAAAACGAATAAACGTGGTTACGTATAAAATGTGAAATAAGATATTTTCATCAAATGTTTATATTCGTATTTTCGATATATGATATAATTTAAAAAATATTTTAACCCATATTGAGCTCTGTATAGACTCGTCTTGACATGTTTGATTAATATTAAAATGTATTTATAATTACGTGATAGTTAATAGTAGATAGGGGCACAGGGCGATAGTAGCTATCGTGATGCGGTTCGTACGGTGACAGTACGCTGTCGCGAAAGTAACTAGGTAAGGTACCTATAATGTGTATCAAGAAACTATCGCGTTTTACTATCATCGTGTGACCGCGGCTTTTTACAGGGACTTACTACTTAATGACGAGGTACAATCGACACCTACTGTTAAGTAGATACTTTTTACCATTTGTGTTAAAGTTTTATTATGTATTGTACCTATCTATAATCCATAAATAATACAGTTTGTATAATCTGTAAGTACTATAAAGATAAATTTACTTTTTTCATTATAAATGTGTATAAACAATTTTATTACGTTTAAGTATTTTAACTATGTGTCGATTGTTTAATAAAAAAATACCAATACCTATGTTTTGATTGTTGTCATTGTTATAGTTTGGAAAAAATTAAAACCATACCAAACCAAAAAGTACGCATATTTACTAAGAGCGAATGAAGGTTAGAGTATCGTAAAGTTTTTAGTTTTACTCATTGTCAATGATATCAACAAATAATCAAATAATACTTTATGAAATCAAGTCAAACCACTTTTACTGTAATTATGAATATTAATAATATTGGTGCGTAGCCATTAACTCAATTTTTTTAGTTAATTTTAACTTATTTTGTATACGTTTCATCTGACCTTAGTACTTTGGTATGGTTCAGAACATCAACAATTATTTGTCCGACCGGTTTTCTCAAATAATAATGTATTTTCTTCTAAAGTGCCAACTGACAAAATAATGCTCTATATTTATTTGGTTTGTTTATAATAATAGTAATAATAATATAATAGTCTGTACATTAACAATGGGTCAAGGATAAACTGAATCGATTTACTTCAAAAAAGTAGTCCAAAAGATAAATATTTTGGCATAATAAGCTCTTTATATGGGTAGGTATACCTACGTAATTATAGAATAAATTGTGATAGGTGTAGTATATCTATACTTAGTTTAATATCTATAATTGTCTAAATAATATTATTTTTTAACTGCTATTCGATGAACCCCATAATAATAATTTTTAACTTTTACTATTTAATTTAAAACATTTTTTTTTATTTTTAAATACCTACTTTAAAAAGTAGTCATTTTATACATCATAGCAAGCGGCACTAATGCACTACCTATATACTTTTCGTTGGACTGTTGTTCGGTGAATCCCACAATAACAATTATTCTCCATTCCAATTTTGTTTTTTCGTTTTGAAAGTGGTTACTCGAAACATGCATATTCAATTAGAAACATGCAATATATTGATTTTCGGCTCAACTATTATCTCATGCAATCGTTGATTTTAATGCGTACTTACCTATAGCCCACAAGACCTCAACAAGGTAATATACGTAATAATATACCTACGAACAATGAGAGATATTACGAGGTAACTATATAGATAAGTAAGTTTTCGCTGATGTCCACGGTATAGTCACGCAGAATGTAACTATATAGGTACCTACTATATTATGCTAACATTGTGTGACTGTGATTACCTTTACTTCTAAGTTCTCAGGTTATGTTAAAAGTAGGTATATTAAAGTGTTAATATTATCCAACTACAAATAATTAGTAATTACATTATAATTGCCATACACTATAATATAATATCTTATATCCTGCTATATTCATAATATTAAAATCATTAAAATGTAAATAATAATTTATACGTACAACAATTAATTTGTTCTATTTTATATTCAAATACAGTGAAATTTACATCATGAACAAAATAAAAAGTAACTACCGCCTAAACATACTATGTTTGTGTGTATGCAGAGTATCTATAAGTAAGTACTATATATCATATTTTTACTATAGTACGCACAAAGTTTAATGCAGAATATTATAACAACAAAAATAATAAAATAAGCTGCAAGTTCCCCAAGATTAACAAAACGTGAATTTTATACTGAGATAAAAACGTATTATTTACTGTAATATGAAATGCAATTGAAAGATTATTTATAATATTTAAGATTAAGAAACTGTAATCATATAATCGTAATAGATGTTTCTCTTCTTCCAGAGTTCCTGGGTTCCATTAGATATAAATTTGCAATGGCCAGTGCCCTGCAGTGGATGTTATAATAATTATTACTGTACTACTCAAAATATGGTATTGATGACGCAATAATATATCATTAATTATTATTAGTACCAATATTATTGAGCAATAAGATCGTGTTTGGGTAATCAGCATAATACGAAACTTTATAAGTCTGCAAAATAATTTATTATATTCTATGAAAGTACCACGGCCCTCAAGTAAGATAAATATAGCACCAATGCAATATAAATAAATTATAAAACATAAATTTAAAAAAATTGTATTTAATAATTTTGGATATGATTCTTTTGGATTGCTCATTAGTGTATTATTAACGCCTGCGATGAGTACAAATGCATAATAATAATATCTAATTAATACTTCAAAAATTTCAAAATTATATATGTATTATGCAGGTATATATAAGAGCATAGACATTTACCTAATATTTATGTAAAATATTCTTTAAATGTTCACATGTTTATATCACTGTATTGATCAAACATACATAATTATTTGAAATTGAGTAAAATACCATTATACCTATACAATATATATATTAACAGTAGAATTTTAGTTCAGGTGTTTACATATTATATGCCATCAGAGGAAAGAAAGGAGATTAGGCAATATGTTTTACTTTGAATTTTTTGTCTAAATATTATGTATTTTATAATCGTAAACAACATTTAAAAAACCTTGATATTTTATATATATTCGTATTAAACAACACATACGCTAGCTCTCAAAAAATATAAATGTCACTTTTTATTGGCTTATAAACAGACCACTGCGCTTTTAGATTAATTTATTCAGACAAATCTAAATTCTAATTATTTTCTAAAATCCCCTCAAGGATGTTTTTCGGACTTATCTCCACAGTTAATTTTATATTGTTGTTATGACTTGCCCATCGACCATCACCAACTTTTATGGTACATATACTATACCGGGTAGCCTTAAAAAATAGTAAGGACTATCGACCGAGGAGTTAATATTTGAATACAACCTTTTAGTATTTAGAGTTTGATATTATTTACTTAACTATCAGGTTAGGATAGATGTACAATCGCCAACCACCTAGAACCTAAATATTCTATACGGACAGCAAAAATAATTGGCTTTTCACACTTTTGATTTCCACATTTTTTGATTTATAAATTGTAATCAATGGTAATGGTTCTAAACACTTCGTTTAGGTCTGATATATCTATTTTTTGTACAATGTTACCATAGGAACATGTTTTTACACCGGTAAAAAATATTAGCGCATTACAAAAAAATTATAAAAAAAGAAAAAAAACTATTGTCACAATACATTTTAAAATAATAACACAAATAATACACGAGTACATGACCTAACTGTAAACATAGAATGTTAATACATAAAAATGTTATTTGAATTAATTCTCTCTAGAAAAATAGATTATAAAATATAATAATATAATCGTACTTATGTAATTTCTAAAATATAGATACAACAACGCTGTTGTAAACAATCCCTGTATCTGAGTAATGTGATTTTTTGCTTTTATTATATTATTATCTAGGTACCTATAATACGTACTTATACTATACCTACCTACTGACTCAATGTCAACAATTGTCACGCATATTGCTGCGTATGTACCTACATTAATATTATTATAATAATTTATGTGATTATATTATTATAATTGTCATTGCATTACGTGTGGATATTTTAATGATTTTGAAAATGATAAAGATTAACATAATATACCTGCATAGTATTATTTTATCTTATCCTAGCATAAACATGAAATATACTTCAATAACGCTATAAAAGTTAATTGAAAATATACTAAATCATTGTTGTAAAATCAGTGTGTACCGTACCTGCGATGTAGGTTTTCAATATCTCAATAACGTTTATAATATTACTATACGAATAAATTATACATTTGCGGTCTAAAAAACGTTAAACCGACTTTCATGCGCACCGAAAGACTAATATCGATGGATAATATATCGGTAGGAAAATAATTACCTATTTGAAAAGATAGGTTACAAACTTTTTCGAACGAACCAGACGTGTATAATATGCGTTTCACGTTCGGCAGATAACTAACAGCACTGTCTATGACAAAATATCACAACCAGCGAGCGATAGCGGACGAGTTCACGGTTAATAGATATATATTATTATTATAATATATTAACAGTGAGACGGATTGTGATCAAAAACTATGCGGACCGGTATAATTATATTATTGAGTTAACACCAAGTGAGCGTAAAAAACGAAATAATATAAAACTACTGATGTTATGTATAATGGGCACATGTTTATAACAATAGAATCAAAATTAGGTAGGACTGCTCGGCCGCTGCAGTACAAT
Source organism: Nasonovia ribisnigri (assembly GCA_027563435.1). NCBI lineage: Eukaryota > Metazoa > Arthropoda > Insecta > Hemiptera > Aphididae > Nasonovia > Nasonovia ribisnigri. Next base: position 57,374 of record JANEHU010000586.1, read on the forward strand.
ATAATAATAATATATATGTAGTTTGGCCTGTTTGGGCACTGTCGATTAACATAATATTATATTTTATTGCAATGAAAAATTATTACAAGGTAAAGGACACGGGCAAAACTATCTCATAAGGAGTTCGTGGATTCGTATTTCGAGCCGCTAATTATTAGATAAAACGATAAAAATATCTACTTATATTATAATATTAATGAATTTTTTTTTAATGAACTTACGGCGACTGCGAACCATAATATCATACCCAATGCTCGACAATAATGTGTCTACAATATATGATATACATTTTATATCGTTGAGCCCTAAAATGTTAACAACACAAACATATTTTATGTTCATCCGCGCATGTTCTATTATGATAATGATATTAATATTACGATGGTTTTATTCGTTTCCACGGCCTTAAACAATACGTATAGGTACTATATAGGTAGGTGTATACATTGCCGGCAGTAAATGTTTAACAGCGATAAGAGCTGGTTAACCTATCGAGATTTCAAGAGCGCGTTGAAAATAAAACGGGTGCATTTACACGGCGGGCAATAACAATATTACTATTTGTAATGTATACATTTCGTTTGCGTCGAAAAGAAAAAAAAATCTACTTACATTTATTACAGCACAATAACACAACGACTAACAGAAGAGCATTATTATAACTCGTAGAACTTGTATTATACTCTCTGCAGCATCGGAGTATAACCTTCTCGTGCACGGCAGTGACACACTATACGCCACGTTATTATGTTAAGCTGCACTGTGAATGCAATTTTTTTTTGTCCAATAAATCGTATATTATTGTTCGATGACTCGTGTATATTATATATTACATGGATATAATACAATTATGATATAATATAACCTTAATGGCACTATTAATAATAACAATAATTTTTTATTCAAAACCACTCAATGAGTCCTGGAACAATGCCGCCGTCAACTGCTGTTGCCGAATATAATACCTATATCACGTGTAAAACGTATATAGATATATGCACCTACAAAATATATTCGAAATATTGTCATTGCATTTACAATCATAGCCTATAGGTAAATCTATATAGAAAAAAGTGTAAAACCAATCAACTGGAATTGTTGGTGTTGTGAAGGATATATACTATACATAGGTATGTGTAATTAACAATACTATATTTAACGTGATATCTATATGTGTATAGGTTATTTAGTAAATATATAATATTATTTCAAGCGAACGTCATATATTTAACAAATCAAAAAACTGATTCAATTCGAATAGAGTACCGCCGTCAGCTGTTGCTGAATATACCTATATGGCTATGTATAGAACGTTTAACGTTTGTATAAAATATGATATATATACATATACGCAGTATTATATTCGAAATTGTCGTAGCTGCACGCAATAGGTAAATCTATATATTTAATTAGGTATCTATATGTGAAAGTATGTTTAGTAAATAGTATTATCCCCAAGCATACTCATTCCATTTTTTTCTTCTATAACGCAGTTATTCAAAATCTGATTTTTAAATTTTTTAAATACCTAGCTGGTATTCTTTAAAAAAATATTTTTAAATTATTGAGATGCTTTGTACTACTTAAGGACTAGTACTACTTGTTTTTCAAATGAGAACACCCCTTTTCAACTGCAATAGTTATACAGCGAATAATTCTTTAGGAAATTACTATTAATTATATCTCCACTATGCCATGCATAGGCGCTTCAAGACTTTCATGGCTGGGGAGGCGGATTGTACCCACAACTTTAAGATCGATCATTTTTGGAATCTATAGTCCACGAGATTTATTAAAATATAACATATCGTATTTCGAACATTTCGCTGGGGAAGCAGCTGCCCGCTTGCCCACCATGCTACTCTAGTAGAAACGCCTGTGATGCTAGTCAATAGTAATAATAATAATAATATTTAAGTTGTCCAACACGAACCAAAATCATATACCTATTCATATATACTTATGTACAAAAAATAAGTATTAAGGTTATTTTTTATTGTATACAACCTATAAGTATATATTGTGAAATATGTTGATCATTAACTATATTGTGAAAACAATATAAGTGGGTGGTTTTATTATAGGTGGTAAACACAATTAAATCATCGGACGAATTTAGATTTAAAACACACTTATTATATCTTTTGTAAATATTTTTTATTGGAATAACTCAAGGTTATGTTTTCATAATAATTACTTTATGATTAATTCATAAATAGTTATTTTATGTTTTACTATCTTCTTTGTATCGTCTTCCATAAAATCTTACTTAAGTATAGGTAGGATTCATATTTCACCTAATGTCATCGGCGCCACCTAATGTCCAGGTAAAGCGCGAACAACGTTGGAATGAATTGAGCACAAATAATAATTACAATTTAGTCTATCGTTGTCGAAATATTTAAAGTACTCTTACCATAGGCACAACTAGAGAATTTTTCCTGGAAGGACTAGAATTGTATCAGTATTCAGTAGCTCAGACCCTCATAATTTATGTTTTAAACTAAAATATGATTAAAAAAATAGGGGGAGGGGAGCTACGGATAAAACTGGGAGGCTAAGCCCTCCCTCCCTAATATTGCACCTATATGACTCTTACTACTAATTGTTTGTTATTTAAGTAGCGGACGGTACGGTACGATCGGTCTGTGGTCGCGGGCACTTACGCAGGTAAAGCGTGGATAATTTTGGAACGGATTGAACACAAATAATTACAGTTCACTTAACCATCGTAAAAATATCGTTTAAGCACTCTTCCAATGTTTATTTTTAAAATACCACCACTTTTTATTTTATTTTAGTACCTAGTTTCCATTTTACAAATTATTTTGCATAATCTTAATTTTAGTATTTTTACTTTAATATAAATGCTTACACGCATGTGTAGTATAATAAACTGGTTACATTTACATAATACCTATTACTATAGACGTGCGCAGGCCACGTATGTGGCCGCTTTTGCCTTTTTTTTGACAACCCACCCCTTCACAGTCCAAACTGTCCCCTCCAAAAAAAAATATATATTTTTGATGCATAAATAAAACATACTCAAACAAAAAATTAAACTGTAGCACATGTAAATTAAATAACGTCCCGCGTTCTGGAATGCAATGTCTTCGTCATGGTTATACTACCAAATTCCAGAAATTGGGTAAGAAACCCTTTAGGGGATGATCTTTTTTTTGTCTATTTTTTGGCGCCCTCGTAAAAAGTTCAGGTGCGGCTATACCCATACAAGACTCACCCGTTCAAACCCCTGGTGGGATAAGGTTGATTATAAGTTTGTATTTAAATTTTAAGTCTTTATAGATGTGCTTCCAATGTTTCGATGACGTACGAACGGTACGATTGGTCGGGTACATAAGTGGGGTGGGTATCTGCTTATTCATCTTAATCTTCTCAGTCCACAGTAATGACGGCATATTGGTTCCAATATATATATATATAAAAATGAATGTATGTGTGTGTGTGTGTCCATATTACCATGGTTACCAAGGTTGCCAAGGTTACCAAGATTTCATAATAATAATTATTATTTATTTCAATATAACTGAATTCAATTGCAACTATTATAAGAATTGCAACTATTAAAAGTTAATTTTTTATGCCCAACAACAAACGATCGATAAATAGTCCCGTAGTTCAAGCACTCAGGAAGCGGGAAACACGAGCCGCGGAAACAGACGGGCAAAGAGAAGCCAGATTGAGGACCAACCGAGAACGGCAGTCCCGGGCCCGCTCATCGGAGACTGACGAGCAAAGAGAAGCCAGATTGAGGACCAACCGAGAACGGCAGTCCCGGGCCCGCTCATCGGAGACTGACGAGCAAAGAGAAGCCAGATTGAGGACCAACCGAGAACGGCAGTCCCGGGCCCGCTCATCCGAGACAGATGAGCACCGAGATGCAAGATTGGGGACCATGCGAGTAATGGGTGCTCGATCCAGACGAACCACCGAATTGAACCTTTGTGCACTACACTATGATGCCGATATTAATTACAGCACACACTCAAGCGTGGCCATCGGAATAATGGATGTACTCTGCATTTATTGTAGAGCATTTAAGTTTAAGAATGAAGCACCAGGAATGTGCTGTGCTCGGGGTAAGGTAAATTTGCCAGCCTTGCATGCACCACCCGAACCATTATCAACGTTGGTGGCAGGCGATACGAGCATTTCGAAACATTTTTTAACAAATATCCGTCGTTACAATTCGTGTTTCCAAATGACTTCATTTGGGGCAACGAATGTCGTGAGGGATAATTACATGCCAACATTCAAGGTGCAAGGTCAAATCTATCATCGAGCTGGATCATTATTACCCCTGCCAGATATGGAACCTAAATATCTACAAATATATTTCATGGGGAACACGAAAATGATAACGAAATTGATGAACAACATTATCGAAGCTACAATTTTAAACGGAAAGTTTAAGGGCGAATATGTAATGTTGCCACGAATCCCAATGGTTCCTACAGATTTGCCCTTCGCATTCAAACGTTTGCAGTTTCCGGTGCGAATCGCTTTTGCCATGACCATCAACAAGGCTCAAGGCCAATCACTACAAGTGTGTGGCCTAAATTTGGAAAATCCATGCTTCTCCCATGGACAGCTGTATGTTGCCTGCTCCCGCGTCGGGAGCCCGAATGATTTATATGTGTACGCACCAGATGGTTATACGAAAAATATTGTGTATCACAATGCACTTATGTAGATGGCAAGCATAAACCATTAAAGAACCATTAAAAATGATTTTTTGCTTTTTAATTTTTTAACAAATTTAGGTTAAAAAAGGTTTAGAGATTAATAAAATCACTAAAATACATATAGAGTAGGTATTTTTAATGGGCAACGAGGTGCACGGGGTCAGCTAGTATAATATATAATAAACTTATACATTTTATTCTTAGGCGAATAATAGCATTGTTTTTTTTTTTTTTAGCTATTTATAGCTATTAACTATTTTGACACCACTTCACATACCTAGGTATGTATAGTTAGATTTTCTAACCAAATTTTTTATATTATACACATCGTTTTAGAGAATTTTAATTAAGTCGATTACAGGTAGGAACACATTAAGTCGAACAACACAATTTATAGATTACCACGTACAATAATATAACTACATATAATACCTACATATGATATCAAATTTATTATGATTGTTAAAAACCGTTTAACTATAATCGTTTAAACCTTGAACAATATAAACATATATAATAGGTACATTATAGTATATATTATTATCATGTTAACTTATCACAAAGAAAATCATTGAAACAACCATATATAAAATATAAAATCCTGTCGCAATTTCTCGTGATAAATTTAGAAACGACAATACATATCAGACAAATAGGTACACTATAAAAGTGGTTCAGTCTAGATGTGTTAGCTTACCAATAATGGTCGTTTCATATACAATACATGTACATTTTAAAGTTCCGTATCAATAAATAAAAAAATTAATGTCCCATATAAATTTACACAAAACGTATGACTGTTTAAAAAAAAAAAATTTAAAAAAGGTGGTCAAGTGGATGTCGCTCCGCTGTACAGTAGGTTACAAGTAAATCACTGTATAATGGATGGTATTAAATTTGAATTCAATTATATAATATCACTGTATACGAAAAACGATTCTGAGCGGAGACGGTATGTCAGTCTAGGATATTTTAAATTATATTGATATTGTTCTATGGTAATATTAAACTGTAGATTGCATGGATAGGCCATAATATTTTGATTTTTCGGTTTCATATTAATATATCCACGAATAATATTTTTAAATTACAACAAAATAATTAAAATCGTTAATATTGATTTTAATATGTAATTTCGTCCAAATTTGAACTTACAATGTCTGTAAAAAATAACTGTGTTTATATATTTTTTTAGATTTTTTGACTACAGTACTAACCCTAAGGACTGAAAATTTAAAACAAAGTTTCTAATAAATAGTACATACTATAACTGTTATAGAAACTGAACACTTTACAATAAATTGTTTAATTACAATGATTGATAATTTTCGAGATTTTGATGAATTTTGTCAAAATTCAAACTTTAAATGCTTATAAAAAAAATGTGTGCCAATGCATTTTCAATATTTTTCAATTGCTTTTGTAACAATATATCAGGAGCCTTGTATTAAATTTTCATGATTTTTGGCCCAAAAAATAAAAATTTATTGGTATTTATATAAAATAGACTAAAAAAATTGAAATTTTAAATGGTCCGTAAAAAGCTCAAAAAGAGTCAAAATATTTTCAAAATTGTATGGTGTATAGAAAATGCTATTATAAACATTCGGGGAAATTTTTAAGTATCTACAGCTCATTTTTGAATTACAACAAAATAAGAAAATCGCTACATGAGAAATTGAGTGAATATATCCAATGTTGTAAAAATATGAACTTCAAATGATCATAAAAATTTAATTTGACTTGGTATTAGATATTTTTTTTTTGTTAAACTTAGGCAAACTTATGAGAAATCATGTGTTACATTTTCAAATCTTAGATTTAAAAAGAAAATTTTTTATGAATTTCTAACTCAAAATAATTTGCTCATTTTCGTAATTTTTACGTATTTTGTCAATATTTGAAATTTAAATGCTTATAAAAAAAAATAGTCACAACGGATTTTTAATATTTTTCAAAGGTCATTGTAACAATATATTAGAAGCGTTGTATTAAATTTTCAAGTTTTTGTACCTAACAAATAAATTTTTATTGAGATTCATAGAAAAAAAACCTAAAATAATTGGAAACTGAATATGTCCGTAAATAGTTCAAAACAAATCAAAATATTTTGAAAATTGTATCATGTATATAAAATGCTAATTCAAATATTCAGTCAAAATTTCATGTATCTACGGTCATTTCTTTTAGAGTTATACCAAAAACCAAAATCGATTTTGTCGAAAATTTGTTTTCCGTAAAAATTCCCGTTTTTTCCTTAATTTTTCATTTGTTTTTCACGGTGCTTTTGAAAACTACTGGGAACGGATGAAAAGAAATTAGACATAAGTAGATAATTTCCATCATATAAGTAATTAGTAATATTATCTGTAGCACTTATAGTTATTATACCACATAACATTCAAGTGGAATGAAACTGATGGGTTGATTCGATTGGTCCAGACCTAATTAGTTACAATGTCGCAGTTGTGAAGTTGATTTTGTTTTATAACTCTGTCTAATGTTGGTACGTTATAAATACAGTGTATACTATAATAAAGGTATACTATGTCAAATAAGTATAGACAAATTAAAATATAATATCGTATATTAACATAATTAGGTAAGTCATTAAACAAAATGTGCTTAATGGTGTAATTAGCTATTGTCAGTATTCACAATTGTCCCAAAGTCCAAACGTACTGAATGTGTGTGTTTGCACAGCAGTATAGTTTTATAGGTAATATGCGTTTATGATATACAACATATAAAACAATCACTTCAATAATTAAATAAAATACATTAAAACAATTTAATGTGTGAACATTTTAAAGGGTATAAAGTTTATTTTCCAGAGAAGTATATTAACGTTATTACGAAAATATTTCAAAAATTTAAAACAATTATTGCACAAAAATGTTGTTTTTCAAAAATTTGTTTGGTAAATTTCCGAAAACGTTGATGACAAACGATAAGTGTTCACCATTAAATGAACCACCTCATTGCACACCGATACTAATAACGTAATTATTTATTGTTTAAATACATAATAATATGTTATTATTATTACCGATTGTATTTAGATTGATATAATAATACATGCGCACTCTCCTGCGGTGCTCGTTTTCGTACAACTTTACTGAATACAACGACGAAGGTGAGTTATCTCTGTGTTCGACTGTGACGATTGTCCAACAAATTGGTATGTATATCGTTCAAAAGTTAAATAATAATCATATCACCGCAGACGAACGGGAGGCCACCGATCTGGCGGTGACACAATATTTAGATTTTTTACAATTGAATACCGTCGACAAGATACACTTCGTCGACGTTGAAATGTTCGTAATCGTTACGCAGTCATTCACATTTCGGCGAGCACCTACTTAGTTGATCCACGTGGTGTGGAACTACGTAACAAATAACAATATTATGAACAACGTATACGTTTTCAGACTACAGAGTGATTCTCTTGACGGCTTTCTATATATGTACATACATATTTGATATTATATACATATATGAGCTCATTATTGATCGATTTCCCCCCCCCCCCTTGCATTTTTGTCGATAATACTACACTACAGATATTAACGTATCTTGGTTGTTAAAGTGCAACGCTTTCGATTACTTATTATGATCCAAAAATTGAATAAAATCAAACGAATATATTTTAGAACCCTAGCGAACCGAGAAATATTAAAATATTAATTAAAATTAAACATTATTTTTAAATATTAATATTTATTAAAATATAAATTTCTACGCCCGCCTATATTATTGGCGTTTTCAAATTGTGTTAGAGCAGATCGTTTGTGTATCGTTTGTGCACAAAAACTGGCGAGATTATCTCTACATCAAATTCGGAGGCCGTGGAGACGGCAGCTCACCACGATTTGAAATCCATACAGTAAGTTCTCATTTAAGGGGCATATAACCAGACCCTAGAAGGGTGGGCATCGTGATTCAAACAAATAACTGATCGCGGCTACGTGAATCGTCCTGTACGCATTTTTGGCCATGAAATTTAAGATGTTATAATGTTCAATTTTACGGTGAAGAATTAGTCCACAATTCACCCGGCAAACCACGTGCATATATTATATATATATATATAACACTCTCTTGTAGATTTTACGCGGACGCGCAACTATTGCATAAGTACCCGAAGACATAGTAATAACTAATAATAATAATAAAAATAATAATAGTTGATAATTATTATAATATTATACGCAGATTTCGGGCACGAATGACGCAGGTTCGATCCGGGGCGTGCGGTCGAGACCCGAGGATACATAATAATAATAATAATAATAACAACATGATCGTTCTCGGATTCGACGACGATTATTATTATAAACTCTCGGCGTTGAAATCTTTGGCCGACTGCGCGTTATCTCGCAACTATCCGCACATTCGTAATAATATATAATAGGTATAATATTGATAGGTACGAGCGGTCGGGGCCACAGATTATAGAGGAAAAGACGCTCGGAGTAATATTATTTTTACTCTAAGTGTATGTATATACACGTCGTATATTTTAATACAACCGACTGCGATCAGTGATCACAATATTATTACCTATTATTAATTTATAATATCCATAGCTAGTACCCATATATTATATTATAGTACAATAATTATACACCATATAGCGCACTAGGCATCAGTATAGTTGTTGTAACTAACTTGTGGTTATAACTACGACGTAGTTGTGACTAACTTGTAGTTGTAACTACGACGTATTTGTGGCTAACTTTTAGCTGTAACTACGACGTATTTGTGACTAACTTTTAGCTGTAGGTACCTATGACGTAGGTTGTGATGGGCGTTGACGCACGACTGTATGTTTTTAACCGAACCCCTCAGTCGACGGAATTCTGCACGCTCGAAAATAATAATATTATTGATCTACGCTATAGTACCTACTGTTTTTATTTTTCAATCAACGATGGGCATCATTATTATTATCGTTACCAATCGCGAGTATGATATTATAATTTAAATTATACCACATTACCACCCATATATACCAGTGGCGGATTTAAGGGGCGGGCCTGCCTCCCCATGGCCAATCAGATGTATTAGTATATATGGCGTGACGTAAACATACGAGTAATAAAATAACATAACAAAAACATGTATCTCTCCCCCTAACTCAAACTGGAAAAAAAATAAAAACAGTGAACCATTTATAGATTACTTACACCCACATGTAACATCATTTATTGAACAAAAAATTTAAATTATCACCTGTCCCTTCCTTGGTACCATATGAGGATAGAGTGAAGAATCGTAGTCTGTGGCACTTTAGAGGTCTGAGACGTCAGACTGAGGTCAGTGTCAGACCTTTGGTCGGTACACAGATTGCGTCGCTCGCAAGCTAATTTCCACTCACATATCGATAAAGTTCCCACCTGACTCTGACATAATACTTTATACGTGTGGTTGAAGCATAAGCATCATCATTCATAGCAAAAAAAGACGCGGAGGAGTTAAATAATTATGGTACCTACTACAGTGGCGTCATTTTATATGTTTCTCCAAAGGGGTTGGAAAAATCTAAACATTTTAAACACCCTTAATTATAAAGGTTTTTTATAGAGATCGTGGACAATTTAAGAGTGATCGTAATGCTTTTAGAATTTATAAATAGTATCAGCGTTTATACAGGGTGATTCACACCAAGCATTCTTACCAAAGTTGTTTCTTTTAATAATGAATTTATTCAAATTAATATTTTTAGAATTTTTAAATATACTCAAACAAATTTTCAAACTCTTGATTTTTTTGTTCTACTTACAACGAGTGTCCTGTGACGATACAAGTTTCTGTTTTTCAAATGAAACTCTCCTGTAAATTATTTACTGGATCATTTTTTTGAAAATGTTAATGTACCTAATTGAAACTGTGAATTAGTAGTTTTCTAGTGTCTTAGTTTCATGTTTGTATTAAGGATAATACTATAATAGTCCTTAAAAATGGTTTTAGAAAAATATAAAATATACGTAAATATGGATCTACTATTTTCTATACTTGGGCGATTTTTACAAATTATTAATATTGGTAGATTAATGTTAATGACTAAAATGTTCAAATCACCATTATAGCTTTCATATTTATTATAAAACCGTTACCATGGACCCTTTATCCTTAGAACATAAAGTTAAATAACTCAGAAACTACTAGTACGAATTTTGATTAAGATACTTTGAAAAATATCTAAAAAAATTAGCCACTGTATAATTGAAATTTCTTAAAATAAATTTAAAAATCCGAAAAATCAGATTTTGATAAACCACATTGTTGTAGAAAAAAGGGGTGAGCATGCTTCGTGAATCACTCTGTATATTTTGAACTAAGAAACTATAAGTACGGATTAATGTCGTGACAATATAGTTTTCTAGTGGCTTGCACAATACTATAATAATTCCTCAAAATTAGAAAAATTATAGTTATGTTGTTTCACAGCAACAGCCGGCCGCCCAACCGTTTCACCACTTTTAAAATCGGACTCCAAATGCCCCCTCCCTTGACCCCCCCCCCCAAAATAAAATTAAGGAATTGCACAGTGTCGGATGGTGCGGGTATGGAGCTTCGATTCGCGGCCATCACGTCGCCGTCATGTCCTGCGGTGTGTGCAACCGAAATGATAGTATTGCGAAACCGAAACGTACCCGTAAATTATAAAAAAAATAACATACGATGTATAATATGCCGATCGTGTGCGTACAGTGTTGTGATTACGTGAAACGTCATTATTATTTTTCCGTGCTAGCCGGCCGGTTATAATGGCCGTATAACACTCATATTATAGATAATATGGTATAGGTACGTTGTGTAGCAAGTCGGGTGTTGTTATATGATTATCATTATAATAATATATATGCAGGTACAGCAAGTACCATAGTAATAATAATAATAATAATAATAATAATAATAATAATAATAGTAATAATATGCGTATATTATTATCCAGCAGTATATTATTATGATTATTACGCGCGAGAACGGGAAAAGTTCGTTTTCGGTGCGATTTTTATGTGTGATTATTATTATTTTTTACTGGATTCGAGATACGATCAGTTCACGAGTAGGTACTATACACTATACTCACGCGTAATACCTGCTAAAATATTATTATTATTATTATTATTCACAGCCCGCTTCGTATATAACGAAAATTCGTTTCCAGTACACTGTTAAAATAATAATAATAATATTGTTGTTATAATTATTACGGTCGGCAGCGCGCTACAAGTGGTCGATGATGATGACGTAACGCGTTTGTTAGGGTAATGAAAAATGTATAGACATCTACAGAGGACAGCGGCGGCGGTTAATTCGTTTTGTTTTTTCTACTAATTACTTTGTTGTTGCCTATTTTTCATTTTTTTACACCGTAAGTCATTATGTTACGGTGTCATTCCAACTCAGTCGTGAGATAAAACAATATTACGCAAAAAACAGTTTAAGTCCACCGTCCTCGCGTTTAGATTATTATAGATTATATCGCTTGCGTGCAAGAGAGCGTCCTATGGGCTTATATTTGAATCAACAAAGGATATTTTGGGGAGAGGCTAAATCGTAGCAAGAGATATTTTGTTTTCTTCCACTTACTTAATATTTAATTTTTTTTTTCAGGAACAGAGCAACCACCAAGCAAGTTATATACGATGTTGAGGTGCACACTGTACCAGTGTTGGGAATATATAACTAAAAAATTATTTAGATAATTAAAAAAAATGTATAATTGTTCATTAATATAACTTTTGTAGGGGCACTATAATATTAAAATTATCTAGATAAGATTCTCTTTTTTTATCGAAGCTAAACATTAGATAAATTGTAACATAATTATCTAGATACTTTAAAAGATAATAAGTTTTAAAAAATCTTATCTACATAATTCCCAACACTGCACCAACAAGCTGGTTGCCGTTGTTCACAATTGTGTGCGCAAACGTGTTGTTGTAAATTTTAGAAAAATATTGAGGTGTAAAAAAGGGGCCTACTTCTGTACGTAATCGTACCTATATATTTTGAAATAATATTGAAATATTCATATTGATTCGAAGCAAGCGTGTGAATTACAATAAATTATAATGTACAGCGATCGAGCTAGTGGGAAAAGGCATGCGTATACATCTGTTGTTACTTGTTTTAATATATAATTTTAAAATATTGTACATAAGTTCATCAATTATAAAAAAAAAATAAAACCAAGTATAAAAAAATCTTTAAATTAAAAAACCAAGTTATATTTAATGTTTTAAATCAATATTGAATACAATTTAATTTACCCTTGTACTTGTATTAATGTTTTCATTATAGGAGATTCTTTTCTTTGTAATTTTTTTCCCAATTACCGACTGCTGTAAGTATATGTATATAAATTGTATTGTAATTAAAATATTCATACCAAAGTGAATTACAATTATAATGTACAGCGATCGAGTGGACAAAGGATGCATACTATCTATATTGTTCTAGGGAATAATATTATTAGAAGTAGCAAATGCATGTCTGCAAAATACAGTCCGAAATTCTATCAAACGGAAAGGAACAACATATATATAGAGAGTTATATAATTCCACGTGGTACGAAAATATTCGTAAAATCGTCAAAAGGTTCAAACTTCGAAGTAAATGACCTTAAATATGTATTTATAAGGTGAACCAACTCTCGTTTAAACAGTGCTTTATTATGTATACCTAATATGGAAATCCATACGATCTTTACGTGACCTTTTATAATACAGACTTCACATTACTCGTATTTAAGAGTAATTATAATCTATATATATATATAAAAATGGAGCCAAAAATGTATAATAACTCATCAATTGAGAACGGCCGGTCCGATTTGGCTCAAATTTTTTTAATTGTTCGTAATTGCCAGGAGAAGGTTTTTACGAAAAAAAATGTTGGAAAAATCCAATTTTTTTTAATGTGAAAAACATTTTTCGGTTATATCGATTTAAATATTATTGAGTGTTTCATAATTACCATGGAAACCAAATAAATAAATAAATACTAAAAATAGAAAAAAAGGAGTGGTACTTGAATGGTTTAGATTCACAATTGGATCAGGTAGGCTCAACACGGGGATGTGCTCGAGCAGGGATTTTGAGATTTACGATGGACACTTTGGTTTTTAAATCGTTGCTATTGGTTATAGCCTATAGGAGAAATAATAAGTAGAAATGAGTATATATTATTCTTATTGGTTGCCAAAGGTTAATCGGGCATATCAGGTGCATATCAAATCTAATTTTTGCACATACAACAGCTCATCGGCGTTGTTCGCGATCCGACGTAGTCGGATTGCCTACTAAGGTGGCTGAGTTGCACTTACTGCAGCGAATTACACACAAAATGAGTTAAACAATCACAATTCTTTTAATAGTTGTCATATTTTACGGGCAACAAAGTGCCCGGGGATAGCTAGTATAGTATAATATTCATTCATTTTTGATTTAGATGACAGCATTAGGCATTGGGCTCAGTAGAGTACCCAACAAGTTCGATTCCGGTTTCCACTAAAAAATATTTTTATGAATTGACGTTTCTAATAAATTAAAACATTTTTAATATTGTTAATTTGGGAACCGCGTGTCTTCGCAATAGTTCGAAATATAGCAATTTAATGTGTGCGTAAACAAGACAATGTTTTTTTAAAGTTCTAACCATAGGACCCTAATTGGATATTACTATATTAGTATAGTATTATCAATTTTCATAATAGTTCATAAATAAAGTGAAGTAATTGTATTTATAAAAAACGATGCATTAAGCGACAGTAAAGTATAAGTATTAGCAGTAAGAATAATACTAATTATTTTGTAGGTGTATAGCAAGGGCGGCCAAAGGGTCGATCTCAAACGATTTCAATGTTGATCTCCCTAATCGTTAAAACTTATTATTATATAATATTTAGTAGTTATAGTTGTATACATATTTCGAATCACCCTGTTCGTGTGAAATAGCATTTTTTGAAAGTTATAAAACCTGAATACCAAACTACATAATGTTCTAATGATAATTTAGAGCAGCTTCTTCGTGTAGAGCAATTAGCGACTATTGCTCAGATTATAATTAGTTGGCCAACGATATGCAATGACACGATTCTACGCCAACAGTACCTACCTATAATATTAATTTATTTTGAAATTATTTAAAAATAATAATTTTTAGAAAACTTTACACTTTACACTAAAATCTTATTGTTTATATAAATATGTTTATTATTAAGAGGACGCTACACGCGCATGTGTCGTCTCCGTCTTACGGTTCTGGGTCAATCGACCGACAACCATTCGACCGACAACCAAAATACTGACAAGACAATCGATGGACAGTAATATTATAAGTACTTAGTAATTTAACTTCACTTTTAATTTATATTCTCATTAAGACTAAAAATAATGTATAAATGTATGTGATTGTAGAGTGAACATTACATATTTACATGGTTAGGTTGTGAGCAATGCCTCGAAGATACTCCAGACGTGTTTTACCTTCACGATTGTTAAAAGCAGTCTTCAAGCGCTGTTCACGTTTTTGCTGAAGATTTGTCGGGCTTAGCTTTGGAGCTCCTCGAAGAATAGCTTCGATGTCAGCATTAACCTTACTTTCTTCTTTCTGAAGTTCTTTAATCAGCGTAAACAGACCAATATGAACCGTCCCTGCCAATTAACTCCAACGCCGATGCCATGCCTCCGCATGATTAGAAGTCCTAGGAATACCATTGTCTATACCATTAAATACCCTTTGACATCTAATTTTTCTCGGCATTGTTGTGAGAGGACAATATTATCCAATATTCGTCCATTTTACCTATTTTAAATCAAATACGCTCAGAGACCGCGTTACCTTCTACGTCTCAACTAAATTTACACAGTCGGAAAAAGGTACCTTGTCAATTGAGAGCTCGTTGTTGTGCTGTAAAATGTTTCGATTAGATAAAAACATTAAACGTATCCATAGACCTTATAGTATAAGGTCTATGAACGTATCTGGATGGCTTATCCATTTTATGACCAACTTATTTCTATAACGTTCTGATCTCCGATCATTTCGGTGTAAACTGCTTTATTTTATTAAATAAAAGAGACATGTGCCAATTTTCAGCAATATATTTATGGCATAAGTTCCCGGTTATATTATATTTAAAAACGATTTTTATTATTATGAAATATTATTACTATACAATATTTATAAAAATCTTTTTAAAATAAGAATATAAATTAAAAGTGAAATTAAATTACTAAGTACTTATAATATTATTGTCAATCGATTGTCTTGTCGGTATTTTGGTTGTCGGTCGATTGACCCTGTCGGATGATTGTCTTTTCGGTATTTTGGTTGTCGGTCGATTGTCCACCTTTCCCGTCTTACAGATGTAAGACATAGCAAAACTCGTTTCATGCGGACAAGATCTACTCAACCTTTAGTCCAAGTTGAGCAACCAAATTTTCACACTACAAAGAGCAGAACATTCGCTGTGCAACGTTGTTTTTATTTGTTCGATATTATAATTAAAAAAAAAGTTATTCAAGTTTGAAAAACTCAAAAATAATGAATTTTTCAAACTTAATTAACTTTTTTTTTGTTTCAAAAAAATTAAAAATCACGTTGCACATTCAATGTTCTAGTGTGAATATGTGGTTGCTCAACTTGGAGTGGTTCGCTTGTCCGTGTGAAACGGGTTTTGCTATGTCTTACATTTGTAAGACGGAGACAACACACACGTGGGTGTAGCGTCTTCTTAATATTAGTGAAAGAGACTCAACAATTATTTTTTTTACGTTAGTTGATTCTCAAAAAAAAAAAAAAAAAAAATGCTCAGTAGATCTTTATCAAAAAAAGCTTGGTCACCCCTGGTATATAGGTAATTGGATATTATCATAAAGCTATAAGTCATAAAATAAGTAAAACATTCGATAATCATATCGCCATAATATAATGGTCGGTTATCGCATTATCGGTGCGTGTAACTACTAACTGTACGGTCTTTGCGGTTATTTAAACATTTTCAAGCATGCTATTCTTTCTAGTGCATTATTACATCATGTGCATAATATTACTTGACACATAAATAAGTACATTGCATTAAAATGTAAATAATCGGTTTTCAAACTTTTTTTCGGTGGAAACCGAAATCGCACATTTTTTTCAACGGGAATATCTTCAATGCTGCAGTTATTGCAGAACAAGGGACCACGAAAATAATATGGTCTCGGAAATCATATTGAATTTTTAATCCCGCATGAAATAGAGCTCTTTTTCTCACTCAATATTGTTCTTAACTACCTATAATATAGGTCCTATATTGTATAGCTTTATTTATAACCATGTGCGTCTGCCAGCTCTCCCATAAATGGTTAAGTGTGCGCTGCAAGGGGACTAAAATGTTCAAAAGTCGTTGAACTGCGGTGTACGCTGTCGCTTATGCCTTATACCTATACTATTAGTGAGTGTTTAATATTGTATTAACACAACATAATAGTATTATAATTATTTAGTATATATATATATATATATATATTTTTTGTATAATTGCATTGCTCTACATGTATAATTGAACAGCAACGAGTGTACTATAAATTCTTAATACTCGGATGAATCAGTAGAAATGACTAAGAAACAAACGCGTCAATCATCACGGAATTTCCTCAGTAACTGGTATACATTATACAAATTTCATTTTCCCGACCGTTTTACCCCTTACCGATCTTACCTATAATATTGCAATGATATAATAGTAATTAAGACTGATATTTCGATACACTTTGCATTGTTTTCTGAATCTTGTTAAGCTCGTTGTTCTACAACATAAGTGTTTCATATATTTTTTAATCAGAATAAGAAGCTTTGTTTTGCATTTTTTTTTTTTTAAAGGATTTAGGCCTTTTGGGGCATTTTTGATGTTTTTAAATCCAAAATTTGAATTTTAAAATTTTATTTTAAGATATTTAAATGCTTTTACATGATTTTTATATAAATTTAAAAATTATAACTATGTACAAATAAATATATGATTTAAAAAAATTATAATTCATGGTAATAATATTTTTTCCCAAAATTAAAGAAGTCCAAAACGATCTATGAATTAGTATAAGAGGTAATATTTAAACAAATTTCATTCTTTCGACAACTCCGCCTATTGGAACATTTGGATCGCATATTGAAATACTGAATATTATAGTTATGCATTATGCATCTGTTGCCAACCTCGAAAAAACCTTCTACGTAGGTGTTCAAACAGTGACATCGATAGTACCTAAGGTCTATGCGCGTAGGTAAAGTCATCCAAGCTCTTCCATATAAATAGTTTATAATGTGTAGTGTGTATTACTATGTGCTAAAAGGCAAATAAAACGTTTAAAAGTTTTTGAACTGTGAGACGCAGAAAGTATAGGTACTCTTATACTATTGTCTGATGTATATTATAGACTAGAGAAGTAGAGAGTTTTTAATAAATTTAAATATAATATTATAATTTAATATACATTTGTACGTGCATTAAGCGATTTAACAGCAACGAGTATATTATAAATTCTCAATACTCGGATGAATCAGTAGAAATGACTAACGAACAAACGCGTCTATCATCACGGTTTTTCCTCGGGGTAACAACAGGTAATTATAGGTGTACAAATTTACATCTTTCCACTCATTACATCGCATCTACCTATATATAGAGGGTGTAACACTGTAACAGAAAGACGAAAGACCTGATAAATGAAATAACTTTTGTTCCAATCAATATTTTTAACTTTTTTTTATGTATATAACTTAATGACTCGCGATTTACACGTTTAATATAACATTTTTATTTTTATTTTTTAATAGGTACTAAACATATCTAGCCAATTTGTGAATCTGTTTTTTAGAAAACTTTTAATTGTAAAATAATTTAGGTATCTAAGTTTAGTTTTTATGATTTTCTAAAATATAAAATTATTTTGAAACAAGTAAGACTCGTTAATTTTAAAAGTAATAACTTTTAAAAAAAATGTCTAGATTTTTACAAGTATATACTTAAAAAAATATTTAAAAAAGCTTATATTTTTTGAATTCAAAATGTTTTTACTGGATCAACTTAACTTAATAACAATTTAAAAACTAGACTGCATGACCAAACAAACTAAATAAAATACATTTTTAAAAAAAAAACAGATTTACAAATTGGCTATTTTAAATTTTTCAAAAAAAATTCAAATCAGGTTGAATTTTTTTTAAATTCGTAATTAAAAAAATTTAAAAAGTTACACTATACGTGTAACGCAAGCGTCTATAAATGATTAAAACAAATTTAAAAATATTGACCAAAAAACAAAAGTTATTTAATTTGTCAGGTCTTCCTGTTACACCCTGAATTGTAATTTTGCGATAATATATAATGTGTGCGTCTGTTATACGTTTCGCAAAAAACCCTTCTACATATAGTTAGGTATTCAAACAGCGACGTCGGGAGTACCTAAGACCTATTATAAGCGTAGTCGTCCTATTATATTCGTATACACTGTACAGTTATGTTTACCTAACTATACCATATGGGCATAACTCAATAATTGCAAACGCCGATAAATAATGTTGAAAATTAAAATAATAATTTATTCAACGGTGTCAATGACCAATTACCATGCTTGAATAGCGCGGTGCCTAATTAATATAATAATATAGCTGAAGAGTATACTCTTCGTACGCATGTTTGACGTTATTTTTTGAATGGGTAATTTATTGACTTGAGAAAATTTCAAGCAGAGTACATTGTACTCAAACGGCTCGGCAATATGGGAAAAGTCTATTAACATAATATTATGGTATAGGTATATAATACTCACTTCGAATTTTTTTTACGGACAATACCTTTTCTGACGCACGAAATTTCTCATTATCGTGATCACCGTTCAATATCGCAAATATCGCAAAATATACCGCCGAAATGACTGGACGGTTCTCGGTCAAATATTTGACTGTAATGTCTTGTAATATACCCTATATATACATATGTATACTAAAAACCTAGTAGGCATACCTATAGTTAATATCCTAAGTAATATCTCAGCACATGTGCCATTGTACGGTTAAGACTTTTCAATTAAATTAATTATAATAATAGGTACCTATATACTGTATGTAATACCTACGTAGTTAATTTAAAAATTTATATTTAACAAGTAAACATAAAGTTAAACGTATTGTAGTGCATGCAGTGACATTTCGATACTTCTCTAGGTACCCAAAATTTGTATTTATATTCTTAGGTTTAGTTAAGTACCGTAATATCTGATACTTACCATATGACTTGTACACATTAATACGTGTTTGTATGGATGTATAAAGGTACCTAATGAACCGCGGACATCAAAAATACAAGTCCATGGACGTTTAGTCACAGTCAATTATTAAGGTAGGAAGTTTGGTCCTTCAGAATACTGAAAGATACTTTCAAATATGAAATCATCAGTCTAATTTATTTATTTTTTTATTTAAATTCTTTTAAAAATTTAAAATGTCAGAAAAAATACTAAATTGATATTTTTTACAATATAATTTTCTTTAGTCAAATTTGAAACATTATTATTTTTTATTTTTTTATTTCTATTTAAGAGTCTAAAGTTGAAATTTTTACAAAATTTGATGTAATTCACGATAATAGCGATTTATTATCAAACGATTTTCTTATTTTGTTATAATTCAAAAACGAACAATATCATACAGGTATAATTATCAAAATATGTTATCTCTTTGAGCTATTTAGTATTTATAGACATTAGAAATTTTAGATTTTTTTCGTCTTTTTCTATAATATATGTTAATTGACACTTTTTCATTCGGTAAAAAACTTGAAAAATTAATACAACGTTTTTCATAGGTTTAAATTAAAGTTATTTGAAAATATTAAGGATACCTACATATATAGGCACCATATGCACAAATAGTGGGGTACTTTAAGGGCTAATAGCCCCCAAACCTTTTCTAAATTTTGTTTAAAGTTATTCAGTGTTATTATATTAGAGATTTAGCCACCCCTCAAATTTCAAACACTAACCTACGAAAGGCATGGTTTTTTTGCACAATAATTGGTGTTAATATTTTTACAAAATTCGTCAAATTCCCGGTATACGTTTGCAAATAACATTTTAGTTAAAAATGTATAAAATGTTCAATTTGTTAGGCATGAAAATGTAATATGAGGTTCCTATTATAGCGAAAAAAAAATTTTTTTATCACTAGAATTATAATAGAATACCTCTGCTATTTATATTTACTTACCACTTACCATACTATATAGGTTCTCGTATTCGTAAATTTATTATGTTCCCCAAGTGATTATATCATGAGACATGAATCGACAGTCAAATTTATAAAAACTTTTTATAGTTTTTTGCATCATTATTGTTACCAATGTGTCTAGAGACATTTTGAAATCCACTAGAACAATGAAATTTAAGTACCTTCTTCTAAATATTCAATATAATATACAGGTAGATAATTTTACTATTGTGTTATATTATACATTTTTATTTTACATAATATTAGGTGCAATGATTGTTTTTTATGATTATATTAAATTTAATGAGTAAAAATAATATCGTCACTTGGGTTTAGTTACCTATTTAAAAATGTATACCTACGCAACTTTTTAACCATTATTTTTAATATTACTCTACACTTCTACAGCACTGAATAGATTTTCGAACTGCAGTAGAACGCTAAAAAAATCTCGCTTAACAAAAAAAAAGTGGAATGGATAATTATTTACACTAAATATTATTTGGCTTATTTGATGTTAATAATAATATAAATAATAGCTGTACATATTTAATTTTCTTTTTGGCTTTAAATGGCTATAATATCATTATTATGTAGGTACCTAATCATTCCTAATAAAATTCCATACATGTTAAACAACGCGTACGTTTTTGATAAGAAACGTTATTTGCAGGTCAAGTGGTATATGAAAATTTTCAAACTGTGTACTAAGGACGTAGGTCTACCCGGATATAAAAAGGTTGAGAACCACTGATATAGGTATCAGTTATCACAATTTTAATTGTATTCGCTAGCATGAATAAAAGTGCGAATTATAAATTAATGCTCAATAAAGTGTAAAAGTAAAAGATATTTGCATTTTTGGTAGTCACATTTGCGTTCGAATGATGACATTTGCTTTTCTATACACACGGCAACGACCAATGATATTGCAAAATGCAGATGTACCCTCGGGACTTATTATAGGTATAGGTGCTCATTATCTACCGGATGACAATAACTCGAATGTTGAAGAATTCAAAAAGATTTTGAGAAAATATGAACAAAAACAATATTATTTTATCCTTTAAGGTATCTATCATTTTATTGAAGCCATAACTTTATTGTTTTTAGCAGCAAAATAAAAGGACATTTTTTGAAGGCCCGCGTGTCATATGCTACTTATGTGTTCATATTATTTTGTAAACTACCATAATTGTAATCATATAATAATTTTTATGTGGAGGCATTATTGATACCTACGGGAGAAATCCGCCTTCCTGCAACCTACAATAATACTATTAATAGGTATAAGGACGCCGATCGTTTGCACTCAATTTTTAAGGTCAGACTCATCACTTATCCAGTCATCTAATATTATAAGTTTTCGTCTTATTGTTCAGAAGAAATAAATAAAATTTTAAAACAAATATTTTTTTATCCTTTAAAATAAAAAAAAACGTTAAAGCGTGAAATAAATAAATAATTATCAATCATTACTGCAGGATTATATTATAATACCCATGACTAGTACCTATGGCCAATGAATAACCTGTCGAAGAATCTACAGGAAAAATTAACTTCGCCGACAGAACAATAAAGATCTAAAAGAGATTTTACGTTTGTTAGCATTATAAAGCTAATATCTTTTTCTAATTATTTTAATACAATTAATTAATAAGTTAATATCACAAGTTATGATAACTCAACGAGATTATGCAATTACGACAGACATAAAGCTTATTATAATAATATTCAGCGCATCAGCATATTGTCAATGTTTAATTCAATATTTTATTTTTATTTCTATACAGTTTCCTATATAAACATAATAAATAGATGTGACTACGCGTACCACGTGTTTAAATTAAAAAAAATTATTATTATAATGTCTTAAATGATTATAATATTAATTAAATAAAGATTTTTAATCATTTAGTATTTTAGTATGAAAACTTCCTACTTAAGAAAAAAATATTTAAATTATTCTAAATAGGTAGGTATCTAAATCTAACAGTCATAATTATAGCCGTTGGAGCCAGTCTTTGATAATATTTTACTTATAAATATTTAATTGAAATAAAACTATGTACCTATACAAATATTTTATTTTTATTTATTCTTTCAAAAATATAATGGGTCCCGTTGAATAGGTTCGTGTGAAGGCATATGAGATCTTATATTCAACTTTATTATAATATCTTTAATATATTAATTTATTCTATATAATATATACAGTGTAATCACGATAAGTGAAAACAATAACTATGTGTAGGCTTCATATATTTCAATAGGTACTGCTTTTTTGGTTAACTAATAAACATTATTATACACATTTTCAAATGATTAGACTATTTTTGTGACGGTTAATTTTGGCAATTCACACAATAACTTCTTTTTTTTAAATGGCATGATCCATTTTTAACCACAAATTATTATCTTTTGTATTTTTTAATGAATTTTAGTGGTTGAATTTATTTTCTAAGTTAAAAAATGAGACCTAGTTATGACAATTTGATTTTATGTTATTTGTACGGGTATAACATATTATAAATTACATATTTAATAATAATAAATACATAATAAAAATTAAAATGCAAACATTGATTTTTTTCAGTTTGAACAATTTGTTCGATAAATAAAACTTTTATGAATAAAAAAAAATCAATGTTTGTATTTTTATTTTTATGACGCGTTTCAGATGATATCGATAGGTAGGTATTGAAATTTACATAGGTACCTAACTACTTACGACAATCCGTAGTGAATTAAGTATAGTTAGTGTAAAATAATAATACATACCTAGTTATACTGGTTATAGTAATGGTTCTCAACCATTTTGAGGCCACAGTCTTCCAATAACGCACCAAAGATTTTTGGCGACCAATTTATTATGATAGTATTAAAAAGTAGTGACAAACCAAAAATAGTTTGTGACCCCTAGGTCGAGAGCCGCAAAAAAACAAAGTAACACGTTATATTTATTTATAATTATTATTAATTTTATATTTTTAGTCAAAAAAACAAAAATAAAAGACAATATGACCTACTTATTTTGAAACAAAAAAACACAATTTTTAACTATGCATGCATAATAATATGTAGACATTCCTAATTGTTTAAAAAATGGGAAGAAAAATTGAAAATACTTTTAAATAGTTCGGAACCAATTCGGATACACCGTTACACATATCGGTGCACCATTTCAAGTTCAGCACGTACATTTTAGGTTGCACGTGTTTTTTCCGGGAATTTGCTGAAGGTTAAAAACGATCATAGAAGTATTTATTACTTGCACGACTTACATAACAAACATAACCACTAACAGAAATCATGCTAAAATACATCAATTAGGTACCTACCACTTTCCTAGTTTTACCTCATTGCCCATTGAATGTATTATATATGTTTAATATGAATAATAACTATTACCTACCTATACCCCACTCATATTTTTAAAAGTTGTAATTTACAATTTTTTATTTTATAATGATTTTCTTCAAAAATCACACACATGGTGAAAAGTAATTATTGGGTGTTGGCATATTATAATGTTCTGTATTACACGTGTAATTGCTATTTGCACCATTACTCATAGATCGTACATATGTAAGTACCTACTGTTTGTAACTTGGTGGTTGGCTTATGCCCAAAGGCATTGGACCAATTTGAGTAGATAACCGTGATCCACAAGTACTTTTTGTTTGTATAAATAATATTTATAATATTTATTTATATTTTATTTTAAATTATATTATAATTTTATTTATGTTAACTTGAATACGTTTTTCAGTGTTTCTCAAAATGTAGGAAATTTTATTATAAGTTGTAGGTAATAAAATGCATGCATTGTACAGTACAAAATATTGTACCTCTACAGTCTGCACATACCATTCTCGATTCCGATCTCGGGCACAACACGTCATCAAGACAAAGACATTTTCCACACATCAATAATAAATAAAATATTATATGGTCTTCAACACATTAAATAAATTGTTAATGTTGCAGTGTATTGTGTATTTTTTTAGCATTTTAATTTAAATAAATACTAATTGTTTACCTATTGGTGAAGCAAATTAACAAAACGCGCTCTGGTGGAAACAATTTGTACTTTCTGATTCGGGATGTATAGATATAGTTTTATATTGGTTTTTTACTTTTCTAATAAATTAATTTTGTTATTAAAACTTTATACACTGGTATAGCTGACTGTATACATTGGTAAGTACAATTTCTACTAATATTCTCTAATACATTTAAATACACTTCACTCAAACTTTAAAGCAAAAGTATACGAAATGTCGTTAAAATACATACAAGCTGATAATAGTATCTTGACTCGAAGTAGGGGGAACCCACCTAATCATCATTATGACAGGCGTCAACAGTACCCCAGTGTTAATTTGTTTTGCTAATACAAAAGTCTATAAATGAAAAAATAAAATAAAACAAAACGTTTAAATTCATGAACAATAGTATAAGATATTAATTATAAAGATATAAATACAGTTTCAAAAAGATCATAATTTACTTAAAAATAATAATATCAACAAAAGTCTATATGGGGCCCTTGATAATAATCTTATCTATACATTTTATGAGAGGTAAATTCAAATAATTCAATCTAATTTTTAAATCTACAAAGCTACACGTGTTCTGCTGAGCGTACAACTTTCTATGTTAAGCACTTGTAAGACAGAGACAACGCATGCAGGTATCACGTCCTCTTAAGTACTGTATAATAGTATACTAAAATCAATTAGCGATAGAATCATCATTGTTGTAACTACAATTTTATATTTTAATTGTGTATCAAAAACTATTTAATTTTTATATTATTCAATAATTATCAGACAAATGAAGTGGGTACTCAAAGAAAATAAAAGGAATCAGATCAAAGTATATTTCATAACACAATTGATTTAACATTGTATATAATGTATGTGTACATAATATGTCATATATAAAAAAGAAATACAAACAATAATAATAAGTTATTAAATAATCTGATAAAATTTGGTCATAGATCTAAAGATTAAACAAGCACATAAAAAAAAAAATAAAAAATAAATAAACAAATGGAAACTATTAACCACAGTTACTTAACAAAACGATATGTTAAATCTATTAAAACAAATGCTTTGTAGTTTTCTTTTTTTCGTCAAAATACATATATTGCTTAAAAATGTTTATATCACAAAATTACATTTAATTATTATAATATCTGTATAAACCATAACCGAGCAATAATAATATAGAAAATATAATAATAATAAATTTGTATATATACTATATATACATTCACAGATAAATTTTATATCTCAATTAACTATTAACGTATAGTTGATCATAATAGAAGAGCTTTTCAATAATTTACATAATTTAACGTGAAGACTTGAGCTTCCATCGGAGAAATATGAATGCAGATATACGTAGCACAAAGAATATTATAATCAAGGCGACAATATCCAAAGAAAAGCTTGCATCCATCATATCTAATTCTCTTAGAGTGGTACTCGGTTTTTTGAAGTGGCAATAAATCTAAAATGTAATATATTTTAAACCCTGTTTATGACATCACATAAAATATTGACTATATACCTGGTGACATTGAAGGATTGTTCGGTTATAACCATAAGTAGCCAATGCTGTACCTTCGAAACCATAACGGATATAACTTAAGTATGTGATCCATCTCAAATAAATAGGTATAGCATCAAAGCTCACGAAGAAACCAGAGAAAAGCAAGAAAGGTACAGACATGACTGGCGCTAAGAATACTCCATTCTAAAAAAAATAGTGATTTTAGAATAATTGTAAAGTAATTGTTATTTATTACTATCATCTTTAGTTTACTTACTTGCACATTCATCGCAGCCCCAACTACGAGTCCAACACTTTGAGCAACAAATGATATAAGAAGACAAGCTGATAAAAACATACCAAATCTGAACATTTCAAGAGGTTGTGAAGTCATGTAATACACAATACCCACATACATAACACAAAATATTGCCTAAGCAGAAAACAAAAATGAGAATAATTTAATAAGGTAAAATATTTAATAATAATAATTCTTATTACTATAACAAATAATAAAATTTATAGGATATTGATTTATTAAACTAATATAAAAAAAATTACCTGAAATGGAATATCTGATAATGTAATAGCCAAATAATATGATCTAAGAGAATACCATCTATTAAAATTTTCTTTGATCAAAACGGGCAACTCTAGAGGGACTGTAAAATGGATTATATATTTTGGATAATATGTGACTTTCTTATTAAACAATTAATTGCTGAACTTACATGATAAAATGGTGATTGTCATTGATGTGTACATAAGGAACAACATGTTGAAAAATAGAAATCCAAGATTACTAAGTACTTTGGCGCCATCATTACCAATATCATAATACAATGAACCAATTAAAAATCCAACCAAAATGTGAGCAAACAAACGTAAGTACATAAGAGTCTGAAATTAGATAAACCAATTTTTATTAATATAGGTAGAATGATATTATTAATCCATTTATAAACATTTTTATAATTTGACTAATTGTGTAGACCCATACCCAATCTCTTCTGCTAAAAAGTAATGTCCGCCTGAGAACAATCCAAAATTGAGCAAACTCAGATGTAGCATATCGCTGTTGACTACTTGGTAAACCATTCTTTAATAAGGTATCAGTTGCTTCATCTGCATTATTTATATTTCCAGTTTTAATCGAACTCAATTCGGAATTAATAGCAGATCCGCCATCTACAATATAAGGAAAAGTTAATGTACATATTATTATGAAGTAATGTAGTCTATGAAGAATTTATACGACATTAAATGAACACTTACCAAGTTTAGAAAATTGATTTCCTGAATACTGCAATAAACTATCAGAATCCACAGATTTTGATAGTTTATCTATTTCGATAAAGTTTGAAGACAAGTTGCTACCTGAAACCAAAAAAAAAAGATAAAAATTAAAAAATATAAAAAAAAAAATTTGATTGTCTCATTGATGATATATTGTATAGAAATATTTACTTTTCATTATTTCCTTTTGGTTGACATTATTTAAATTTTCTGGTTGAGGGAATGGTTTGCCAACTTGAATATCGTATTTTCCATTGTTAATGGCCGTCACCAATTTGCGAACATTGTCACCATACTCGCCACATGACACCTCGATTACTGCACAAGGAATTCGATTAGTACACGCCGAGTTTATTTATTCGAGTACCTATTAAGTTTGACTCACGGTAAGATGCGGGATTATGATAACTGGGACATTCGAGTCCGAGGGTGCCGAGGAAAGGGACGAGTTGTTTCGTGGATCCCTGGTAGACACATTGTCCTTCTGCAAGTGTGTATAGATGGTCAAACATCTCGAACAGCCGAGCACTGGGTTGATGAATCGTACAGATGATTGTACGGCCGCCACGACTCAGCGATTTCAGCAGGGAAATACATTGGAAACAAGAACTACTGTCTAAGCCACTAAAATTGTATAAATTAACATGTATTAATATTTGTACGTGTTCGGACGTTTATCGTGTTGCCATTAATGTGCCTAACCTGGTTGGCTCGTCGAAAAACATAATGGGAGGATTATTCACAAGTTCAAGAGCAATGGATAAACGTTTTTTTTGTCCACCTGACAAATTGCTTGTCATTGTCCTTCGGTGTTCTTGTAAGCCTAATGTTTCTAATATTTCTTGAATCTGAAAACAAAGTTAGATTTACGAAAAATAGCGATATTTGTTTCCACGCTTATATTTGTCTTCGTTGGTTGTAGGGGACAACAATAATTGAAAAATAAACAATAAACAGTACGTGTACTGCCACTAACCACTTGATATTTGCTGTCCTTCGATATGTCTGATCCTAACTTTAACGAAGTAGCCACTTCCATAGCTTCTTCTACAGATAAATTGGCATGGAGTTGATTGTCCTGCATAATATAACATGATAGTTTTCTGAATTGACTCAAATTTCTTTCGTGTCCGTTAATCGTGATGGATCCTTTAACTCCGGAACATCTGAAAAGTGAAGCGGAACACGGTATTAACACATATATAATTATTATTTAATATATATTATGATTACAAAATTGTATTGCTATTGCACATGTTTTGTATTACATACAGTGATAAATGGGTGTATGACCGTATGGGTCAACATTGAACAGAACCAACGAATGCCATAGTACGGAAAAGAAATGTATATCTCGTGTGATAAAATATGAATCAACAACAAAAGAATATGTAATAATAATTAATAACCAATACATTTACAATCGTCATGAACTTTACTATGATCTATATAAACACTGTGAACATAGCATATACAGACACGCGTATAACCTTGTCCAGTTTATATAGCCTAAATAATTATAATCAGTTTCTATATTGCATTATTGCAAACAAAAGTATTTAACATTGGGTGAAAAAAAATTATATTAATTCATACACTTTAAAAGGATTTTCTTATCTTCTACTACTTCTCTGATAATAATATTCAAAGCAATATAAATAATACGAGACAACGACCTAATCATGATCGATTATAATAGAAACAATATAAACTGTTTTTACTTGTATCCGGTGAGAATGTTCAGCAGTGTGGATTTCCCGGCACCGGACGGCCCCATGATGGCCGTCAACTCGCCTGATCTCAAACGGCCGCTTACGGATTTTAAAATATTTTTGGAAGCTGAAAGAGAGAAAATATTATAAATTATAAACACAACATAAACAAAATATTGCAGTTTAAGGATAACGACAGCTTCTCAGCGATCAAAATGCTACAGAAAATTAAAAATATCAAAACACGCAGTCATTGTCTGAAACATTTTTTTTTCAATCCTAAAGCAACTAAAAGCTGAAATATTGAATTTGTGTGTATATAGAATCAAGATATACAGCAGAAACCGCTAAAAACGTCACACTAAAAAGTGATTTTGTGTACTTAATTAATTTTTATGTATATTATTATATATTGGTAGGTACACAAAAATTTCAAAATGTTGAATCTATTGTACGTATAGTCAATGTAAGTGACATAAATTGGCTATACATACGGGCATTATTCGATTAAAAGGACAATCTCCTCTTTCTAAACAATTGTTTTTATTATCCGTTTAGAATATATGTTTCAGACAACTATTGCGTTTAAAGATTTTTCCATATGAATTTTTTTCACTCTGACGCTGCTGTTCCCCGATCCTCTCAATATCGTCGACGGCTTCAACACATATTGAAGTTATATTAGGTACAGAAACAACCGGCTGAGTAATTATAAATATTTTTTGTTTTGAAATATCGTTACAATATTTCGAACTAAACTATAGAACGCCGTGAAAGTCAAAATGATCCAATAAGTCATAAGCCAGAATTTAAGCATTGTTTTAATCGAAATCAACAAAATCAAATACCTAGGTAAGTGTACTATGTATATTATGAAGTGTAAAAATGTCAAAATATAAATTTACCAACTAGGTACGTATTACGTACACTATGCGAATATTAAGTAAGGTCAACCATGACAAGTTTTTCATCATTTCCGCAATAGTTTAGAGGTACCTACTTATCTATTTATATATATTTTAACATCAATATAGTGAGTTACGCATATAAATATGATATTATGAAACACATTTTATTAAACAGCGGTTAAAGATAACATAATAATGAGCTTACATTTTAAAATTCATATTATATAGAACTGTAACCTACAGAGAGAACAGCAGTAAAAAATGAACACACATGTCGATACAATTTTTAACATAAGACTCAAGTTCAAAAAATGTTATACATTCTCTTGAATGATATATAGGTTACAAAAAAATATCGATGATTATTGTGACTGACATCATGGTTTGAAATCGGATACGTTGTAAGCAGCTTATAATTATTCTAAAAGAGGTTATATAATATTTATAGAAGGTATTCGCTAGTAGAAATGCATAAAATAATTTAAATTAAATATCATGAACGTATTTCATCCGCTATGTAGGACCTTCAAAAATAATGAATATATTTTGTGCACAACTACTTGTAGTAATAAAGTATATATACGTACAAAGTAATAATAATGTTATAAAATTAAATCATCACATGGCATGTTTTTCGATTGGAGATTCTCATAACTATCCAAATATATGTAATAATAATAAATAATATTAAATTACAATAAAAATATGAAATATAAAGGCTTTCCATTGCATACAGTACGAATTGAGAGACAAAATGATTAGGGGTTCTCCTTATGTCTGAAAAGTTTTATGCTATAATATTATACGAGTGAGAACAACCGGTCTGCTCGAGGACACTACACAAATCGTGACCTTGCATTTAAAGCCTAACAAAGATTCCTTCGGTTATTAAAAAAACTTATGGACAACGTTTAAGTCAATGGTAATAATGCACACATTATATCTATACCTACTAGTCATTAAAATTTCGCTAAGAATTCTCATACATATGTCTTAATGTAATACTTGATAATTCTCGTTATTTTAATTTACAGTAAAAACAATGCCATTTTCGTTTTTTAAAAGTCATAAGTAAAAAAAATAAAAATAAAATTTTAAATTTCTACTGCTTAGACGTTGAATAAATAACAAACAAAAACACTGCTAATTTCACACTTTCAAATGATCAGTGGTATGCAATAAAAACGATTATCATCGCAACAAAAAACTATTCGAAACGAATCCCTACCGTTTGCCCATAAATTATCAAAATATTTTTCAGAGTTCAGGGTTTCTTTTCAGTTTATATCTGTTTTTTTTTTCAATTATGCTAAAAACTATCAGGTAAAATTAACTATTTAAATAAAAACTTCAATCTTAAATTCAAAATTATAACCTATACCTATAATCATAGGTGCTTTTTAAAATGTAAAGATTGTTAACTTGAAAGCGTTCAAAAAAAATAATACATTAAATAAGTTATAACCAATAAATACAAAGCTTCTCAAAAATATGTACAGCACTCCCAATTATTTTGGTTTACGTAACACTTTTTAGCATTCCTATAATTATAAATACCATCGAATTTAATATTATTCATGTAATAATGATTACACCGATTCAATGTTTTATTTTATATTTTTAGAAACAGCACAATGAGGAAATTGCCTTTAGAACATAATAACTAATAAGCGAGAGTCATGTATTGGTATTGAAATACACAAACGAGTTTTGGTCATGGATAAATAGTAATCGAGGCACATCCGGTGGTCATAGGTAAATGCGTAAAATGAGAAGTATTGAAGTTTATTATACATTTTGAATAGGTAGGTACTGACTAAAATAAAAAGTCTAACTATAACGAAATTAAATGATAAAACAATTCCTAAATGGAATAGATAATGCTGGCAGACGGGAAACATTTATAATTATTAATTACCTAATAAACAATAGAAATAGGTATATGTATAATGTATGGGTATATCAACAGTTCAATATCTAATGGGTTAAAATCCAATATTTTTAGTAATATTACATTGTATTATTATTATTATTAATTCGTTGCATAATATATTTATTTGCTGAATATCATTATTGATAAAAATTCACCGCATGAAATCACGTATTATGGATCAATAAAGATGACCATTGCCCGATTAAGATATAATTAAACTTAAAGTGCAAAGTTGTGATATTGCCTATTTAATTATAACAGAACATTCGTCTTTTTTTTCGTTTAAAGATGATATTCAATTTATATAAAATAATCAATATTACTTCTTAGTTATATTAACTAATCGAATATACAATATCAACTTATAAAATGTTTAAATCCACATAATATGAAACAAGGATTTTCTTTTACAACATTCGGGTGAATTATACAACAATAATATAGGTGAGATGTATAAATGAATAGTATATAAGTGTGTGTAATTAAATTCATATTTAAACTATGTATCCATTAAATATAAAATATAAAAAGGTAATTATTCTATTCTTCTTCTACCTACCTATAGATGGTACTTAATTGTTTTCAAACAAATTATGACAATGTAGTTTTGTTTGCAGGGGATTGATAGTTAGACATAAATTTGCCTCTTCTTTGTAAAATGTGTCCAGGAATTATTTTAAATTCGTAAATTTTTTTTATCATAAACAGATTTTTTAGTTACTGTATTAAATTCAATATTAATTGATAATGGTATCGTGAATCGCAATGTTAATTTAAATTTGGTGGGAGAACAATTTTTATAGTTCCTGCTCCTGAAAAAATCTTGTTGACAATTTGTTTTATAAATAGAAGAATTTGAGCTACTAATACTTTAATTTAATACATTATACAAATTAAAATATGTAACCTTCGAGTTTATGTCATGTATAGGTATAACCTCATTTAATAATTTAATTCAAAACGTAAAGAAACTAACATGTATCGAATTTGCATAGTAACGAAGTATACCACCCATATAACCATAAATTAAACAAGTATTTATCTAGGTATAATACTAATATCGTACTTTTTTGATACCTATCTTCAGATTAATGGAAGCAATTAAAAGCGCAATGTTTTTATTTAAGTTTCGTCGTACAATGCACAGTTTGGAAAACACTGTTTGGGATATCCAATGCTTTTCACGCACTATACCTACGGGCTGTGGCCACAGGTAGGGGGAATACTCGACCTTCTGCCCTTTCCCGCTTATTAATCGTCGCTGTGTATTTGGTAATAATTTATTATAAATTATAATGAAAAGATGTTGCTGCAGCAGACGTATGGCCTAGGCTACACTATAGGTAATGTACTATTATTTTTAAAATTTAAAATCAGCAGGGAAAAATAATTACAAAAGAAATCGACCCAGCATAATATACATTATACACCAATGGTATACGCGAGATATTATTTCCAACCGTTTATTACCCATATATATAACTAATATTATAACGGACTTGGACTCAAAAACAATAACAACTACCTAATAAGAAAACAATAAGAAAACGCTGATTCGTCGGCCTTCGCAACAGCAATAATTTACCTACTGTAATAATATAATATGTGTCCGACATAATAATACGCGTGATCAAGATGGACTTCAGACGTTCAATAAA
Organism: Nasonovia ribisnigri; assembly: GCA_027563435.1. Taxonomy (NCBI): domain Eukaryota; kingdom Metazoa; phylum Arthropoda; class Insecta; order Hemiptera; family Aphididae; genus Nasonovia; species Nasonovia ribisnigri. Next base: position 91,427 of record JANEHU010000586.1, read on the forward strand.
TTAATTGTAGGTTGTGTCATAAATATCATGTTGTAGATTCCCGATGGTGTGACCTTATATCCACCGCAAATCTGCTATACCTACTTACGAAAAAAATGTATACATATTATGTATTCGCACCGTCATTATTAAATTATAATAGCAGTTAAATTGGCCAAATTAACCTTATTCCCAAACTTCTACCGCCTTTCATTTTTATATGTACCGTATAATCAGGATAATACGTTTTATAAAGTAGAGGGGGGTGAGTGAGGAGGAGGACATAAGGGTAATGAGTTGTAATTATATGTAAATAATAAACTTGTTCATAAAAACCAAAAATTGGAAAAATTTCGGAGAGGACGCGTACAACACATTACCACCAACTTCTAAATCCCATCAGTTCATGTTAGTTGATATGTATGAACAAACCGTATACCTAAATTATACCGACAAGATCGGTGGTAGAACGGCCAAAATGGTTAAGTATCGAACATGATAATATCGTCTGCAATGGCCTCGTCGACACAAATACAATAATACGCAATAATATAATAACATAATTATTATTATCAGTCAACTCAACTAGCCGATTTTACGGTATACATACATGTTTTTTTAAATTTGCAACATAATTTCAATATATATAATATATATATATATCTGCGTAGGATATAAAATGTATGAAAATATAATGTTAAAATGTTAAAATATACACTCACTGTTTTTGGTGCCTTCGGTTACGGTGTACATGAGGTCGGAGAAGGCGATGTCCACAGGCGGCCTCTTGGGCAGGTGACTCAGGGTCTTGGGCTGACATGGCGTGATCGTCACTTTGACCGCGCCGGATTTTCTGTCAACAGATACGGGATCGATAATTAAACGGCCGTCTTGTTTAACCGCGGACAGCTCGTCCATGGGAACAACGATGGATTCGTCGATTATGGTCATGATGAATTATCGCTGCAGCGGCAACAGGATGACAACTTTTGCGCGCGTTGTTCGATAGTACGTCTATATATTTATCTATATGTTTATATATGTAACAGTCGTACGGATATCAGCGTCCGGTTTCCGTACGGATTGAATTCGAAAAGAATAAAAAAAAAACCGAATTTAAAAATCACGCATAATCCGATCGGGAACGTACGAGGACCGTTTGCCTGCAGTTCATCGCGACCACTACTGGCTGCATGATATTACTAATGTTGGACTTGACTACGTATTTGCTTGCGCGCCGTAGTAGCGCGGCGCTCGTGTATATATAATGATATATAACGTTGACGTATATAATAACAGTTGGCGGTTGAATGTTTTAAAAGTAGGGACTAGGAAATAACCTTTGTTTGCCTTGAAAGACGCCGCCGTCGATCCCCACTTCTATTGCCGACTCTACGACTATGCATATAGTATATACGATGTAAAATTACGAACTTGTATACGCACACTACTATACATATATCCGATAGCCCGGTGAAATAGTAAAATCAAAATATTATCGTGTGAGTGTAATAATAATTGTTATGACGTATTGCAGTATGACCGTGTGCAGTTGGTCTGTCCATCGTGAATTTAAACGTCGCGAAGGGTAATTTTTCTGCGTTATTCTATTTGATATATATACAACTACAGACTACAGTATTATAGGATCAATAAAATGAGCACGATGCTATAATAAGTTTTTAATTCGTTTTTAAGCACTACGTGTAGCTGAATGTAAATCAATAATTTTGTTTTTCGAACAACGTTACACACAGGCAGGTACCCACACAATACCAAGCCAAAATACTACCAAAATGGTATAGTATACCCCCGCAGTGACACTGACATTTTAAATCGATACAGGACTTTAATTTTACAATTTTTATCGTCTATCCGATTACTTTAAAATAATTTAATTTACTTCATAATATTATTATAACATATTATTGTGTCATCAAAATTGTATAATGCAACCAATAACCGTGTTCATTAACTTGTGGCATCAACGTATTTTATTTTATTTCTATACCTACTTATTTCCTGTTCTAATAGAATATTATTATTAATTATTATGGTGTAGGTACTATTATTATTTATTATACTTAAAATAAACTGACAAATAATCCGGATAAATTATATAACATTTACACATAAACCATGGAGCCACTAAACTACTAAAGTCGTGTCTAAAAGTAAATACAATATAAGTACCTTACATAAAGTGATTTTACAGCTGACTGATTAATTTTTCATAGGTATTTAGTATATACTATATAGTATGTATTACATTAATTGGCTGCTAATTTATTTAAAAATAATAACTAGATTCATTGTAGAACACCCTATTCGTTATTCGTTTATGTATATGTATACGTATATATAAATACTTCCATGGCTTATATAGATAAATTTGTATGTTTATGCGCATATAGCCTATAGGTATGATATATATGCAGGTATAGGTACATATTATATAGGTTTCACTATGCCAATTTCACAAGCCTCAATAGTCAGGTGTGGAGGTGACATAACGATCTAATTCCTGCATATCGTAAAGAAATTATAATTTTATTCGAGGACAAAAATTTGTTCAAACATAATAAGTACTTACTCTTGTTGATATGTGATCTCACAAACAAAGAGTATAAGATAATAATAATACAAGACTTGTTTATAAATTTATTATAAGCCATAAGCATTGTAAATAAGCATTAAAATATAATAATATTATAAGTAAAAACTGGAGTATTCGATGGTAACAAATGTTTGCATTACTTTAAAAACAATTAAATACTAATTACTGCCACCGATTTTACTATATTATTTTGTTTTGTATATTTGGGTATGTATAATTCGTGTACATAGGCATACCGCATACATAATTGTGTATAATATTGACCTTAAAAATATAGATTTTTTGCATGTATGATGTGTTTCTATACATATACAATTCAAACATACTTTAATAACTCTGTTGAAAAGAATAATTAATGAGTTTTTTTTTATTATCTCATTATAGGTCACAATAATATAGAATGTGTGATACTGTGATAGTATGATAAACGCTATTAATTTAATAGACCGAATATAATAATATATTTATCTTTTCCTTTTTGATTAACCTTAAATACGTTTTAAATGATATGGAATAGATTAACAAGTACATTATTACACGTTATAGTTATGCATTACACTCAGCACATGCAGAATGCAGAATACACAATATTAGTAAAAATAACATTAAATTAAAATTACAGACCCTAGTAGAATCCAAATTTACCAACCAATCCAGATTAGTGGCATACAGGGGAGACACATAGTGAAATGCAGGTTCAATCATTAAAACATGCTATATACCTAATGTATGTATATGTCATAATTATAACCCATAGGTCCCTTAATAAATGCAATTGGTCCATACTGAAAATAATTCCTACATATGCGCCACCACACGCAAGATTACCTACCAAAATACCAGTTTGGAGTTTGTTTTACAACAAGTTTGTCACAAGAAAACACAGAATGTTAAAATGATTTGTTTGAATTTTCATTCAGAACTAATAGAGGACAAGGACATTCATAGGCATCATAACTCTGTATTAATTTGAACCTAGACGTATAATATATGACATTCTAAAGCCGGGGCAGTGTTTTTAAACGTGATATAGACATACGTTTAATAAATAACTTACAACAAATATAGTTATGTATTTTTTTATATTTCAGTTAACCTTTCACAACAAATGGACTCGCTTAATATCTAAAATCGATTTAATAACAAATATATTTACTCAAATTTATAGTAAACATTTCGTAGTGTTTGAAATAAATATAAAGTATTTCATTATCATCAAATCCGTATACGTCATATTAAATAATATGACCTGTGTTTGAATACTAAGAATAATATATTTTGTTCTTATTTTCACGACTTATAGTATGTAAGCATTTTGTAATTTATTATGTATACTCATAAGTCAAATTCATCAATCATCATAATTATTACAGACATCTAGGTATACATGGCGAAATTAATATTACTAAGACTAGACGTGCATACGCATTATCACCTATATTGCTATATATATTTCGTACAATTCTAACATCCGATTAGTACTATGGGTCGTACAGTTAAATAATAATGCCATACACTCCGTAAATTGTGCGTTACATGTACCTATAGATATTTATTGTAATAAATCCATCACACTCATACATGTTTATTTTGTAATACAACTATTATGTTACAGCCTTCGATAATTACTTAGGGATTTCAGAATACTTATAACTTATAAGCATTATTGTGTCGATTGATGAAACAAATGTATATAAATTATAACAGTTAATAACATGTTGCATAAACAAAAATTTCGCAGGCAAATGTATTACACCAACTCCTCACCAATACACAATTTAATTGGTATGAAATGTATATACATGTGTATAATTTTCATGATCATGAATATTATAAGTTTATTAAAACACTTATTAATATGTGGAAATTAAAATATTTAATACGCTTTGTATAAAGATTTGAATCAAATAAATTATATGTTACAAAATATGCAATTTAATATTAAAAAGCACACATCTCTTAATCATTTTATGTTATTGAATTATTTTTTACGCATAGATATTAGATATAAGTTGAATATGATAAAATAATCACCCATTATTTATAGCAATTATTATGAATTTTCTAACATGATTTATGATCTATTTAAAATATCGGATTCATTAAAAACGATCGTAGTACGTACATCTTTATAATAATATATTATAAAATAATATAGAGTAATGTATGTACGTCTATAGAGTAGAGACTTCATAACCCCCCAGATTGAGAATCGCTGACACCTGTTGAATACCAAATATAAATGATTGAAATATGGATATACGACGATAAAGCCTTAAAAAACGTATAATGCAAAACAAAATACACGCGTGTCATTTATGTTGTGTTACGTAACTGCAACGTTTTTTTATAGGTTCTGTTTTTTTAATAACTATTGTTTTAATGATATAATTTACATTACTATAATGATGTAAACACATACAAAAATACTATATACTATACACATTTAATTTCATAACATCATGTTATTACTCATTACTCAACACATACATCTCAGAATAAAACATTCTCCGTCACCCATCAATATTATAACGATGTTGACACCGACTTTCTATTAGTTATAATTCTATTAATTTTATTCTCAAATTTAAAATGCATTGTCTGTTAATATAACATTCTAAATTGATTTAAAGTACTAATATATAAGTGAATCAAATATAAATAATTGTGTGATTCAATGAATCCAAAATCAAATCAAATTAACCCACAATTTAGGAAAACGTAACTCCTGATTTTGGTAAAATCATAAAAATTTCAATTTTAACTAAGATATTCTATTTAGATTAAAAATTTAAAAAAAAATTATTACTATATACCCAGTAATGTATACATGACGTATATTTAATAATATTTTTCTAAACCTTTCGATCTTATCGAGGAAATTAGGTATTACGGAGAACCTCGTTATATAATAACTTTCTTTTAACATAAATATAACTATTTTAATACTATAAAATTAATTTTAGTAGAGCACTTACAGTAATGTATTGTGTACGACAGACTCAAATAATCAAAGCAACAGAGACGTAGGTTATAAGAATATTAAAAAAAACTAAAGCATGATATTTTATAAAAAATAATTATTTGATAAGTATGGTACCAATGTACCTATGCTAAATTAAGAAATACCGAAAAAATCGAGGAAAAAATATTAGTACGCATAACTATTTTATTTTAATTCAACAATTATCTTTATAGAATATTTAAAATTGTTAAACATACCTAAGTAAATATTACATGTTATTATGAAAAATAATGAAATATAAGAACGTGTACATATAATAAGTGTTATAATTTAATATCTTCTAAAACTAGGTAATGTACCTAATGTAATTTTAATTATTATTAAAAAGCCATTAAATGAAATGTGTTGAATAATTTGTTACTGAGGTTTAAAATTAGCACGTAAAAGTAAATTTAAAGATTATGTAAACAAAACTTAAATACCAATAAGTACATAGTAAATAAATATTGTATTGTATATATTATAAAAAATACCGAATAAATATTTTTAGTAACAACGAAATTTATAAATTTATGTTTTATAGTGTACCTATATAGACCAGGGGTCGCCAATCAGTCGATATTTAGAGGAATATAGGTCGTCGATCTCATTAAAAATTAATTTTACTAATATCTATTGTTCAAGTGCGGAATCTTAAAGTTTAAGACTTAAACACACCTTTACGATTTATATCCATTATATATTAAGTAAAGTATTTAATGGCGAAGAAAAACACACAATTTTCCGATGGATAAATAATCAAAGAATAATATTATATAATTTATTATTATGCTGCATGTTAATAACTAATAATATAAATAGTATACCCAAACAGAATGTGGTAGCTCACCAAATACTTAACAGTTTTAATGTAGCTCACTTGTTGGAAAATGTTGGCGACCCCTGACTATAATATAATATGTATAGGCTATACTAAATTATTGATGAATCATTTTCTAATATTTATTTTCAGAAATACCTACGTCGTTATATCATTATTTTTCTTTATTTTTACTATGGCAAAATAAATATCACACTAAATTTAATTTCTTACAGTCTTGCGCTAGAGTTCGGGAAACTTTCCTTGGATAATTTTAAAAATGTAGGTACCAATAATAAATAATAATAAATAATATATGATATGATATTATCAACCACTAATGAAACTCGACGGAACCCACCCTTTTCCTCGATATGCGTATCTATTTCTGATTTCGTCATGATTTTTATCATAGTTTGTTTTAAAATGTACATTATTATTTATTACATCATACAGAATACTTATGAATTATGTATTCTGTACGCACATTGTGACATATGATTGTGCCTACCTATATGAGTATAATAATTAATAACACATGGTATATTTTTTTCAAAAATATCAGCCACAATAGTTTATATAAAACAATTAATTGTGACAATATTGAAATACTTACTTAAATGTTTAAATTTAAACATTCATGTAGTAGGTAGTATTTTTTTAACCATACTGCATATTGTAATTTACAAATATAATATTTCCATGAATGGAGGAATGTATTAGTAATCAGCATGTCCTATTATCTGTTTCAAACCTTGCACTTGTTTTTAAGATAATAGAAATATGATAGCACTAAGCAGGTAGCAAGTTAGGCAGGTACACATAATAGCGATAGCCATGTAGGTACAGTTATCATCAAATCTACTAAAGTGATTAAAATATTTTAAAAACTGGCAACATTGCGATTGCAATAAGGTAACAAAAATATTAGTAAAATTGTCTTTATTTATTGTAAAACATTTTTAAAAGTCGGTAGGATTATATACAGACAACCGACATACCTAGGTGATAAAATCAATAACCCAAACAAAGAACCAAAGCAAAAATTGAATACTCTGTCCATTCACATTTTAAGCAAACATTAGAACCACAAGTGTTCCATTGTAAAAATTTCACTACCATAATATCTATGAAATTATAAGATTATTAATCATATAGTTAACTTTCATGCATAGTGAGTTTAAGTGTATAGTTGCATCAACAAATTCTCTTTTCAAATAATTACACAATTCTTCTTCTACAGTGAAAGTAACTACTAACTACCTTGACCTAATCATATGGTTTTTATAAACATTGAATAAATATCTAATATCTTTTTAAGATCAATGGATTGATAAAAAAATATATAATGCCTATGAATAATACAACAAACAGTGAAAGAGATATTTAAAGTTCTGATTTATTCAAAAAGATAAAAAAAAATTCTTAAATCTTAGAATTTTGGTGTTTAGTGGAATTTAAACTAAATTATTTTTGTACAAAAATTTACTAAGATTTTTGTTTATTGTATAATAGCTAGGACGTGTTTAATAGTAAGTTAAATAAGTAATGATTTTTTAAAATAAATTTCTCTAATACTTATATCTAGCAGCATAAATTCAGAGAACAAAAAAACAGGTTTTACAATTTCAGCAGTTGCTAGTTTGAGGAAAAGTGAAAGTGAAACTGAAGGTTTAATTTATAAGATTCTCAACAGACAAACGCTATGTACATATTGTGTTATAACAGTATGTCAGACTGAAAATCATAAGCGAGAACATACTTTACTAGTAGAATATATAACATATACAGTAATAAAATCACAATTTATTATTATTAAAATGTAAAACATACGCGGAACAAAATTAATTCTACTTAATTCCAAACACATTTTTAATAAAACTAAAGTCCAATTACAACCCAACTAAAAACAACATAGTTTAAGATTTAATATATGGTAATGATTAGTACATAAACACTTATTTTTTAATTGTAGGTACCTACTATATAAATAGAAAGTTGTTTGAGGCAAATATTTTGAAGGGCGCAAACTATATTGGATCACTTCCAGGAAGCTTACCAGAACCTAACAGATAAGATGAACATTGTTTTCAATCTGTAAACTCTTAAGTAATTTTGAAGTAAAAAAAAATGTTTATAAACTTTTTGTCTGACCTTTATTAATAAAATAATAACACAAAAAAAACATTAGGTACTATCAATATAGGTATACAATGAATAAGTTCCAAAAACCAATTAATATAACTTAGATAAATATTTAAGAACACATCGGACCCAAATGTGTTGTTTTCATCTTACTAACTCATAAAATAGCAAATTTAACGTTGATAAGAATCCATTTTACTGTTTTTTTTTAAAAATATTTCCTAGAATATTTTTGTAAACTTCAAAATGCTTATAACTTGCTTCAAAATATGTTGTGTGTTATTCAGTGTTAGTAAGACAGAGTCCACAAATGCAAGTATGACATCCTTTTACAGTAGGTTTAACTATTAATTATAAATAACATAATTTTATTACATAAAATAATTACAATAACTACAAATTACTGTACAATGAGGAAATTATTTAAGGAACAAGGAAGTAAATACTTAGTCCTTCTAAAATATCTTTAAGTGCCTAAAAATAATAATGAATCGAACACATTTACTCGGTTACCTACCATTGATAATAATGTTTCTTTAACTCTAAATTTATAAACGCTTATAAGACAGAAGTCAGATGTACAGAAATCTTGATTAAAATAGTTTGACAGAATATTAATTATAATAACTATAAAATTAACAAAAATTAAGTTCCTACTTGGTTCCTACCCTAGTTTCTTGATACATATTCGATAAACTTTTTTTATAAATAATATATTTACTAGTATGGTTAATCCCTAAAGGTTATTGTTTACCAAATAAAGGTTTAAGTACCTACCTACCTATAAGAAAAACAAAGTTTAAAGAATGCATATTTAATAAATAGATGCCTAAATATTGCCATTTCTTTCTGTACCACTAACATGCGATGAGCTTAATTCTCCACACATGAGACTGAATAGGCGTATACCTACGACTATCAAATGAAAACACATATATTTTTAATCTTTGTTAGATTAATAATTATCAATAATTTAATATTTGATTGTGTATTTAAATTTATAAATAAATAATATAAATTACCTAGCATATATTTCTTAACTACACCTATTAACTGATATGTGTGAGGATACTTACCAACTATCTACTCCAAATCATAAAAATAAATATATTAATAATTGTAGTTAATAAGAGAAGTTAATGTGATATAATGCTAGGTATAATCATACGGTATTATGTGTAGGACACAAAATTGAAAATATATACTTGTGTAGTGTTAAGTCCACACTGTGCAAAAGTGTAATTAACAAATTTTATCAATAAATATCGATTACAGTGTTTGTAAACACGACCACACTGTCACGAGTAATAGGTATATTAATTATCTTGATTTGCAATGTAAAATCCGTAAAAAGGCATGTAAAGGTTGTGTCTAGCAACAAATTACAATATATTGTGCTGATGCTATACCTACAGATTCCAGCATACCTACCTAGGTTATAATTTGTACAGTGACTACCTTATTAGTGTGATAACTCGAAAATTGACGATTTTGAACTATATGTGTTTAAAAGTAGTAAAAATAGCGTTATTTACAATGCACTATGTATGTCGAATGGATAAATTGAATGCGTTAAATTATATAATAAAGTATAATATAGTAGGTATAAATACAATGATATTAAAGTATTGATTAGCTCAAAATCTTCAATGTCTAGTTACTACACTAATGTACTCACAGAGTATGTAACTATTTTGATTTTTGAATGATAAAATAGGTATCCGATTTTAAAAAATAAAGATATAATAGCAGCAAGTTGTCATCGACGCGTTGGGTGCAGTGCCCAGTTGCAATCCTTGTCGATCGGTGTGCTCTGACCGTAGACAACATAATATTATAACGACTCTGACTAGCTGCTACCCGGGGATGACCCGAGAATTGGGGACCGAACCCAACGTCGTTAGGTCCCCGGTCACAGAACAACAGGCTTCACGGTTACAACACCATAGTAGTAATAATATCGTCATGATCACGGTCATAGCAACATAATATGATATTATATGGGTAGACCTTATCCAACGCAAAACGAAACTCACTTGTTGTTGTTCAACACGAAGGAATTCATGTTTGACGACGTGGACAAACCGGAATATCGGCCGGGCGACACCCTGGCACTGCAGCACAAAAGTAACCCGAAAGTATCGCGATCGGGCGGACGTCTCGCGTCTGATATGGACGTGTTAGCGAGAAGACGGTGTATAATCGCAGACGACGACGGCGGCAGATGAATTTAACGGCGCGCACCACAAAACACATCCATGACGATCGAGTGTTGACTGTCGGGACACCCGGGCGAACGGGTTATCGTTATCGGCGGACGTTGTACCGCGGCGGACTGGTCGCGATTGGCGAATGGCGGCGGCGGCGGCGCTGCTGTTTTTTCGGGTCAGCGCACCACACGTGTCGCGCCACCTCCCCCACCAGCTGCGGCGAATCGTTACCGCGGATACCCGCCGAAAGTACCTGTATACGTAACCACTTTGGTAAAATACCTGACGATCCCGATGTATAGGTACGTCCCCTGCGGATATTATAGTTGCTACGGTTGAACGGTTCTGCCTTCCATACACGTCTATAATAGGTACCATTACAATAATGTATATAGCTCTGAATAATTGTGCGAACGCACGCGACGATACCGCGGTGGTTACGTAAGCGTCGCAAATAGCCGGACTCGAAGGCACAATGATACGTTGGTACGTAGCTATAGTAGCTACGTAAGAGCAATATTCGTAATCGACAACATCAGTCGTCGCGCGCCAGTGACATCGTCCGTATTGCATTTAGGGCTGCGGGGCAGGGACGTACGCAGGATTTTTCAATCGTGGGGGGGGGGCTTGAAAATTATTACGAGGTCCATCATATAAGAACCTCATCAGGTCATACAGTCACCGAAAAATCACTGATCATTTTAGGAAAATAGAGTTTAAAATGAATTCAACCTATACCTATGTCCTATAGTACATTAATAAAAGCAATATTATAAGATAAAATACAATATGCTGACACCCCAGATTCGTTTTTCGTATACAATTATAAAAAGGCATTATCGAATTAAAATTTAACACATCCATTACTGCTGAGACACACTTGACACATAATATGTATTGTACAGCTGCTGCAGACTACAGAGCCGCGGTTCCCACTGTCTCATTTTTTATTTATGTAGGCTTAGCCAATCTATTAAAATGTACACATATGACTATTAAAAAAATATATATATATATGAGTGTAATGTTTACGTCCTTGTTTACTAGTCGACTATACAGTTCAAACTTGATAAATATTTTTTTTAAATAAAATAGTAAAATGAGCAAGTATGGGGCTTCAGCCCGTTAGCCCCCTCTTCGCTGCGTAAGCCACTGAGCCTAGGACAGGAACTGCCACATTCACAAGTGTGTTGTTCCTGTAGAGCGGCTCGATGGAACAGCACAAATCAGCACTGTTTTTCAATGGTACAATTCTGACGTTTGTAGCTGTACTCGTTTATTTTTTACTTAGCTTTGCGCCTTTAATCGTGTAAGTAGTAGGTACTATGTACTTATAGGTAGTGCCTAACTATATACTATATTAATTTTTGTCTTTGTTACATTCATGATAGTCTACCGACAACTAGCTATAACCTGCACAGATTATATAGTTACAGGATAATTTGCCAAGTCAGCTCACCCCACCCAATTTTTTAAATTTAATAATGAATTTGTTCAAATTCTGATTTTTAGAATTATAGATTCTGAACGGAGCGAATATAATATATTGATTTTATAAGGATGTGTTTTTTAAATTTATTATTTATATTTTTATTTTTTAAAATTCCCCATAGTTTTCAAAAGCGCAAAGAAAAACAAAAGAAAAATGTTTACTCAAAATCGATTTTGGTTTTTGGTGTAACCGTGTAACTCTTTTAACAAATGACCGTACATTCATAAAATTTTCAATTTGTTGTTTATGTTATAATTTTCTATACACGATTAAAATTTCAAAATATTTTAATTTGTTTTGTACTGTTTACGGACATTTTCGGTTTCCAATTTTATTAGTTTTTTTTTTTATAAATGACAATACAATTTTATTCGTTGGGTCAAAAAGCTTACATTTAATACAAAGCTATCAAGAGCGACATCTACTTACCTGTTTTTTAAACTTACTTACAGATTATACTTTAAAATTCTTGGGATTTATTGAAATAGGTACCTATTTAAACTCTGAAAGAGTGCCCTACACTCCTGCGGTGATACAAATGAGGACCCCTTTTTTTAGGAAATGAATAATTATTTAATTATAATTTTTTTTTGAAAATGTTGAATGACAAATGTTATTGATGAATTGCCCAGTATATATGAATATAATATAATCATGTGTACTTAACTACCTAAGACTTATAAGTATATTCTGTGATTTTAGATACCTAATACGAAAAATATGATTATAACATCGTTTTGCGTAGACGTACAGTTGTCAGATATTATAGAAAGAAATACTAAAACAGAATCACTTACCGTATCAAATTAAAATAATATCATTGTCTAGTTTGGCAATAATCATTTCATTTGTATATAACTAAGGTATATTGCAATACTATGTGTTAATGGTTGTAGATTGTAATTTGTAGGTACTACCTATATAGGTAGGTACCTTCAAATCTACAATTAAAACCGAAATATAACTTTCACGAATTAATGATTGTTAAAATATCTACACTGCAGAGTTCATTTCGATTTTGTTTTTATTTTAATTTATTTTAACCACAAGATATTATATATCATATTATATGTATAGATATAACAGTATATAGTTAATGCAGAAGTGATTCGAGGTGGGGGAGGGGCAATTTTTCTAATTATGAAGCTATTAATATGACGTTCAATACACAGTTTCATACCTCCCCCAGTCCCCCCATAAAAAATCCACACAACATTATATAGTCATGGAATTAAGCCGATCTTAACGTCCTTTTCCTCGTAAATTGGAGTACAGCCTTTCTTTTTTTGGATGCGTTTAGAGGGCTATACAAACGGCGCGGACGATAAAGATTTAGAGACGACGTACACCAGGCCGTCAACAAGTATAAATCTACTCACTACCGCTGATATAACTTACGACAGGCGGATGGTCGAATAATATACCAAATTATGAGGAACGTTGTATTAAATATTCAAGTTGTTTAAAGTTTAACAGAGTGAAAAATTATAAATCGACAGTAAGTGAAAAAAAATTTAAAAAAACAACATTTTTCATACCTAAAAATAGCTCAAAAAGAATCAAAATATTTTGAACATTTTAAATGTCGTTTTCAACAACACAATATAATTTTTGAGAAGTACGGTTTGAAAAGGAGGCAGCCCCTAGGCTCCTTGGAGTCTGGACCCTGGAGTTGCCCCAGGGCTCTGTTGTCTTACTGCTCTGTAGTTTAGTAGTTAGTTGTATGAACCGACATTTCCGTGAAGAAATTTGTTTTGGAGGCAACATGACATAATATCGATTTCCATTATTTATCATTATCTCGTATCGCTTATCATTAAATTACATAGATATGTAAGGTAATTGTGTCCTTACTAAAAAAAAGGAAATATATTTTATTATGTACACAGACAACAAGATGTAACACGAAATTATATATTATTAAAAATTTATTTACGTTATAAAATTATAAGTTGTAACAGTATTGAGAATATAATATGATTTTATTAAATATACATACACATACTAAAAACGCAGATTTCTTATCTTCACGTCTTTATGAAGATAGCTCTTTATGTAGACAGTGTGACCACACTATATTCCCTACATTACTCCCCTCCGAGAGACGGAGTCGGGTCTATATAATAAAGCATAATATGCTTATATTATTGCGTTTATATAATATTCCATAAAAGTAATAAAACAAAAACAAAAAAAATAACAATCCAAATTTGAAACATATCAAATTAAAACTTAAAAGTTAATCCTTAATCAGTTCTTCTGATAATCAAAGCTAAAAAAAAATAACATTAACAAAATAACACAATATTATATAGTTAAAAATAAATTATTACTAATATCACTAATATTAGGAATATTACAATAAATTATTAATTTGGGTATCATATTTTAAAATCTACCGACTTTTTCTTTCTATTAGTTATTTCTGCCGAGTATGAGTGGTCGTGTTGTGTTGGATTCTCATAAGGCATGAATGCGGGCTTAAGTCTGTCCACAGATATATTCTTCTCATTTCCATTTACGTCCACCTTAAAAAACTTCTCCGAACGCTCAATCACCTTAAATGGGCCATCATACGGCATTTGCAATGCTTTCCTTACAGCATCATGCCTTATGAATACATGAGATGAGGACTTAAGGTTTACCGATACAAATGGTTTCATTTTAGTATTGTGTACAGCTAACACTGGTGATATTACATTAAATTTTTCCTTTAGTTGAGTTACTAATGTGGAAGGTAATATTACTGCCTTTTCTTCAATAAAGAAATCACCCGGTAACCGTAATACCTGCCCATACACCATTTCAGCTGGTGTTATCTTTTCTTCACCCTTTAAAGCACATCTTAATCCTAGTAATATTGTAGGTAAAACGCTAATCCAGTCTGTTTTGCCATACGCCATAATGGTTTGCTTCAATGTCCTATGGAATCGCTCTATCTTCCCATTTGCTTGCGGGTGATACGGTGTTGTACGCGTTTTGCTAATACCTAGCAGGTTTGTAAATGCAGTAAATAAGTTGCTTTCAAATGTTCTTCCTTGATCTGTTGTAATCTGCTCTGGTGCTCCATATCTAGCAATCCATCCACTAAAAAATGCTTCTGCAACTACCTCTGTAGTCATATCTGGCAATGGTATAACCTCCGGCCAACCAGTATATCTGTCAATACAGGTGAGACAGTATTTGTTACCTTTCACTAATGGTAATGGTCCAATTAAATCTATGTTGACATGCCGAAATCTGGCAGTTGGAACACTGATCTTTTGGAATGGGCTTTTTGTGTGACGTTGCACCTTTGCCTTCTGGCACTGTATACATGACCTTGCCCATTTCGTACAATCTTTATGCATAGATGGCCATACGTATCGCGCTGCAACCTGTTTTGCTGTTTGACGTTGCCCTGGATGTGCTATATTGTGTATTAAATCAAATACCGCCTTACGGAAGTTCACTGGTATATATGGTCTAACATTATGAGTAGAAACGTCACAATAAATACATGTGTTGCTGGAACTAAATTGTAATTTTTTCAATTTTAAACCTGTTTTGGATGTTAGCAGGTGCTTCAACTCTGGGTCACTGTCCTGCTGAATCCGCAGTTTTTCATAATCTAGTGTACCTGGAAAGTTTATTGTTTCAATCCTTGATAAGAAGTCTGCTGGTATATTATCCTTTCCGGATACATATTCCAAACTGGTGGTGTATTGTCCTATATAGTCTAGTTGCCTCAACTGTCTTGGTGATGCCTTCACTGATTTTTGCTCAAACGCTGTAACTAGTGGTTTATGATCAGTGTAAATTACAAATATTTGGCCCTCTAGCATGTGCTTGAAATGTTTCACTGCCGAATACATTGCCAATAACTCACGGTCATACGTACTATAATTTTGTTGAGTAGAAGACAACTTCTTAGAAAAATATGCTACTGGCGCCCAGTTTCCGTCTGTTTCTTTTTGCTCCAACACCGCGCCTATTGCGTTGTCTGAAGCATCTGTGGTCAATGCAAGTTTAGCACCTACTCGTGGATGCGTTAGCATAGTTACCTCGGCTAATTTGGTTTTGCACATATTAAAAGCTTCTACTGCTTCTGACGTCCACTGTATTGGGGTCTTGTCGTTCTTTGTTGACTGCTTAAGATAATCGTTTAGAATTGCTTGGCTCTTTGCTGCTCCAGGGATCCACCTCCTATAAAAGTTAATCATCCCTAAGAAACGTCTGAGGTCCTTAATTACCTTAGGTTGCTTGAAATCCTGTATAACTGATACTCTTTCTGGATCTGGTTCAGTACCTTTATCAGTTATATTATAGCCCAAGAATTTCACAGTCTTCTTACCAATACAGCATTTCTGTATATTAATTGTTAAGCCAAATTTTTCCAAACGTTGGAAGACCAAAAGTAAATGTGTTCTGTGCTCTTCCTCGCTCTGCGAAGCCACTAGTATATCATCAATATATATGAAACAAAAATCGAGTTCAATGAACACTTCATTTATGAATCGTTGAAATGATTGTGCAGCGTTCTTCAGACCAAACCCCATTCGGACAAATTCAAATAATCCAAACGGAGTAGTGATGGCAGTCTTTGGTATGTGCTCCGGGTGCACTGGAATGTGGTGATAGGCTCTCTTCAAATCTAGAGTGGAAAATATGTTTTTACCTGACAACATGTGACTGAAGTCCTGTATATGCGCTATTGGGTAACGATCCTCAATTGTTACTCCATTTAGCCTCCTGTAGTCCCCACATGGTCTCCACTGGTCTTGTCCTTTTTTTTTTTACCATCTGCAAGGGAGATGCCCATGGGCTCTTTGAAGGCCTGCAAATTCCAAGTTCAATCATGTATTGAAACTCCTTCTTAGCAATGGCCAATTTGTCTGGTGCCAATCGCCTCGGTTTCTCGAATACTGGTGGACCACGAGTCTCAATGTAGTGTACGGTACTATGTGCATGTCTTGTAGTGAATGATTGTGCTGTAATAATACTAGGAAATTTTTTAATTAAGTCTGTAAAATTCTGCTCTGATGTATATGCTTTAATAGAACATATTGAGCTACGCGATTCAATACACAGAGTAGATAAGTTAGTAATTTTATCTATTATCCTTTTGTTACGAATATCTACCATTAGATTAAAGTGGTGCAAAAAGTCTGCTCCTATTATTGCTTTAGATATTGGTGCTTTAATGAATTCCCACCTAAACACCCGCCGTAGTTTAAGATCAATAGTTACAATTTGCTTACCATATGTGTTAATCACTGTATTATTAGCTGCAAATAATTTGAGATTTGTTGTATTACCTTGCCTTGTATTGCACGGAATTATTGAGACATCTGAACCAGTATCTATCAGAAACTGTTGACCCGATAGTCTGTCCGTTACAGTAAGGCGATGACTTGTGTTGTTGTTGTCTACATTGTGGCAGTCTGAAAAGGGTGTATCCACCGCTGCCTGAGTAGATACAGTTTTTAGTTTTCCGATTTAGCAATGAAAGCAGCATACTGCTTGCATGGCTCTACACATTTCTTTGCTTTATGTTTAAAGTTGGTGTGGTAAAAACATAACCCATCACTCGCTGGTACCCATGGCTTAAAAGTTGAGCGCGATCTCGACCTAGAACTTCTCTTCTGATCATATTCTCTTCGTGACTGGCGTTCTATTTTGAGCTCTGCCACATCTTTAATTAATTGTTTCAGTAACTCAGCTGTCGGGTCACTTGAAACTGTTGCGACGGACCGCGGTTGTCCTATTTCCATGATTTTATCAGCCAACTTAGATAGCTCTTCCACAGTGCCATTGGTGACGGTAAGACAGGACTGCGTGGCTACTGGGAGATGTTGTAACCAAAGCGATTTAAGTAATTCCGAACTCAGCGCACTACCACCCAAACGCTGCATCTCATTTAACAGAGTTGATGGTTTTCTGTCGCCTAGTTCGACCTCACTCAGGAGTTTTCTCAATTTTTTTTCTTCACTATCAGTGAAAATATTAATTAATCGTGCCTTGAGAGTGTCGTATTTATTCGCTTCCGGTGGTCCTTGAATAATATCTGTTACTTGCGTTAAAATCTCCGTATCGACCGCACTTATAACGTGGTAGTATTTTGTTGTGTCGTTTGTGATTCCACTCAGTGCAAATTGCGCTTCGATTTGCGCGAACCATATATTGGGATCACCTTTCCAAAATGGCGGTGCCTTGACCGATACGCGACTAACGTTTATACTTGTCGTCGTGTCAACCGAGTTCGAATTGTTGGCGTTCGCGTTATTCATAATTTCGCGTGATTATTCTCTTGAGGTCACCAATTGTAAGGTAATTGTGTCCTTACTAAAAAAAGGAAATATATTTTATTATGTACACAGACAACAAGATGTAACACGAAATTATATATTATTAAAAATTTATTTACGTTATAAAATTATAAGTTGTAACAGTATTGAGAATATAATATGATTTTATTAAATATACATACACATACTAAAAACGCAGATTTCTTATCTTCACGTCTTTATGAAGATAGCTCTTTATGTAGACAGTGTGACCACACTATATTCCCTACAGATATTAAATTCAATGTAGATACTAAGCATAGAACAATGATACTATAGTCACTATATAGATACGAGGTTTACTACCATAAACAAATTTCACAAGTCATATAACATGTAGACATGTAGTACATTATTATTAATAAATACACAATATTTACCTTTATTTGAGACATGAATATTTCTAGCAACACTTCAGTACTTTTTATTGTCTTGTTAATTTGTTTTAATTTATCAGTATTTTTTAATAGCATGTAGACACTAAACAATAAGCATATCCTTAAATATTTGGTTATCATTATTTATGATGGGAACAAAGTTTAAGGTTGTAATCAAATATAGTATTTTGAAAGAAATGTAATTCAAATTCGTCTGGTTCAAAACTTACAAGCTACAGCAATGATGAAATTAATTAACGATCCTTGTGGCATTTTTTGCATACTATTCACGTATACTTCTATCATATACGCTGACTATGTAGTGATACAATGGGTTGTTTTGCACACTATGCAAGACAGGTAAAATTTTAATTTATTATATTTCCTAATTTTTAATCTATTCATTACACTTTAGAGATGTTACTGAACTAACTCATGTTATAACATAGTGTAACATTTTCAATCTAATAACTTAATATCAACATTTTTAGGTTCCTTTATTACATAAAAATAATCTGCAATAAGGTAAAAATTATTCTAATGAGAGTATGTTTAGATCTATAAAAGTATTACGAAACCATTCTAGTTGGAGTATAACTACTAATTCCATTAAACTTGAAATTTAATATTTTAAGTTTTCTCATAAATAAATAATTTAAGTTTGCACCTATTTTTTTACATTATTATTTCTATATATTATATACAATTATATAAATTATATACCTAACACTATTATTTTAAATATTTTTCAGCTTATGGGCTCCATTTCACATAGTGCTATTCAATACATTTCTTTTGCTATTGACAGTATCACATTTACGAGCAATGTTTTCTGATCCTGGCACTGTACCTCTATCACATACTAATGTTTCTTTATCAGACTTACGGCAAGGTATGTTAATATGTTATTAGATACTATTTTTTTATTATTGTAAATTATTAGTTGACAAATATCTATGACCCTTTCTATGACGTTTGTGAACATACCTACCTACCTACCTATATAGTTAATGAACCTTTAGTGAAAAGAGAAGATTGGACTATGTGTACAAGGTGTGAAGCGTACCGACCACCTCGAGCTCATCACTGTCGAATTTGTAAGCGCTGCATTAGGCGAATGGATCATCATTGTCCATGGTAATTGTTAATTTAAAAAACATTCATTCAATTTTGTTTATTATTATGTTGTAACTTTTTTTTTCTTATATAGGATTAATAATTGTGTTGGAGAAAAAAATCAAAAGTATTTTGTCCAATTTCTTTTTTTTGTTTGTATTATTTCTGCATACACTATCATGTTAATAATCATGTCATGGGTGCGCGAGTGCCGGCAGTGTAAACTGTATGATATGGATACAAGACAAACACAAGTGTAAGTATTTTGTATACTTGATATAACAACTGTAATACCTACCTACAGCTACTGTGAAATAAAAATAATTATTTGTATATCTGCTCTCATCTACACATGTTTAATATAAAACATTATGTTCTTAACTATTAATACAATTATGTTAGTTTTTAATTAAACAACTAAATTTGATTCATATGTTTTTTATAACTACTAGATAAGGTATTTTTGTTTTACAATTAATTACAAAACATTTTTTTTTTTTTAGCTTACATTCAGTTATATTAATAATGGAAAGTGCTCTCTTTGGTATGTTTGTTATTGCAATTTTGTATGATCAAATAGATGCTATTTATAATGATCAGACAACAATCGAACAAACAATCTACAAACGTCCAAATCCATTACATAGATATTTATTTTCAGTTATTTGTCGATGGCCAAAAATATCTAGATCTACATCCAAACTTAATATTCGATCTGTATAATTTGTTTATTGTTACTTTGTATAATTAATGTAGAGACTTGTTAAGTTATTAAATATTTAAATTCATATTAGGAAATAGGCATATTAATATTAAATGTGGTTCATTGTGCAAAACAATTTAAAAGTTGTGTTATTAAAACTGATAAAAAAACACAAAATCATAAAATATTTTACTCCATAAAAAGCAAAACAAAGAAGATTATTTGATTTTACAATTGTTTGTTTTTTTTTTTACTTAAGTTTATCATGGTACAAATTACAATCATATTTTGTCAATTTCAGTACATACTTTATATAAGGTATACTCTATACACACACTTTGTTGTCTGTCATATTATAATTTCTTCTCAGCTATAATTCTTTCACTATTATATATTATTAACTTTTTTCTATTAATTTTCAATTATCTCACAAATCATTCGCTGATATTTTCATACCCCTAGCATCTCAATTTTAATTTAAAATGTCTATTGTAATAAATTCTTCTCTAACTTTACTAATGTACATTTTCCGTGTACAGATAACATTGATAACTTAAAAAAAGTTTGAAATTTATAAAAAAACATATTATATTGAACTTCATAATTATAAATTACTATCCTATTCATATAGCAAGTGAAGCGATACTAGTGTTCAAAATCCGGTCCCTCTATTATGTGATTTTTTAAATTTTATTTGTTTATTTGTATAGCAAGGAAATTAATTGATTTTTAAGAATTATATTTGCTAACATGATATGTTTAAATTTAACATTTGCATATAACTTTAATATTGTTTGTATACTTTATATTTTATTATTTATTTTAAGAAGAAAATGGTGCCAGATCATTAGCATAAAATCTTAAAATTATGTATTAAATATTAACTATATTAAGCCATCCTTAAAGTTTTAACAGGACATTATCTTATGATACAATATTAAAAATAATTAATTTCAAGTAAAATATCTGAAAATGTATTTTATGACTATGTGCACAGTGTATGCTATTAATATATAATTAGTTAATAATTTAATTAATACAATTCAAAAGTGTATTAAATAATTAACTTATATTCATTTTTGATTCAATACCTAGTATAAATAGTTTTTATTATTATTTATAATTATTGAATTACCTATGGTGTTAAGGTTTATTATAAATAAATTATGTGATGAAAATGTTTATATATTACAATTGACGTCCCAAATTACTATATAGTGACATACATTAAAATTGAATTATAAACTTTTTAGTTTAGTTTACTTGTATTGGATCTTGTCTATTTTTGAAGATGCTTTTATACATTAATAACTATGCAATGTATGTGGATTTTAAAATAAGTATGTGATGTTAATATTTTTAAACATGTTAAGTTTAACAGTTTGTATAGTTCATACCTATTTAAAGTTTCAATTTTAACATGTAGTACATTTATATATATATATATATATTTGAAAATTGTATTATATTGTTACATTTTTGTGTTGTAATTTGAAATGTTTAATAATAATATTTCTATATAAAAAGTTATAATTTTGTTAAAAGTTGAATACAATAAACTTTATTGTGTCATAAAATAATGACATATGTATAAATATACATAATTTAGCAAATAACTGTGTTATAATATTACTTAGATTCTAGATGAATAATTTTCCACTTCGATATTTTATATTCAATCCTCTACATCTTATCGATCAAACTTAATATTTGCTCATTCAGAATTATTGCTAGGCAACAGAACTGTTGATATTATTGTATCCGATTTATTTGCTGCATATAATATTTCCCTTTAATTTAACTTACACAAAATGTTTTATCATGAAGAATGCGATGAACACATCAACAAAGAAGCAATCGATGAAGATCAAAATCATTTATTAAAAAGTAGTGATTTCATATCCAAACCAATTAAAAGTGTAAAATGTACAATGGATGAAAATATATTACAACTTCAGTATCCTTTATCAAATAAAAATAGTATTTTGCACATATTATAGATTTTAATGTTTAATTGTGGTTACAGTATATTATAATATAGCTAATTATTTTAATACATACGTTAAATATCTATAATCAATAGGTAGCTAATTAAATGTGGTAGATTTTATATCATATAATAGTTATATATATATATAAACAATACCTAGGTGGAGTTTAGTTGAGACAAGAAATCGTTTTTTTATTTTAATAAATACAATTAAATTTGTAGTGTAATTACAGAACTACAATGGCGTGCAGTATTTCAGAAGTTAAAAATCCTTAAGCTCTATACTTAAGTCATTCCTTTGGCTATGATTGCTGTTCTAAAATGTTTAATATATGTGCTGCAGACAAGCATACAGTTGTGTATGCAGGAGGTAGTTATATAATTATGTTTGACATCAATGAAGGGAAATTGAATTTTAGAAAATGTGCCGGTAATGGAGGAATAGGACATATAGCTGTAAGTTTATTTGAATAATATTTAGAGTTTTCATAAAACAGTTGATAATAATTAGGTTTTGTTTGATTAGAAAAATCCAGTTTTGAGCCACATTGCGGTAGGAGAAAATTGCAGTAATCCACTGATTATTGTGTATGAATGGCCAACATTTGAAATAGTTAGTGTTCTAAAAGGCGGTGCTGAACAACAAAACAATTGGTTGTCTTATAGGTATAAGTCATAAGTGTATTATATGAACAATAATTATCATTACAGAAAAATAACTAAAATCTTTATTTTTCATTTAAATATAATATGTAGGTACTCTAATATCGATTGTCGACCAAATTTTAACTCCAAATATCTATAAAAAAAAACCGTGTTTAAATATTTTTAAATCCTTTTGGTTACCTATTGTATGAATTACTTATTAGAAATCTTGTTTACAAATTTGAATTTTATAAATTAATTATTAACCACAAAATAATTTGCTAATTTTCGAGAATTTCCACTATCAACAACTTATGAGTTATGAGAAACTTTGAATAACATTTTCAAGTTATTTTACCAAGCAAAAATTTTTTTATTGTTAATTATTAAAATTAAACTTATAAAAATCAAAGTATTCTATGCCTTTAAATAGATCAAAAAGAGTCAAAATATTTTGTAAATCATATGCTGTATACAAAATGCTTTTACCAAAATTTGGTGAAAATTTCATGATTTCTGTGATTACTATTTCGCTAGAGTTACATATTATATTATACATATATTCATAATGTGTTTAAAATTTTAAATTGTATGTATTTTTACTAAAAAATAATATGTATGAAATTTTTTGAGATTTAGACGAATTTTGGAAACATTTGAACTTAAACCCTTATGAAAAAATTACCTTTTACTGCATTTTTGATCATTTTTAATTTTTGTAAAAATTATTTAGAATGACTGTATTATATTTTCAATTTTTTTATTGAATATATATTTAATATTTTATTTAAGTAAATAGCTGTAAATCACTGTAAACGCTGGTAAGGCTAATATTTTGTAAAACTTTCAAGTCTTTATCTACAGTAAACCTTCATTCATTTTTTAATTATAGAAGAAAACAAGGTGCTAGTGTAGCGTGCGATCTACCGCTTACATGTGATCTAATCATTACTATCCAGTTCTTTATCGGTAATTGTAATTTATCGTTGATGACGTTAATATTATATTTTGTCTTCGATAGTCGATACTCGATAATAATTTAGTGTCCTTTCCAATTTCGACGACGCATCATGTGTCCGTCATTATTATCGTCTATAATCGTAATTTTTTTGTTTTTGTATTATTTACTTTTTGTTACTTAGTGCCGTCATGCTTCTTATAGGTTAAAACGAAACTTATATGATGGCTCGGCTTTTTCAGAAGAAATGCGGTCTCACACATAAAAAACGACGACTAAATTGGCTAGAACAAAACTTATATGTGGATGTACTTTAAATTTGAATATTTTTTTAATTAAATGCGGGATAATATTTTAGTAATGGGCTCACAAATCGCGTTCGCCAAAAACAGGCTGGTAGATCGCACGTTACACTAACACCGAAAACAAAATTGACTTTGTCAAACACCGGTTTTGAGTAAAAATGCTTGTTTTTCCCCAATTTTTATCATCCCAATTATCTGAAAAGTAGTGTGAATATTTACTCTCAAGTTGAGTTTTAACCCCTTAAAGTATCAGAAACCACTTTCTGTGTTGAAAACTGAAGCAGTTAGACTGCAGTTCCAAAAGGGGATAACAGACGAAAACCGATGTTTTTATACAGACAATTCATTGTAAAATCATTAACTAGTACATCCTTCACTCAATTTTAAGTATAATATAAATTAAATTTTTATTTTCAGCCAAAATGGTGAATATTTGTGTTCACAAGCAGGGGAACCTGATAATACTCTAACAATTTGGGATTGGAAAAAATCGAAAATAATTTTGAGGACAAAGTCTCACAATCAGGATGTATACGTTTGTAGATTTTCGAACTTTATACCTGATCATTTGGCTACTGCGGGGTCGGGGCACTTAAAATTTTGGAGAATGGCAAAAACATTTACTGGATTAAAGCTTCAAGGTCAGCTCGGACGCTTTGGCAAAACAGAAATATCAAACGTCATTGGAATTTTTTCGATGCCCGATGAAAAAGTAAAATTATTTCAGCCCTATGAATAATCATTATCACCTAATTACTATTGCTTATTGGCAATACCTACATAAGAGTAAACTCATACATTTTGGTTATTACAATGTTAATATTTTATATTTGAGTTACAACTAATAACACATTCAGTTGGGATTTCAAAATACGAATTAATTTTACTGTCGATTATCTTAATTTAAAAGACAAAAGCTTTATATAATACAGATATTGATAAACACGCATCGTGCAAAAAAAAAACTAACTGTATTGGTTGTGATGTTTTAATTTATAACTGTGTTTTCAAGGAAAATATTTTTTTGGAAATTAAAAAATATGAGGCCCCCACCCTCCATTAATTGTAATTATTAATGTGTGTAGATGGTATAAATGTATAGCAATAATAAGTAAACATTTCAAATTTTAAGTTTAAAATATAAGTATTAAATGAGGTAGGAAAGTACGAAGTATTGGGTAGTGTACAATACTGCAACAGAACAAAGGTGGATTTAGCAAAGATTAAAATTGTAAGGTGCATGTGTGGGATGACTAGGGAGGATAGAATAATAAATAAATTAATTAGGGGTAGTTTAGGAGTGGCCCTGATCGTAGACAAAATGAACCATGAGCCATGAGGGAGAATAGCTTGAGATGGAATCGGTCATTATACGAGGAGACTCAGTGGCAGTAAGAATAGCTATGAAAATGAACGTAGAAGGTAAAAAAGAGAGAGGAAAACTAAAGAAGAGATGGAGGGACAGAATAGAGAATGACATGAAAACATATGGTGTGAGTTAAGAATAGATTGTGAGGGACAGAGGTCGATGGAAATATAGGAATATGGTGTTCGTCATTATCGCCCCTTCAAAAAAAAAAAAAAAAAAACGGTGCCCCTGTGAATTACACACCCAGCACTGGCAGCACTTCCATAAATTGTGCAACTGGTCACCAACCCCATATAGGAGTGAAGGACGAAGGAAAAGAAGAGAAAAAAGCCTCAATTATTGCAACAAATCAATCACTCACATCTATACGACTGTACATAATATAAATATCATAAATCTTTACACAATGGCACAATGCTTTAGTTTCTTAATTTATAGTCAATATAACTAATTTAGTCTTTACAATCTGTTATACTTAAGATTTTATAATCTCCGTCTATTAGGTACCAATCTTAGTGTATATATAATATATCTAAAATTTAAACAAATTGTAATTGATGGAAAAAAAAATTATTATTATTTTTATTAATTGTTTGTTATGTAAACCTAACTATATTATGCATATAGGCAATATGAATACCCGTCTATTTTGTTGATTATACAT
Organism: Nasonovia ribisnigri; assembly: GCA_027563435.1. Lineage (NCBI taxonomy): Eukaryota > Metazoa > Arthropoda > Insecta > Hemiptera > Aphididae > Nasonovia > Nasonovia ribisnigri. Next base: position 118,147 of record JANEHU010000586.1, read on the forward strand.
AAGGTAATATCCGGCTGTGATTGGGGTAATATTTTGGTGTGGGATGAAGAACTCATCGACGTCGAAGTGACGAGGAAGTTTAGAAAACCGTGTCATTCAGCACCGATCATCATGTTTTTGTACTCCGAAAATGACGCTCTGTTGACGAGCATCAGCATGGACGGTACGATAAAATTCTGGTACTACCGTACAGTGGACACAGCTGACCCACCTGAAAATGATCGTGTACTGGAAATGGAACCGTCGTTTACGATCAGTGTCCAAGATTCTGTGGGTAACGCGAAAATCATGGGCATGTGTAAGATCGACGACGGCGACCACGAATCGAATGACTATTTTATTCAGGTAGGTACGCTGGATAAATTTAGGTATGAAGTTAATTAATTATTATGATATTTAGACCTATTATGCTAGGTTGTATCTATATGTGATAAACAAATATTATACAGTTAGAACTAGGATTTTTTACGCCTGGGGAAAACATTAAAATTACGCCCAAATGCCTAATCATAGTCCAATAAGACTGAAATACTCTTCCTATAATTGTTTTCAACTAATAAGCATAATTTGCACAGTTAAATGTACCTATTTATTCAAGTATTTAGTTGGTAATCATTGGCGAATATTTTGGTTACAACATAAAAAAATAATATTTTCAATTTTCTATAGGTATCAATTAGGTATTAATTTTAAATAGTCATTTAAATTCCATTTATATTAAAATGCCGTGTGAGATTTTATTTCAAAGTAAAACTATCACTTATCAAAGTATTAAACTTCATTGTAAATATAATTACTTAAATAGAAAAAACAGTATAATACATTAATACCTACATAATTATCTGTGGCCTGTGCATTTAATATATATTTATACGCAGGGGCGCTGATGTATTTTGAAACACCTATGACAATTAAATTTTGAGTCTATACACCCACCCACCCACTGAACCCTCACAAACACAAATTATCCTCTTTAAAACAGAGTAGCTTCGGCTGTATCTGAGGGGGGAGGTCCAAGGGGTCTGAATTCATATTATAGCCAACCATCCACCCACCCATCTATATTTACCTATGACATTTGTCATAGGCAAAACCAACTTTCGGCGCCCCTGTTTATACGTTAGTTAATATATGTATGTAAATTGCTGTTGTATGAAAATTTAACAAAAACACAGGAAATATACTTGGTTTCGTTTAAAATCTTATAAATTATTATAGTGTATCTTTATGTGAATCTTAATGTTTTGGGAACTTTGACTGATGCCTGGATAACCGAATGACGAATCCGGATCACAATCACAATTGATTAATTAATACTTATCATACTATTATAGGACATAAACGACAAACGTCGTACAAAGTAAATGACATAAGACAAAATACTTCATTTATGATTTATCATTGTGATTATTTCATATTTGAACATTTTTGCTACGTGGTATAGTAATAATTAATAAAATAATGATGATAATATTATTTTACTCTGTATGCATATTATTATTTTTCTTTCCTTCAAATGTATCTTCAATGTATCATAAAAAATGAATGTGAAATAAAAGTAATGTTCTAACTTGAAACTTCTAGTATTAAACACTCAAGAATTAACATACACCCATAAAAAAATTACGTCCATGAAAATTGTACTCCAAGGTTTGTATCCCCGTTTCACCCCTCTGGTTCTACCTCTGTATATATACATATGCTTAATATGGAAGGGGGGGAGGGGTCAACTGCCTCCTCAGATATTTAATTGAGTGGGCTATAGTGTAATTTTATCTTATAGATTTTATGTTTTACCACAGATTGACCCCCCCCCCCAAAAAAAAAAAATAACCCCAAATAACTCCTATGTATATATTATATAATATTTAATATTTATATGTGTAACAGAATGACCTGACAAATAAAACAAATAACTTTGTTCTCATCAATATTTTAAAAGTTTTAGACACTTTGCCTTTACGTTTTTATTTTTGTTTATTAATTAGAAAACATTTAAATTTAAAATTTAAAATACCTAAATATCAAGTTGTAAATATAATTTTAAAAAAAATTATGTAGAAATGTTTATTTTAGTGGTTTATTTTTCACAATTTTTTAAGTATCAATATTTTTTCGGAGTAGATTAATATATTATGCAGGTCGCATAGTTATAAGAAAAAAACCAATAGTTGTCCAAAAAAGAATCAATATTTTAGATTCTGAGCGAAGCGATGAATGTATTGGTTTTACAATGATGTGTTTTTTTATTTTTTATTTTTATTTTTGTGTCTGTCATCACGTTTTAGGACAGAAAAAATGCTTCGATTTTCTTCAATAGTACCTTTTCTGATAGGAAAGTGAATCTAGTTGGTACTTTGGGGGGTCAAAAGTCAAAATTTCCCAGTAGTTTTCATGAGCGCCTGGAAAAACAAATGAAAAATTATGGGAAAAACGGGAATTTTTACGGAAAACCAATTTTCGACAAAATCGATTTTGGTTTTTGGTATAACTCTAAAAGAAATGACCGTAGAGACATGAAATTTTGACCGAATGTTTATATAAGCATTTTCTACACACCATATCATTTTCAAAATATTCTGACTTATTTTGAGCTGTTAACGGACATTTTCAGTTTCCAATTTTTTTAGTTTTTTTTTCTATAAATGTCAATAAAATTTTATTTGTTGGGTAAAAAATCTTGAAAATTTAATAGTAGGCTTCTAATATATAGTTTCAAAGGCAGATGAAAAATATTAAAAATCCGTAGTCACAATTTTTTTTTATAGGTAATCAAAGTTCAAATTTTGACAAAATACGTAAAAATGACGAAAATGTGCAATTTATTTTGAGTTAGAAATTCATAAAAATTTTTCTTTTAAATCTAAGGTTTGAAAATGTAATACAAGATTCCTCATAAGTTTGCCTAATTTTATCAATAAAAAAAAGTTTAAAAGCAAGTCATAATAAATTTTTATGAGCATTTTAAGTTCAAATTTGTACAAGATTAGATATTCACTCGATTTCTCATGTAGCGATTTTCTTATTTTGTTGCAATTCAAAAACAAATAATTGTAGATGCATGAAAATTTCACTAAATGTTTATATTCTCATTTTCTATACACCATTCAATTTTGAAAATATTTTGATTTGTTTTGAGCTGTTTACAGACATTTTTAGTTTTCAATTTTTTTAGTTTTTTTTTTTATAATTGTCAATAAAATTTTATTTGGTGGGCCAAAAAGTCTGAAAATTTAATACAAGCTTTCTTATATATTGTTACAACATCAGTTGAAAAATTTTAAAAATACATAGGCACGATTTTTTTTTATAAGCATTTAAAGTTCGAATTTTGACAAAATTTGTCAAAATCTCGAAAATTATAAATCATTGTAATTAAAAAATTATAAAATGTTCAGTTTTTATAACTAAGTGTTGAAAATTTAAAACAAAAATTCTCATAAATAAATCATACTGTAACCAAAAAATCTAAAAATATATCAACATATTTATTTTTTACAGACATTTTAATTTCAAATTTAGACAAAATTTCATATTTAAACCAAGAATAATGATTTTAGTTATTTTGATATAATTTAAAAATATTATTTGTTGGTATATGAAACTTTTAGAATATATTGTTATATTTTATATACACGCAATGGCATTTTAAAATATAATTTTTTTGAGAAAAATGAATTTAACCAACTATAGTAAATACTAATGCCTATAATACTAAAATTAATTAGTTTATTCACAATAATATCATCAAATACATTTAGACTTAGTAAGATATTATAGACTGACTGACCGTCTTCCCTCAGAATCGTTTTTCTTATTCAATGATATTATATCATTGGATTAAATTATTAAAATCTAACACAATCCATTACAGTGACTCACTTGTAACCTACTGTACAGCAGAGCGACATACACTTACCCGCCCTTTTTTTTTTGTTTTAAATTTTGAGTGTTTTAACCTTAAAACTGAAAACCATTTTACATAATATAGAAAAATGAAAATAACATAGGTATACAATATTATACGATATATATTTTGTCCAATAGTTAAATAATTAGATAGGTACCTATAATTGTTTTTATTTTTATTATATTTATACTTATTATCTTATCGTGAACTTTTTAATTTCGATATACTTTTATGTTTTATCGGTTTTGTTGTTTAATTCGTATTTCGTATACTATTTTAGGACGGTAACGGGGGAATGTGGCTCGCTGACATCGTAATGGCCGCAGACGCGAAACCACTTAGACGGCTAGCCAAGTTCCACGGTAGTGAAGTAACTTCTTTGCAATCATCGCCCGTCGGCTATTATATCGCTACCACTTCGTTAGACGGTTGGCTCCACGTGTATGATGTCACCAACAAAAAGTTGATATTCACTCACGACTTCAAAGTACCAATCACTTCGTCGATTTGGTTACCGCTGAAGGTATAATTACGAACTTCATAATATTTTATGAACATTGTCTTTTTTAACCATGACCTGCAGGGACGTATTTAATATTTTGGTGCTTCCGTTCTATCGTTTACGCAATATAGCTATATTATAGCCATATACGCTCGCATACTCCTAATAGTTAATGTCACTGAACGTGGCTAACTTATAATAAAGTTACATATTAATATATTAATATTTTATGTATATGTATATCATAGTTCATAATATACCTTTTACCTATATAGATAATGTCTAAATAAAATGTCAACTAATAATCTGTGTAGATAGCTAGTTCGGGAGATATTTTCGTTATTGGATTTCAAACCGGAATTTTGAAAATAGTCGCCGTGCCACTCAAAAAATGTATTGAAGAAAAAACACATAACCTTACCAAATTAGTGGAAATACAAGTAGGTTGTTTCAGAACTAACTTAAAATAATTGCGAGTACGTAAATACTAAAATAAATACTCAAATACCTATTACATGGTTGAAAATAATTGTGCGACAATCGTATTGTTTTTCTTTTTAGAGTTCAAAACCTCATACTAGTTCTATTAGACATTTGGCTATAAACCCTAACGCCAAAACTCTTATATCTGGAAGTGATGATAAAACAATATTTGTCTTCAAAATAGAAACTGAACCTATCAAGTTGAGTCCTATTGGAATGTTTCTATTGCCTGGCAAAGTCACTTTTATTCATTGGAAACCTTCAGAAGTAAAAATATTTTTATATGGTTACGGTTTACCTATAGGTACCTATAGGTTTACCTATATATATGTATATACTAATATACTGTAATACTGTATAGTAATCACTAATCACTATTCACTAGGGCTGTGCGTTTAAACTATAAATACCTACCGAAAATGTACTAAAAACCTTAAGAAATGCATTTCAATCACAAAATATTTACTATTCAGCAAAAGATCCTTTAATAAATCAAGTATAAAAACCAATAAAGTTTTACTGAAAAGAAAAAACCATGGGTCCTTTTAGTTAATATTCAAAAACTAAATATGAAGAAAATTAAAAAGAGGGTAAGTGGATGTCGTTCTGCTGTAGGTACAAGTGGGCCACTGTAATGAATGGTGTTAAATTTGAATTCAATGATATAAAATCATTGTAATCATTGAATCATCAAATATTTTATGAATAAAAATAAAATGATCAACTATCATGATTAATATTGAATATAGAGGGGAGAAGTTTGCAGAGTATTCGAGTGCCTACCATGACTAGGTACCCTGTGCGCACGCTTATAGTTAATTTTGGTTTTAATATGTAATTTCGTCCAAACTTGAATTTAAAATGGCTGTAAAAAATAACTGTGTTTATATATTTTATAGATTTTTTGGTTACAGTATGAATTATTCACGAGAATATTTGCTTTAAATTTTCAATCGTTAACTAAAAAAATTGAACGTTTTACAATTTTTTAATTACAATAATTTATAATTTTCGAGATTTTGATGAATTTGGTTAAAATTCGAACTTTAAATGCTTTATAAAAAAAAATTGTGCCTATGTATTTTTAATATTTTTCAACTGATATTGTATTAATATGTCAGGAGCTTTGTACTACATTTTCACGCTTTTTTACCCATCAAATAACATTGTATTGACATTTATAGAAAAAAACTAAAAAAATTAAAATTTGAAAGTCTCCTTGAATAGCTTAAAAATGTTATCATGTATAATAGGAATTGATAAAATAAACATGTGGTGTAAATTGCAGTACAAATTTGAACTTCAAACGCTCATAAAAATTTAATTTGACTTTGCGGTAGACATTTTTTTTCTGATAAAGGTAGACAAACTTATGTGGAATCTTGTATTACATTTTCGAGTTTTAGCTTTTAAAAGAACATTTTTTATGAATTTCCAACTTAAAATAATTTGCACATTTTCGTGAACGGCGTATTTTATCAAAATTTGAACTTTAAATGCTTATGAAACAAAATTGTCAATATTTATTTTAATATTTTTAACTGCCATTATAACAATAAAAGAGCCTTGTATTTAATTTCTAGTTTTTTGACAAACGAAACAATTTTACATTTATAGAAACAAATTGGAAACTGAAAATTTCGGTAAACAGCTCAGAACAAGTCAAAATATTTTGAAAATTGTATGGTGTATAGAAAATGGTAAATAAACATCCGCTGAAAATTGAATGTATCTACGGTCAGAATCTAAAATGTGTGTAAAAAGGATACTATATGTCTATATGAGAATGACCTCTATTATACTATGTCCCTAAAAGCTAGCTGTAATTAATATACGATCTTAATTAATGGCTCATATTTTTAAATTCAACGTAGATTATACACTATCTGTTATACACAAGCTATAAAAATTCATAGCTCAATAAATTAATAAAGATCAAAGCTAATACATATAAGCTATGTATGTATTTAAAGATATATGTATAGTGTAAATTTTGTTTGAACTTTGAAGGTACCAACGTACATATTATTTGAAAAATACATTTTCCTACAAATGCACAGCCCATCATGTAATAATAGTTGAGTTCCTATATTATGGAATGTTTCCATTAACTGGAAAAATCAGTTTTATTTATCGGAGAAAATCTTCGGAAGTAAAAATATTTTTATTTGTTTACCGGGACAGTTATCACTAATCACTATAATTTGTGAATTTTTGATTTTTTTCAATGTTTAAATTGATTTCAGAAACAGATGGCATTAATAAGTTGCGCTAGTGGGCATATTGTAGAAGTGAATGTCCCTACAACTCGTCCTTCGTACACTACAGAATCATTTTTGTTAAAACTTGAATCGCGTGTAATACAAACAATGAGCGTTAAGTCAGAGATATGTCGTCAACGATATTTTTTTGATTTGAAACACAAAAAAAAAGATAGAATCAATAAAAAAATGGAGGAGTTGAAAATCATCAGAGAAAAAAATCCTGATGTAGAAATTGATGAAGTTTTATATTTTGAAGATTCTGCAGAAGAAGACGAAGAACCGCCAAAAATCTTCGCCCCCCCATTACCAAACCCCGTATTGTTTGCAATTTACAATCCATCAGAGAAAGGTATATGGGTGTCGATTGATGGATATGATGCTGGTTATTTATACGAATATGATTTTAACACGTCTACACCAGTTATGAATTCACACATATTAATACCATATAAAAATAATACTCCACTAACTGCGATTACAATGTCGTAAGTATATATAATAGTATAAACTTATAATATGCATGTATAATATAGTACCTATGTGTCCTAGGTACCTACCTAAAATAATAACGGCATAAATCCATAATAATATATTCTGTGGGTGCTCTTAGCTGTACCGAGTGTAACAAGTGGTGTAACAGAAAGACCTAACAAATTAAATTAACTTTGTACTAATAAATATTTTTTAATATTATTATTTTTATATATCATTTGAAGACGCTTGCGCTACATTTAAAGAATAACATTTTTTATTTTTAATATTCAAAATCAATAATTAATACTTCAAATCTGAAATAATTTTTTTGTTTGAATATTTGAAAAAAATCAATTTTTAAACCTAGATTTTAGAAAAACGTTGGTTGTAAAATCGATTATTTGAGACATGTAGTTTATTTTTTACAATTGTTTGAAATCTCATTAGGTATAGGTATAAGTATTAACTTTTTTAAATATTTTATGAAAATAAGTACCTAGGTACTTGTTAAAGTTTAAATATATTTTTTTTAAAGTTATTGCTTTTCAAAGGAATGAGTCATAGGTCCTTTAAAAAAAATTGAGGAGAAATTTTAAAAATCGTTAAAAATAAAACACTTGACTTAAATTAATGTTTTTACAATTAAACATTTTCTAAAAACCAGATTTTCAAATTTTCAAAAAAAAATATAAATAAGATTTAAAATGTTATATTTTTAGAAAAAAAAATAAAAATCTGACATACGTGTAGCGCCGTAGCACATGGGTCAATAAATTATATAGAAAAAAAAAATAATATTAATTTGAACAAAAGTTATTTCATTTGTCAGTTTTTCCTGTTACATCCTGTATCCTTACTTACGAGTTTACTTACGGTGCTTGAATTGAGAAGGGAAGGAGAGGGAGGACGGAGTACCTCTTCTTTTTTAAAAAAATTTTACTAAATTTATCCCTTCTAGTTGTATCCTAATCAATAAGAAATTTAAATCTTGAAGTGACAAATTTTATATTACACTTTTGCATCCTTTTCTAATTTAATCAATTACACTTAAGTACTTATAAATTATAAAATATGTATAATAGGTATTTAATAGTATACAAAGAGTATGAACTATTACGTAGTTAATATATTTATTTATAAATGATATAGGTACCTAGTAATATCATACACACAAATATACTATATTATATTTTTAAAATTGCTATAATAAATCTTATTACTTTTTGTAAGAATCTCTTTTTTATTTATTCAATTACAAACATTTGCTAACTATCACACAATGTTTTCACCTTATGATATAACTGAATTTTCATCTTCTAATATATACCTCGTTATGATTTCAAGTGGGACTGATCCATTAAAAATTTTAATGGGATTTGCTGATGGTAAAATACGCCTTACAAATGTTCAACTCAAAAATGTAACAGATTTTGGTGACTATATTGAATATTCAGTTCACGATAACAAAAAAGGAAGAGTAAATATGTTGTGTTTCAGTCACGATAACTGTATGTTATACACTTGTGGTGACGATGGGAACATTTTTAGTTTTATGTTTCAATGTGACAATAAAGTCATAGAGAAGTGTATGATTTCAATCTCTGAATTGCCTCAGTCCACTGCATTTGTTGTAAGTAACATAATAATATTACCTGTCTAACTATCTAAAATTAAAAATGTTAATATTATATTATATTTTATTAAAAATTAGGGAGAAGACATATCAATTATTAAAGAGGACTTAAAACTGAGTTTGGAAGAGAAGAAAATTCACAAAAAAAACCTTAAAGCTTTAAACTTAGCTAATAAAGAAAAGGATAAGACTATTTGTTTATTACACAGCTTAAGAGATAGATTCAAACAAGTTTTAAACAGCAACAAGTCATTACCAGAAACACTACAATTATCTGATGACTATTTTCAATTAGATGAGCGAATCAATAGTTCACTTATTAAAGAAGCACAGTCTGAAATGGATAAATTACATTTGAAACTAGCGTTTGATTACGAAAAGAGCTCTTTAGGTCTTAAGTATTTGAAAAATTATTTCATCGATCCTATTGTAACTAATAAGTTTGCAGTTAAAGCAATTTTGTATGTATAATTAATTATTGTACATTCATTTTTTTTTAGATGTGTTATTTTTCTTTATAGCTATGCTTTAAATTAAATATTTACAGGAGAGATGTAGGAGTCAAAACATTATACCACGAAATGCGTGATAATTTATTTAGTAGTTTAGTAGAAGAATTTGTATCTAAGAAACTTCCAAAGCTACCGTAAGTAATTAATTTTAATAATTATATTTAAAATTGATCAAATGTTTAATGAACTAATAAATGTATACCTACGCTGCTAAGGCTTGAGAAAATAAAATATCCAAACAGTGTAAGGTCTGTATAAATTTAAATTTACTATGCTAGCAAATTGATAAAATTATCACTATTATATTATTATTAATACTAGCTAATATTATACTTGTAGAAGACGTGGATCGACAGTATTAAACAAAGGAGCTCACAATCAGATACATAATGTATCTGAATCAGAAATATTTCTTCGAAATGTACTTGAAGAATATCCTTCTTTACCAAAGAGAATTCAGAGTGCCATAGATAGGTTTGCTGCTAGAAGAGATTTTGAAAATCAAGAAATTCTTAAAATTCAAAACATGTACAACAATAAGCCAGATAATAATAATATTGAGGAAGAAGCATTACTGGATAATGCTTGGGATACTATTGGCTATTTGAACTTAAAAACAGGATCGGATTTCAAGCTGACTGAAAATGAAATTATTACAATGGAAGATAAATTTGAACAATACATTAATGTCAAAAAAGAGGTTAAATATCCATCATTCAAAATATTTAAAAATACATTTCTTATAAAGTTAAATAAAATATACCTATACATTTATGTAATAGGCATACAATCTGAAAACAACTTTTAATGAAAAAGTGTTATGCCTTAGACTACGGAAAATAAGTTTAATACATGATTACAAACAATTTAAGTTTGATGTTTGTATGATACAAAATGAATTTAATGATCCAAAAATAACGACTCCGCCAAATTTCCCTGAAGTTGTAATGGACGAATCTATTGAAGTAAGAAACAGTATAAATATTATAGTAAATTTATTATTATTATTAGTTATAAAGAATATATTCTATAACTACTATATAACTTTACTATAGTAAATGTTATTTGTCCCTAATTCATAACGTTTATTATAGAAATTTTGAATATGAAGTACATAAATTACTTTCAAACATAGGTTTGATAAGTCCATAGGTCTCCAGTATTAACATTTGTTTTTATTTTTTGTCTACTGTACGAGGATATGCAGATTGCCAATGTAGAGCCATCTTTCTCTTCTTCATAATCTTACACATAGGTATCTACTATCTTGTAAATGTTTATATTTGTAATTATTGTAATGTAACCCATAAGGCTAGCAGCCCGTACTATTTATAAAATAAAATAAATAAAATAATATTATATAGTTTTAACATTACTATAATATTATAGTGTAAAATATAAGTGTTTGTACTTATGTAAATAAATGAAATAGGTAGGTATCTAATTTTAATTTTTGATCTTATTATGTTTCAGCCTAGCTTAATTGATTCATTTGAACCTATTGGTCATTGGGATCCAACAGATTTGATTTTAAAGCCAGGAAAAAGTCATATTATGTATAAAAATGAAATCGTTGACGAACTTACTCATTTAGAAATCATTATGCAAAATATGAGAAAAGAACAATTGAAATATAGACACATGCATTTGCATGAAACTATGCTAACGAAAATCAGTATGTTTGATGATGATTTAATGGAATTGGATAATATGCGAAAAGATGTTAAGCTCCGAATTAAATTTCTTGATTTATTGGCTTTAACATTTGAAGAAGAATTGATCATTTTGAATGATTTTGATTTAGTTGAAGATGAATATTCACACAGTGTATACCTAAAAACAGGTTTACAAAATGATAAAGTCAACCAAGTAATGTATTTTAAAAAACTGCTACCAAATACCAATTAAAGATGCCAACTTTACATTTTAATATTGTTAGATACAAAGCATACGAGAAGAAATCAAATATTTGAACAATATTATAAATAACAAGTCAAATATGCTAATGGACATTCAACATACTTTTGATATGGAAATTAGGAATGACGGATTTGCTAAACATCTTAAAAAAATTTTTAAAAAGAAATTGAAAATACCTAAACTCAAATCTGATGATGCTGATGGTACATTATTATAATAATACTTTTAATGAATTTAATAATTTGTATTTATTCTTATTAAGTTTTTTTTTCCAAATAGTTATTTAAAAAATTTATCTATTTTCCAAAAAATGTATGTTGATAATAAATACCTATTCATGTTTTAGATACACTTTCATCGTCTTCGTCCAACGGAAGTGACGAATCTGATCCTGAATTAATAAATGAAAGTGCAGAATCATTTACGGCAATGAGTCGAGTAGTGGTGTTTGACGAAAAAGTATTACCATTAGGCTGTGATCCAAAATTATTTAATATAACATTAGAGTTGAGGTCAAAACGATATGAAATTGAACAAACCATAGAGGATAATAAAAAAAAAATGGATGTTCTTAATACACGTTTAAGTTTAGCTTATGAAGAATTTGATGTCATTGAAAATGAATTAAAACAAAATATAAATGAACTAGAATCATACCGGGTAAGAATTTTACTATGATAACAATATTATTAGATTTTTGATTGTAGGTAGGTATTAATATTTAATACCATAAATGCAAGCTTATTGACTGCGCATTTGCCCCCCTGAAACCTGAAAGAATAGGTTAGGTTAGTGACACAGACAACTCCAAAGTATTATAACAAAATTGCTCAAATTATGTTGAACCAGTAAGGATAATAATTTAGTAGCTATCAAAAACTATTCTTTTAGTTACACAATTTGTATCTTGTAGTTCTGCAGGTTAGGTTTAACAAGAGATAAGTTTAATCGATTTTCAAAATTTTAATTTGTTTTACTTCCTATGTAGAACGGCTTATTTATTGATTATTGTGTATTATATTTGTTTGAATAATAGATAAAAAAACAATTGAAACTAAATGATGTTAAAACCACAATTGTATTAAATAAATCTCAAATTACCAAAGCTAAGTTATTGAAAAGTTGTATCTTATTATATGAAAACGTTATGCAAGATCTAACAAATAGAGTGATGGAGTTAAAAAAAGAAGAAAAAGAGATAATATATACATTAAAAAATGAAAAGGTAGTTGCTAAACAGTTTCGTACAGAAATAACCAAGATGGAGAACATTCTAAAAAGTTATAAAACAGCAATTAAAGATGAAATGATAAAGAAATTTAAAATTGAAAGGGATTGGAATTTTTTAGACGAAATGGAAATGACTATAATTAACTATATGATTATTAAATCAAAGTCCAAGGCCAAAGATACAAAGGAACATTTTGTTCGAGAAATAAGTCTATTAGAAGTACCTATGCATTTTACAATATTATAATATTAGATATAGAAACATCCATTTTAAATATTACCTATGTAGTGTATACTATTATTTTTGGAATTGTTTTTATTTCAGAATAAAATCAGCTCTCAAACAGAATTAATAATTGATTTATTGAAATGGAATACTTTCAAAATAAAAACCTTAAGAGATGTTTGCGGAAACATAAATAAAATTCAACACTGTTTGATGGAACAAAAAAAAAATAATGTAAATATTAATATTTTTTCTAATAAGTAGTTACATAAATTAAATTTTCGTCTTAAGGTATCAAAATTATTAGTTAATTCAAATGTTTGTCCCATGCATAGACCTATAAACTAGCTTATAGGTTTATAGTCCCATTTACTTAAACATTATGAAAAGTACTAACGTTTTTGAAAATATTTATGATACTTTCTGAGATAATAAATGTTTACATACTATTAAAAGTTAAAAGAACCACTCTGTATACTTGGAGCAATCAAATTTAGAACATAATATTCAAAAACCAAATATTAGTATTATATTATACCTACCTATCTTATAATAAATATTTATTTTCTAATACACAGATAAAACTTCAAAGGTTAACAATGGAATCATCATTTGCTACAGAACTCAATACCATTAAACAAACATATGATACATTAATAAAGCGGAAACAAGACATAAGTGAGAAAATAAACATGTATAAATGCAAAGGCAAAATGTTCCCACCTTTAGTAAAACAATCGTACACAAAGTCAATACAAAGTCAGGCAGTCAATGACCAGTCCTTAGTTACACCTGCTACTCCACAAGAGGAGAGCGAGGAGTCATGGACAATCAACGATGAACAACTAACTTACAACATGGAATTTAATGTTGAGCCGAAGAAATTGACTTTTTCTAAACAATCATTATCACGGTTAACCAAACAGTCATCACACTATGATAGTTTTGATGAAGGGTACAAAACAAAGAAGTGGACGACTTATTACGACGATGAAGTGATACCGCCAACAGAAGCTGTTGAAGACTATGTAGAATATAATGATTTTAGTGAGAGGGCAGAGACTCAGAACAGTACGTCCGACGACAACGAATCCAATGGTAGCCACAATAATATTCATGGTGATAATAAATCAAAAAATTAACACAAAGAAAGAAATGAAACAAAACAAAATATAAAAATAAATAAAAGGTATGTATATTTATTTTTTTTTTATAATAAGAAGAGGTAATAAATGTGAACTGCTATTTTCTTACATTTTGAGGAAGAAACTTAAGATATTTTATAAAAATGAAAAAAATAACATATATTAAGACGGATACCATCAGTACCATCAGATTTTATTTTAAATATTTTCTAATTTTTTCCAGACGTTAAGCAAAACTATTATTCCAAATATTTATAACAAAAGTATGTCGAATGTCTATTAAATTTATTTATTTATTGATAATATCGTTAAAATATTTGATTTCTTCTTGAATGCTTTTTATATAAAAGTATTAAAATGTTTAGTTAAATTAAATTAATATTTTATTTAATTGATAGCAGTTTATTGAAATATATTATTTGGTTAAATTTATAATTTTATATACTCATTTTAAAGTACGTATACACTGTAAATATTCTACTTCAACTATATTAGTCATTCAAAATGATCAATAATCCTTATTTGAATGTTAATGCCATTTTAATTCTAGAAATGGATTTTGTTATTTACTGATACTATTTTAAATATGTTTTAGTTGTTACTTTATTTCTAATCAGTAGTTCTTATAAATTAATTATATAAATACTAAACATGTTTAAAAATATTAATGATAATTAAATTTTAGTTTTTGTCAATTTCACTATAAAAATCTTGTGGGTAAAATTCATAGTATAAAAAAATATATATTTAACAAAATTAAACTTCTATTTTACCATTTTTATTAATCACAGATTATAATTTTATGTTATTACTTTATAAAAAGATACATTATTCTTAGAAAAAGAAAAGGAATGACATAATAATAAAATAACATAGTATAATACACACACAAATATGATATTCTTTTTTTAAGCCCTTGTTTTTGACTTTCCAGTTTTAGTTTCAAACAATTTACGAACAAAATATACTTGTAAAGTTGTTGTTCCCATTATTAACAAAATTTGCATTATAGACCATCTGTTCACATATGTTTTGTTATCAACTAATAAATTATAATCACGATTTTCTTGACTACGGACATGGTGTTGATGTTGCAACATGTGATTTATGTTATTTTCAACTGATTTCACCGTAGACTGAAACAAATAATTACAAATATTTGATAGATGGACATTGGGCATGCTTTCAATAGTTTTATACATAAAATACATAGTTGATTTATAATATCTATATAAAAACAGTATATTAACCTTATCAGTTGTGACAATTATTTGAAAAATTGACAAGCGGGAAGGCAGTGGAATGCAAAATAATATGACTTACTTATAGTATAAGTGGAAACTATTTTTTGTACTTACAATGGTTAGTAAATATATTTTAAATGATTGTGGATAAGTGGGTGGGTAGGCATAAAATTTGATTTGCGACACTTTGTGTTTAGATTTTGAGTGTCACTATGTAACAAATTATACCTAATTTTAAACAATTATTTATTATTTAAATTCATTTAATTAAAACATATTTATTTTTCATTTGTTTTAGTGATTCATTCATAAAAGTTGTATACAAGACATAAATTAGATTTTTCTGTATGAAGTATATCAAATTTCGAAAACACCAAAATGTAATTAACTAAGTAATTAGATTAAAATGTATATTATTTAGTATTTAGATAAACTTTAATAAAATTGTATGTGCTCATACTACCACTTGTTCAAATACAGATAATTACGTACATATTTTAATCAATAATGTTTACATACTTTAATTTAAATGAAAACTGTGAAAAAAAAACTAAAACTTCTACAAAATAAAATGTAATTAAGAATATAATAAATTATACATATTATTTATTATAATCAACAAAACTAAGAACTACTTGAACAAAAAAAATGGTTACTAATATAATAAATTATACACATTATTACTTATAATTATTAAGTGAGATGTTACAATTACCTACAAATTATATTACGACCTACTTAAGTGTCTTAGTTTCAGTTATTCCTAGACATCAGAAGATTACGAGATTCATTGATGGATCAGTTTGTATATTGTTATGTTGAGAAAGTGGTGTCTAAAAGTATTGTGTTGATTTTTCTATTTTAGGTTAACACAAAGCAGATTATTTATAAAATATTGTACTGACTGTGACTACTGTATTGTGTACTTACTTTTAACTGATTAAACTTGATGCTCAAGAGGGCAGTAATCAAAGGTCCAGTTTTCAAAAATGACGTTCTCACAATAGCAAGGAAATGAAGATAACTTTTTTTGCTACACTTTTATTTATATTTTCATTTTTAACTTTTAAAATGTATATAGTGTGTCCCAAAAGTCCTGTATCACCCCTAGTATCTCCATAGAAAAACAATATATTTAAATGCAGTTTTTTTACAGTAGTATGTATAGAAATTCTGATTGAATAGCATAAGATTCAACTATTGCTTTCAAAAATTCAAAAATTACCAAAAAATATTTTTATGCAAGTTTTTTAAATTTCCAAGATAGCCGTTTTGTTGATAATATTTTTTAACAGTTCTAAAAAAATATTAAAATATAATGAAAATTTACCAAGTTAGAGCTATTTATTATTTTGAATTTCTAAAAATAATAGTTATGTTACTTATTCATATGGCATTAGCAAAATACGATTTGCAAGCTTTAAAAAAATAGGAACAGATGGTTTCTTACGATCAGGATACTCAATTCCATAGCTATAAGCCGCTTGCCTATGACTTTCGTTGTTTCGGTAGTAACATTTCACAATGTACTCTTGTACTGAGAAACTATTAGTCATTTGTAAGTGTTTAACAAAATAGGTACAAAACAAAAAAGTTATAGCTAAAGACGACTGTACGATTATATGTATGACACTAATAGATATAAAGAAAGAACACAAGTGAATAATTTTTACTATAATTTATAAAACTGAGATATATTATGTAAGTATTATTACTATAAATTACATTAATATGTAAGATAAAATTATAGACCAGGGTACCACGGCTATTTGTGCCATTTCATAATTTGAGGTTCATTTCAGATTTTCATAAAAAAACAGTGTTCCAGTTTTTGATTAAGAGGACGCTACCCATGCATTTGTTGTTTCCGTCTTACACACGCACGACATAGCAAAATGTTGTTCACTAGTTTCAATAGTATGCTGTTAGTTTTGATACTAGAGGCAATTGACCTATTATCAAACTTTTAGGTAAGAACATTATCTGTGCTTAAGCGTTGGCTTTTATTTGATATTTTAATTTTCAAGCAAGATATGGGTATGTGAAATGCCAAAAAATAAAAATTCTCATATCTCGCTTGAAAATTAAAATATCGAATAAAAGCCAACACTTAAGCACAGATAATGTTCTTACCTAAAAGTTTGATAATAGGTCAATTGCCTCTAGTATCAAAACTAACAGCATACTATTGAAACTAGTGAACAACATTTTGCTGTCATGCGTGTGTAAGACAGAAACAACAAATGCATGGGTAGCGTCCTCTTAAAGCATGCAAATTGTATTTACAGTCCGGCTCACGAAAAGTGAACGTTCAAGGTCGATGGGTGGTGTCCAAATGTTGTTGAATCCAGGGGTTCTCTGTTTTGTACTATGTACCTACCGCTAGCCGTCTCATGATTAAATTGTGATTCTTTTTGGAAATTAAATGTTTAATATCGGTATTTAAAATAGTTTATGCATCTTTTCCTAATTGTAACATCCATAAATGTGTTTAATATTATTGTAATGTATATGTTGTATTGTGGTATGAACAATTTAAAAAAACGCGGCAAACGGGTTTAATAATCACTTGTTGAAAATGGCCACGGGGATCGCTGATATTAACGTTCACTTTTCGTGAGCTGGACTATAGTTAATACCGTATGCATAGGTAACATAACTATTATTCTTTGAAATTCAAAATAATAACTAGCTCTAACTTGGTTGATTTTCATTAAATTTTAATATTTTTTATTAAGAACTGTTTTAAAAAATATGATCAACAAAATGGCTATCTTTTAAATTTAAAAAACTTAATTGCGTAAAAAAAAATTGTTGGTAATTTTTGAATTTTTGAAAAAAAAAATCAAATCTTAAACTATTCAATCATAATTTCCATACTCATAGTGTAAAAAAAAACTGCATTTAAATATACTGATTTCCCACGGAGATAGTAATGGTCATACGGGACTTTTGGGTCATACTGTATAGTGTATATAATATATTAAGCATTCAATTTAAGTACTACAATATAACAGTCAGATTTAGCACAATGTTTTATACGTAATAAATATTAATTTACAATCAACAAAAATGTTTACATAGCCACCACTCTTTAGAGAACATTACACAAAGCAACCCTTTAGAGAATAATTGGTTTTAGATGATTTTTTAGCTAACAATAGCGTTTTAGAGATAGGTCTAACACTGCTCACGAGTATTGGTTATAATTTGAAAGTCGGTTATAACTTATAACACCACTCAATAATTATTATTTTGTTACTTTAAAATTTATTTTTTATTATTTGAGTAGGAGGGAGTTGGATTTGGTATGTCTTATTGTATACTGATTAAGTAAAAAATATATTTTATCAAATTAAAACTTTTGTTGAATTAAATAGATTTGAATTGCATCTTGTACACAATTTGACAATGTTGTAGTTTTATTTAATTTTCAATATTATAGTTTAGAGACTCTTTATTAGCATTGATATACATGGGTAATAGACAATAGGCCTATGGTTAATACTTATCAATTTATTAAAATACTAAGATATTATTTATAAAACTCACTGTAAAATTTTCAACGCCGACATTCATGTCTTCTATTTCTTTATGGTATTCATCCCATTTATCATACCTGCAAATAAACAAGAATTATTTAAATGTGTACAAACTCCTCACTACTATAAATTGTAATGTTATATCATACTAACCTAATGACTGTGATGTACAAATTTACTAATTTGGCAGCAAATTTGGAAAACTGATTATCTATACAAACACTGTAATAGCCTCCTGTGGACTCTTGGTCTTGGTAATCGGAACTGGCTTTCCACTGGTACGGGTGAACGATCTGTCCGTTGGGATGTCTGACGGCAAAACCAGCCATCCCGTCACCGCCTCTCAGCACCTGTCAAAAGCAACGTAGTTATTAAGTATTTAATTAGCGCCAAAGCAATCAAAAATCATTTAAATGCTTGTTGTCCGCACCTGAGCGCTTGCGTAGAATGTTGCTCCAGGGTTGACGAATTGAAAATAACAATCCTCTTTGCCCGGGTCAATGATCACTTTGTAATCCATCGCGACGGCCGGCAACGTCTCGTACCACGGCGCTGTAGGCTGAGCCGGTGGTAGCTGCTGTTCTTGAACAGGCATTGGCTGCGCTTGGCCATTGGCGTCGTCCAACATCGTGAAAAACAGTGCGGCGAAACAGCACAGACCTAACGTCGGCGGCGACAACCGGTGGACGGCTGTCCTCTTCTGGCGTCCAACGATCATAACTGCGGCGACAGCGGTGCAAATCTCCTTTGAACACGGCAATTGACTTTGGGTTAAAAAACGATGCTCACAGCTGCACGTTTGAAGACATTTCGCCGTTTTCTAACGAACCACTTTCACCCAATCCGCAGATCAAAGTCAACCGTTTACAGAACGCGCACGACACATCGGCACATTATCATTAATGTAATATCACTATAATAATATCATATTGTTATTATTTTACCAGTCCACACGATTTTATAATTGCGTGTCATACATGAAGTTCGGAGCGAATTCGTTTGCTTATCAATTAATATTGTTATCTACACAAAGGGAACATCTACGATCTTAAGAGACCGTGGTAACATCGTCGGTGAACGGCCACCACGGACTAATATTGTAATATTATTATAATTAGTATTATCACAGAATAGATTAAATCTATTTATAATTTAATCTATTCTGTGGTCACGAATTAAGATACTAGAATACTAGAATACTAGACAGCACGGACTAAGATATACATATCTAGATGTCTGCTAGACAGTTTATTATCTTAATTCGTGTCTGTGGTATTATCATAGAAATCTGTGGATCTAAGTGACACTACGGGATCTAACTGACAAGGGATCTAAATAACCATAGGGAACTAGTTGACAACATCCTAGTTGGGGATTTAAATTACCCATTTTGCGTTTAGATCCCTCTCGATCTACTAGATACTTCCCCTCTTTTTGTGACGGGAATCCAAAATAACGTAATTAAATTCAACTTACTTTATACTTAATTGTTTTTTTCTCTAACAAATGATTAATTTAATTTGAAAATGTACCATAAATCATAATTTATAGCCTATAGGTACCTATAATTCATGAATCATAATGCTCTTTTTGTCTTTGTAAATTTAAAAATGCAATGTCCTCCACATTTTTCATCATGTTTACTGCATTAGCATGTGATATATTGAATACTGATATAGTGATATATCGAACAAATCAATTAAACAATCGACAAAGTTTTTTTCTCTTCGTTTGTATAAATCTCCGGTTCTTTTTGCATTCTTTCTAAGGTACCTACGTCAATCTTCGTAAATTTTTTTTAAATTCTTTATGCAATTCAAACGAACACGAGTTGTAATTCTTGCTTTTTCCAATAAATTAAACACTCGTCAATAACAAATGCGGCACCTTAATTTAAATTAAATTTAACTAACCTTAGATTAAAAAAGAGTACACTTAAACAGTATTTAATTGATGCCAGTTTGGTACCCGTGATTTGATTTTTAACCGATTCTATAGGTTTAAGTCACAATCTTAATTTGGTTTAAAATATACATTATATTTGAGAATACGTAATACATATAAACAAAATATTTCATTATACTTGAGCATTTATATAGAAGTTTTTTCATATGAAATAATGGATTAAATAGAATTTTTATAATAACCCTTTTTGTAGACATTATGTTTTTTTATAATTTATAATTTTTTTTGTTAAAGTTTTAGTTTTTTAAATAATTAAAAAAAAATTAAAAACCCCTTTGAGCCATAGTTTAACCCTATCGTGGTTTGTGAAGGGGTTGAGTTATAAAGTTGCAGAATTATTTTTTCATATCACATAAAAAAATAAGGGGGGGATTTTATTTTAAATTTTTCAAAAAAAATATTGGCCTTTATAAACGTGAACCACCCTTTTATTAAATAAAATTATTATTTATTATATATCATATTTGTTTATAACAGATATAAGAATAGATCTATACAGACACAGAACTACAGAAGTTGAAATCATATCATTTGGCCATAAACGATTGAACTAGTGTACAGTACTACAGTGTACTATTTGGAAATCAAAAACGTGCTTAGGTAGAGTTGACTATTACAATCATTAAATTCTTCAGGTTAATTTTAACTTATTCTCACGTGTTTCTAGTAATTATGATGTCGTCTGCTTATGCAAGCATTAGTCTTTTATCTAGTGACCAGGTTTTCCCGTTTGACATACCTTGTATCACACTTTCCAGTGCTATGTTAAAAAGTATGGGTGACATTTCGTATTTCACTTTTGATTTCAAAAGTCATAGACACTTCATTCCTAAGTTTTACTCTACTATTTGTTTAACTGTTGCATAATTGTATCATTTTGATAATTTTCATAGGAATGTCAAATGTTCTGAGTGCCTCCCACAGCCTTCCCCTGTTCATGCTATCATAAGCCTGCTTATAATCCATAAACACCATATGCAGGTCCTTTGCGAATTCATAGTGCTTTTCCGTCAACTGTCAGACTAAAAAAATGTAGTCTGTGGTTGATCGTCCTTTCCTGAATCCACTTTGGTATTATCCTACAATTTCTTCCGCGAGTCCTTCTAATCTTTTTAGTAATATTAATGATAGAACCTTGTACCCTGTATTCAATAAAATAATCCCCCTGTAGTTTTAAACTCTTCTTCGGTCTCCTTTTTTTGAATATTGGGCAGATAAGTGTTCTGAGTCTCCGGAAGCTTTTCCTTTTCCCATATTTGTAAAATAACCGAATGCATTTCTATTTCTACTTCTTGGCTTCTTTTCTTCCAAAACTCTGTATCAATCCTTCTTAACTTGAGGCCTTAATATTTTTCAGGGCGTGTAATGCCGCTTTTGTTTCATCCAATCCGGGGGAAAGTACTTCTTGATCTACTGTAAATACGTTCTGATTTCTTGGTCATTATTGTGATTACTTGGTATTGTATTCAGTAATTGATTAAAAAAATCTTTGAACTCGTTAATTATAATTTCTGGACCAGATATCAGGGCACCATTTTCATCTACTAGGGATAGTATAGGTGGAATAAATCCAGTTTTAATTGCCTTGCTTTTAAAAATTATCTTGGATTGTATTCATACCTTTCGATCTCTTCAATATTTGCCTTTTCTGCTGTTCTTTTCTCGTTTCTGATTAGTTTTGAAATTTCTTTACTTTTTATCTCAAATTCTCTGATGTTTTCAGGCGTGGGTATTGCTTTTAACCTAGCTTTGTTCTATTCCTGGATTCATTTTCTACATTGTTCATTGAACCATTTATTTCTTTTTGGTCTTTGTGTGGATTGCACTACGCTTTCCTCGGTTTATAATTTATATTATTGAATTTTGAACCATATTCCATTTGTCTTCCAATTGTTCAATAATAGTCCTGTATTTTGATTTAAGTTTTTCTTTTATTGTTTCTTGGTATTTCCTCCATATTCTTGATGTCAATTTTTTTAGTTGGTTTTTGATTTTTTTTCATTACTCTACTTTGCTGCCATTTTACTTTTGAAAACTCCAAACACAAGATAATGGTCCGAATCTATATCGACTCCTCTATAGCTTTTGACATTGTGATTTTTGATTTAAACCTATTATTTATTAGTACATGGTCTATTTTATATTTGACTGGCGTATCTGCCCCCCTGGTGAAATCCATGTATATATTTTATGTATATTCTTTCTAAGAAATCGTGTGCTTATTACCAAATTTATCAGTTTCATCCCATTATTGTTACTTTTTTTTGTGTAGGCTATGTTTCCCTACAACAAATTTATATATTTTCTCCTGTCCTATTTGGGCGTTTAAGTCTCTTATTATTATCTTAACACAGTAATTCGGTAGAGAGTCGTAGGTATTTTCTAGTTTATCATAAAAGACATTATGTGCAGATCATGATGTTTCATATTTATTCATATGTAGCATATACTTTCGTTTATTACTTTGAACTGTTTGATCTGCGGCATCATCCTTTTATGTATCATGAATCCTACTCCTTTCTCATGTTTGTTATATTTGTTACCCCTTACATAAGCATCATATTGCAAGACATGACACTTCCTTCTCCTTTCTTGTAACGCTAAAAGCTGTATGTTATATTTTCCGAACAATTCTGTTAGCGTTTAGAGCAGCGGTTCCCAACCTTTTTGAGACTATTACCCATAAGTCAGGTTAGATATTAACAAATACCCCCCGACCAAAAAAAAAGTACAATACTTATCGATATACAGTAGACGGCACAGACAAGTACACTAATGAACAAACAGTGAACAACTGAGTTTAAGACTAGTTTAACTTTTACCCCCCAAAAAATCGTGTTTTTACCCCTCAAGGGGTAATTACCCCCAGGTTGGGAACCGCTGGTTTAGAGGGTTCCTGCTTTGTATAACGTTCTCACGTTCCAAGTTCCAATCCTTAATCCTTGCTGTCCGGTCCTATTCCAATGTTCATTATCCATAGCTCTGTCCCGACGTTTTTGTTTTGGTTTCATATCAAGATATTTTATACAGTGACGGGTTGTTAGCTCGTCACCCAACTCCCACATTCAAGGATCAGACTGAAACCAACTAACTAATCCAGCCCAGAGCTCGGGGCTCCGGGTATGCCAAACCTGTAATACTAATTGCTTAGTATTCCCCTGAGGGAAGAACACAACAATGGATCATCAACTATTACAATTAGAGTAAGAATTAAATTTACAATCATAAACCTTATACTTTGTGTAAGGTACCTATACTATAAGGTCTATGTTTATATCATAGTGTATGTTTTGTATGATAACTGATAGTTACTATTTTTTTTTGTGTTTAAACCTATAAAGAGTTAGATTTTAACTATTCTCGAATAAAATAAACAACAGTTTTGCCATCTAAAACAATCACATGCTGTGAATGTGGAATAAGTTTTCATCCATAATTCATAGATTTAAGTAATCTTCAATAACCTATGCATGCATAAAAATCAGTGCAAATATGATAGTGTTACTGTGCATAAAATTATAACAGAAGCACAAACATATATTATTATTTTTATTTATAGAGACATTAACAAATTAAACACAAAATTCAACCGTAAATAGATTTTTTTAATTGCTGTCGCATAATTATAAATGATAAATCAAATTTGATTAAAAAAAGTTCTATATGAATCATATTTCAAAAATACAGGTTCTCATTTGAATTCTAAAAGTTACCTCTAAAATCTCCCCTTTTTAATAAATAAAAAAAAAACTAATATCAAATTAATTTAGGCTATATGATTCAAAGATGTAATTTTTTCCTATTTTGAGTATAACATGCTCAAATCTGCTGTCACATGAAATTTGAAACACTCTGTATATACAGATTACAGGGTGCAACGGGAAGACCTGAAAATAAAATAACTTTTGTTCTAATAAAATTATTTATTTATTCATGTAATATTTTTTTTATGTATAAATTACAAACGATTGTATTACACGTATCATAGATATTTAAACATTATTTAAACTATAAATGTATTTTCAAATCTGATATAACTTTTTTTTTGAAAAATTCAGAATAGTCAATTTGTAAATCTCATTATTATTGTTAAGTAAAGTGTATCTAGTCGTGAAAAACACTTTAAATTTAAAAAGTATAAACTTTTTTTAAATATTTTATGTGAGTTTTTAAATAGATACTTGTTAAAATCTAAATATTTGTTTAAAAAGTTATTACTTTTCAAATTAGTTAGTCTTATTTCAAAAAAATTCATAAATAATATATTCAATTTAGACAAATGTTTTCTAAAAACCGGATATACAAATTGGTGTTTTGAAATTTTCAAAAAAAATTTAAATCTGATTTTATATTTCTTTATTTTGAGTATTAGAAAATAAAAATACAAACCAAAAATTTTATACTAAACGTGTATCGCTCAAGTCAATAAATTATATGGAAAAATATTATAAATATTGATTAGACAGAAGGTATTTAATTTGTTAGGTCTTCCTGTTACACATAACAGGTGGATGCGAACCAAAGTGAACTTATAATTTGATTATAATAATAATAAGCAGCTCAAAATCAAAATCATGCTATCAAAAAATAATATTTGTTATATTATGTAAGAAAATTATATAATATATACTACCTATATTATATTATATTAATTATTAGGTACACTAAATCAAGCACTGGAACCTATAGGGTTTTTCGGTTCCGGTTATTAAATTAATTTGTTTAAGGGTTCCGGTTTCGTTTCAGTTTTCCAAAAAAACTTTTTCTTATAAAAAATATATGGGTTTTGAAAAATATTGGTTATTTTCGGTTAATTCTGATTCCTCATTAATTCATTATTAAAGATTTATTAAAAAATTAGTATGAAATAATTTATTCATTCTTGTTTAAATTGTAATTATTTTATGAAAATAGTAACATTAGTAGTTTGTATAGACCAAAAAAGTGTTCTATTAATACTTAATAGACAATATACTCATTGTAATATATTAAGAAAAATGTAAAAATAAAAAATAATAATAATGATAATAATAGAACAATATAATATTATAATCTATTTTTTTAACGTTTGATTGACGTGTTTGTTTCCAATTCAGATCTGTAAAATGTGTTTATATAAAACATATAACTATATATAATAACTATAATAATAATAATAATAATAATAATAATATAATAAATATAATAACCTAACCTAAATAACCCTTTTATAATAAAATTAAGATTATTGTTTTTCATTTTTGGAAATAAAGATTCCGGTTCCAGTTACGGTGACTACATTTTTTAGGTTAACCAGTTCTTGTCCTGGTTCTTGTCCCTGTAACTAAATTTATATTTAAATAGAAAAAAAAAGAATTATGACGAAATTAATCATATCAAAACTTTAGCTCACTCAAATAAGACCCCGGGACAACGGGATTGAATAAACGAAGAAGTTTTGACGTGGTTCACGCAGTACTACATTCTTAAAGTACAATTTTATTAATTGTCATTTATTTAGTACCTACATATATATTATATTGTATTATTTTTTATAATACAATATTGACTATCGAAGTTCGGGTAAGTTTTAAACAAGTTTTAATTAATATTTACTATTCTTTGCTAGTATTCTATTCATTACAAAGTGGATATTTGCTGGGTTAGGCTTTTTACATACAATTGATCATAGATCCACGGTGAACTATATATACATGTAAATGTAAAGGCAATTAATATTAATTTTTTTTTATAACACCCATTTTTCATACTTGCTACATGCTACATGCTTAATGAATTTTTATTATATTTAATGAATAACAATAATTGACTTTTAAACCAATAAATAAATATTTTGTGATCAAATGATGAAAACAATAAAATTATATACTTAACATTATCTTGTATTATAATTATAATATACATTATATACATGTATTGAGTTTAATTTGAGTTAAAATATCAGTAGGTAATATACTTAGTTCAAAATTATATTAAATATTACGAACAAAGTCCACTGGGCTCTATCCTGCGGTCCATTAAAGTTTAAAGTGAACCTTGTGCGATCATGCTGAACTCATGTAAAAGGAGTATTCAAACAGTTGTGGGCAGCTTTTATAATATACATTTTGAATAAAATATCGAACATTTATGGTATTCTAGAGAGAGTGTTTTTAGAATTTTCAAGAAAATGACTGGGAAAAGCATTGATATTTTCCTCCTCAAACTTTTTAAACAACATTGGAATTTGGTTATTTTGTTTTAATAAATGCAGAAAGAATTATCCTTTGAGGACTTGAAATGTTCACTGGTTTTGGTATTATAATATTATATTCACTATATATGTGAAAAACGGGTTTATAGCTGAATATATAATTTGTTTTCATTCATAATATTTGCACTTTTGATTCCTATAATAAGACTTGAAAGTTTAATGTAATAATATAAGATCGTAATGATATGACTATTCCGCAAATTGTATATTATTCTAAACAACCTTTTTTTTCTACTTGGTGCTATAGCAATAATATTCTCCATAATAATATAGTATAATAATATAATGAATATTAGCTCTGTGGGAAAATTAAAAATCATCATGCAATTGAAGCATAATATTATAATCATTGATTTTTATAATATAGTTATGTTACAAACCCTAATTTTTGAGTACCAAAATAGAATCAAAACGGATTTTTTTTTGAAGTCAATAAAATCGAACCTTATCAAACTATATCTATCGAACCTACACTGAGTTTTAAAAATATTATGTCAATATAATGATGACAGAAAATTTGAACAATTAATATTTCCATGTTAATTAAAGTTAATTTTTGTTTTTTTATCGTCTTTCATCAATTAATATTCTGTACCTACTCATACATTTTGATTTCGTTGGCAGTCATCCACTCATCAGTCATCACTGGTAATATAATATTATTGATTTATAGGTATTAATCATAGATAGGTATAATACAACATTAATGCGATATGATTATTGCCTATACAACGCGCCGTGTAACACGATGTTAAAATCTAAATTACAACAGCCGGACGCATAATGGGACTGGAAACTCGTCTCGTTTAATCGAGGTACCTACTCATTTTATGGCGTAGATGGTATTGGTAGAAAAAATCGACACTCACTTGACTGGCCGATAACAGATAGTCGAAATCCGATATTTTTCGAACGTGGACAATCTTTGATATAATTTAGTCGTACACTCGCGTTTGTCGCTCATAGGATATTTTTTTTTTCAATGCATGCGCATTTTATTTGTAGGTCATAATACTCATTTTTAAACAAGTAGGTATTCGACAAATGTGGTGTATTTCACATAAAATCGAACGACATTTGTGATTCGAACATTCCGGGTGAATAAATCACACGAGTTACCCAACTTTATAAATATTTGTTTAAAAAGTTATTACTTTTCAAATTAGTTAGTCTTATTTCAAAAAAATTCATAAATAATATATTCAATTTAGACAAATGTTTTCTAAAAACCGGATATACAAATTGGTGTTTTGAAATTTTCAAAAAAAATTTAAATCTGATTTTATATTTCTTTATTTTGAGTATTAGAAAATAAAAATACAAACCAAAAATTTTATACTAAACGTGTATCGCTCAAGTCAATAAATTATATGGAAAAATATTATAAATATTGATTAGACAGAAGGTATTTAATTTGTTAGGTCTTCCTGTTACACATAACAGGTGGATGCGAACCAAAGTGAACTTATAATTTGATTATAATAATAATAAGCAGCTCAAAATCAAAATCATGCTATCAAAAAATAATATTTGTTATATTATGTAAGAAAATTATATAATATATACTACCTATATTATATTATATTAATTATTAGGTACACTAAATCAAGCACTGGAACCTATAGGGTTTTTCGGTTCCGGTTATTAA
This sequence comes from Nasonovia ribisnigri, assembly GCA_027563435.1. Lineage (NCBI taxonomy): Eukaryota > Metazoa > Arthropoda > Insecta > Hemiptera > Aphididae > Nasonovia > Nasonovia ribisnigri. The sequence goes on from JANEHU010000586.1 coordinate 147,098, forward strand.
ATTAATTTGTTTAAGGGTTCCGGTTTCGTTTCAGTTTTCCAAAAAAACTTTTTCTTATAAAAAATATATGGGTTTTGAAAAATATTGGTTATTTTCGGTTAATTCTGATTCCTCATTAATTCATTATTAAAGATTTATTAAAAAATTAGTATGAAATAATTTATTCATTCTTGTTTAAATTGTAATTATTTTATGAAAATAGTAACATTAGTAGTTTGTATAGACCAAAAAAGTGTTCTATTAATACTTAATAGACAATATACTCATTGTAATATATTAAGAAAAATGTAAAAATAAAAAATAATAATAATGATAATAATAGAACAATATAATATTATAATCTATTTTTTTAACGTTTGATTGACGTGTTTGTTTCCAATTCAGATCTGTAAAATGTGTTTATATAAAACATATAACTATATATAATAACTATAATAATAATAATAATAATAATAATAATATAATAAATATAATAACCTAACCTAAATAACCCTTTTATAATAAAATTAAGATTATTGTTTTTCATTTTTGGAAATAAAGATTCCGGTTCCAGTTACGGTGACTACATTTTTTAGGTTAACCAGTTCTTGTCCTGGTTCTTGTCCCTGTAACTAAATTTATATTTAAATAGAAAAAAAAAGAATTATGACGAAATTAATCATATCAAAACTTTAGCTCACTCAAATAAGACCCCGGGACAACGGGATTGAATAAACGAAGAAGTTTTGACGTGGTTCACGCAGTACTACATTCTTAAAGTACAATTTTATTAATTGTCATTTATTTAGTACCTACATATATATTATATTGTATTATTTTTTATAATACAATATTGACTATCGAAGTTCGGGTAAGTTTTAAACAAGTTTTAATTAATATTTACTATTCTTTGCTAGTATTCTATTCATTACAAAGTGGATATTTGCTGGGTTAGGCTTTTTACATACAATTGATCATAGATCCACGGTGAACTATATATACATGTAAATGTAAAGGCAATTAATATTAATTTTTTTTTATAACACCCATTTTTCATACTTGCTACATGCTACATGCTTAATGAATTTTTATTATATTTAATGAATAACAATAATTGACTTTTAAACCAATAAATAAATATTTTGTGATCAAATGATGAAAACAATAAAATTATATACTTAACATTATCTTGTATTATAATTATAATATACATTATATACATGTATTGAGTTTAATTTGAGTTAAAATATCAGTAGGTAATATACTTAGTTCAAAATTATATTAAATATTACGAACAAAGTCCACTGGGCTCTATCCTGCGGTCCATTAAAGTTTAAAGTGAACCTTGTGCGATCATGCTGAACTCATGTAAAAGGAGTATTCAAACAGTTGTGGGCAGCTTTTATAATATACATTTTGAATAAAATATCGAACATTTATGGTATTCTAGAGAGAGTGTTTTTAGAATTTTCAAGAAAATGACTGGGAAAAGCATTGATATTTTCCTCCTCAAACTTTTTAAACAACATTGGAATTTGGTTATTTTGTTTTAATAAATGCAGAAAGAATTATCCTTTGAGGACTTGAAATGTTCACTGGTTTTGGTATTATAATATTATATTCACTATATATGTGAAAAACGGGTTTATAGCTGAATATATAATTTGTTTTCATTCATAATATTTGCACTTTTGATTCCTATAATAAGACTTGAAAGTTTAATGTAATAATATAAGATCGTAATGATATGACTATTCCGCAAATTGTATATTATTCTAAACAACCTTTTTTTTCTACTTGGTGCTATAGCAATAATATTCTCCATAATAATATAGTATAATAATATAATGAATATTAGCTCTGTGGGAAAATTAAAAATCATCATGCAATTGAAGCATAATATTATAATCATTGATTTTTATAATATAGTTATGTTACAAACCCTAATTTTTGAGTACCAAAATAGAATCAAAACGGATTTTTTTTTGAAGTCAATAAAATCGAACCTTATCAAACTATATCTATCGAACCTACACTGAGTTTTAAAAATATTATGTCAATATAATGATGACAGAAAATTTGAACAATTAATATTTCCATGTTAATTAAAGTTAATTTTTGTTTTTTTATCGTCTTTCATCAATTAATATTCTGTACCTACTCATACATTTTGATTTCGTTGGCAGTCATCCACTCATCAGTCATCACTGGTAATATAATATTATTGATTTATAGGTATTAATCATAGATAGGTATAATACAACATTAATGCGATATGATTATTGCCTATACAACGCGCCGTGTAACACGATGTTAAAATCTAAATTACAACAGCCGGACGCATAATGGGACTGGAAACTCGTCTCGTTTAATCGAGGTACCTACTCATTTTATGGCGTAGATGGTATTGGTAGAAAAAATCGACACTCACTTGACTGGCCGATAACAGATAGTCGAAATCCGATATTTTTCGAACGTGGACAATCTTTGATATAATTTAGTCGTACACTCGCGTTTGTCGCTCATAGGATATTTTTTTTTTCAATGCATGCGCATTTTATTTGTAGGTCATAATACTCATTTTTAAACAAGTAGGTATTCGACAAATGTGGTGTATTTCACATAAAATCGAACGACATTTGTGATTCGAACATTCCGGGTGAATAAATCACACGAGTTACCCAACTTTTATAAGTTTTTTAAAATTTTAACCTTCCTAGTAAATCCCACTTTGAATGGTTTTTTTTATATCATTTTTATTGTTACTGCAGTTTTGGAGTAGATTCAGTGTTCAGTTTTAATTGGGAAAATTATCACGAGGCGTTAAACATAACGGGTATCAAATAATAAATTAATTTACCATTTTTAATTTTATATTCAACCACGTTATTATAATATTATTATAGACAATTATAATTTATAATTGTTTTATATATATCGTATATACATATTAAACAAATATATATGTATGAGTAGGAGTTTTTATGGTGTATGAGATGATAAATATTTGCTTTTTGGTGTCGAATGTTATAGACAGATAGCAAGTTACATCAATTATGTTATTACTTGCTGAATACCAGGGCGTCGCTGGTGTGCAGTTTTTTTTGTTGAAAACCCTATATAGTATATTATACGCTATATAGGTGTATCTTGGTTTGTGTGTATCTCTGTTTTAGTGTACTTCAGTTCACGGATAAATCAGTGGCAAAATTGAAACTAAATAAAAAAATAATAATAATAAGTAGTTACTTTCTACCTATTCAAAATAAATAAATAGATGTTACAATAATAGTTTATATATACTTTTGTATTCTTAACAGTTTGGCTACTAAGACATTTTTAAAAATAATTTACAAACGGTAATCACGACTTTAAATTATTTTAATAAAAACTTTTTTTATGTTTTTAAATAAGTTATAAGTTACGTTGCAATGTATTTATTTTTGTGTTGCGGGCGGAAGGAGAGCGGCAAAAAGGGGATTGGCCCTTAATCCGACTATGGTTATATTTAGGTCCAAAAGCGAATATCGCTTGCGAATGATACTTTTTCAAAAAATAGGTCGTATAAAACTTATTGTATAGGTATAAAAAATACATAATTTTAGTTTTATCGGAATTCACATTTTTCTTCCAGGAACAAATCATTTTAATAATATCGTATATTATATAACTTGTTGGCTGTATATAGAAAAACAATATTGCAAACATGTCGAGTAACTAGTTACCTAGGAGTTTATTGTGCAAGTACTTACATATTTTATTTTATTTATTTTTTTATATTTCATTTAATAGAATTTGAAGTTTAAACTGTTTAGAGAAAGCAAGACTTTAAATTTGAATTGGAGTGGTTATTCATGTAATATCGAGACTCGTTATATGATCACTCTAAAGTTTAATATGTCCTGTAAACAATTTGAATACTAGCTATAGTGTAATTTGTACACATTTAATATTAGTACCCATGCAGTACCCACCTACCATTTACCGAGATCCGCAGAGAATTGTTTTTTAAATGCTTTACGATTTATTCATCTTTTCAAATTTTAGTACTCTCTCCCTAGTGACCGACTCATCTTCTATACTCGTCATTTTTTATTTTTTAAACTAAAATATTAACATCAAACATTTTAAAACCCCAAAACTTTATCAATCTATATACTATAGCTGTTACATAAAAAAAGAGATAAAAATATTACACCGGTAAACGGACGGCCGTTATGACGCAATAATTCAATTTGTACCTATATGTTTTATTTAGTTAGAAAATGATAAAATAAAATACCAATATTGCATCGCGTCTGTCACCGGTCGCAATAAATTTTTAACGGATCGTTATCTCGCTTAGCAGTTCGTTAAAGAAAAGGCGCGGCACAAACGTGTTAAATGTATCTTTAACGTAGGTTAAAAGTCGGTTTAACGGCCCACCTGCAGATTAACCACATCCCTGAACGATTAAGAGTTTATAAAAATGAGTACATATTAGTTTTTATATCGTACATTTGTACCACTGAAATTTATTTTTATCAGGAATAATAATAATAAATAATGTCCACATCTATACACAAAATTCGTTCATATTTTGTTTTAAAATGGGTTTGCACCACGTTATCACTTGCAGGTCGTTTAAATTTATAAATTAAAAATATTAAACCTGTAAAATTGTTACAGAGACGATCAATTCATTGACACGAGTAAATAGTATAATTATTAACAAAACTATTCGTACGACGCGTTTAAAATGGCCTTGGGTTTTGCAGCAGTATCACAAATTACAATACTCATTCTGCATTTACTACTCATAATGTTTACAACGAATAAGTCGTTATTCAATGTATGTATACAAAATGAAGCGTATCATATCAAGTAACTATACGACAAGTGACGACCTGTAGTATAAGTTATAAATAACTTGATAGGTACTAAAAAATTATAAATACTGTTTTTATTTTTATATGTATTTATGCTTCTGGTCAAAGGAATAATAAATAAATAAACTGTGTCAGTGCGCAATATTATTCAATTGAGTTGTATTACTGATTTTACGATATCGAAGACGATTTTGTTTACCACAAAACTCTTATTTAAGTTATTTGTAGGTATTGAAAAATTAAAAATTTCAATGAATTTAAAACTAAACAAAAATTTGGTATTACCTAGTTTTTTTCAAATTCTCATTTTTTTCTTTAAAAATGTAAGCGTAATATTGTTTCAAATTTCATATTATGTATTTAAACAATTGGACTGTCAATAGTTTTAACTTTAAATTTATTTGCAGTTCAACTTTTATCTTTTCACACACCAAATTAGAATAGTTTTTTCTACACTGTTCCATTCATCTAAACTTTAAAATTTTTATAAGTCTCTATAAAATATAATATAATTATTTCCAGAAATAATTTGTACCACCTCAGATTCATAATGTATGGTTGCTGTAAAATAACTAATTATTTATAAAATCAAGATAGAGTAAAATATTTTATTTTATCTTGAAAATTGCAAGAGCTGAGCGTCAAGGGATACTTCGAGGCAGCCACTGCGTCTGCCCAATAACTTTGAACTCAGCAAAAACTATAAATTTTTTAACTTAAAAAAATTATATATTTTATGGAAGTACGTATAGTTATAAGTTTCTTATATTTTTTAGTTATTTCACCAACAAATTTATTGCGTGAGTGTTAAATAGGTAACTGTTTTCGATGAAGACATTTGTTGCTGCTGCAAATTGTCAGATGCCAAAATATTGATATAATATAGTAGAACGACATTCGTATTTCTAATTGCTGGAGTAAAGTAGAGAAGTTCAGTGACTAGTGGTTCTTTTTGTTGAGGGCTTGGAGATATTATAGTCTAAAACGAATTAAAAACTTGCTTAGTCGTTTAGTGTAGGTTTACATTTATTTTACGCGTATTGGTAAAATAATATAGTATAATATTTGCCATTCAATTTCATTGTTATAACAGCATTCAAAGGTATAAACAATAAATAATATGTATTTTTGAATTTATATTAGTATATAAAATAACGATATTCAAATAGTATAATATAACAAATTATAATAATTTATAGGTATATAAATTCATACAGTATTTCTAATTATTGACGTAGCGTTGGTATTTTTTAAATATTATCAATTAGGTGAAGTAATTATAGTTAAATCATTTATGTAGAATACATAGACAAATTAACATAATATACTATATCGTGTAATGTGTAGGGTTTATAACATATTGCTATACCTAGGTATATCATAGTTCATAATCAATGGTTAAAGCAAGGAGTTAATGAGTTAAGTAACCTCGACTAGGTATACCATTTAAATTTAGTATTTTTTTCGATGCTACTGGTAAATCGTTAAATGCATATTTTACCATTTAAGAATTTATATGATAAATTGGGTGAATATATTATTACTTTTTCGTTTTAAAAACGAAGCTCTTTTGTTTATGAAAAAAACATCTTTGCCTGCGTCAGACTTGAGGCCGAGTTGCAGTATTAATTCAATAAACTCATCATATCTGTGGACCTGTGTCAATGTCACCCCTGCACATTGGGTGATGGTTTTCATCTAACGATATTGCGAACGAAGGAAATAGGTTATGTATAGGTTTGGTCGTATTAATTCTACACCACAGGTTTTTGGAAACCAATGGACCATATTATATAGGTTTCCTTACCCTGCACGATTTCTAACGGTCGATAGTTTCCTGCAATAATAATGTCAAATTTGACGGAACCACGATGACATCATATTACTAAAGTACATATTATTTATAACACTATAAATATTTTTACTATAAAAAAACCAGTTTTAAATTAAAACTCATCAGTACTCGTTCACTGCTCCAGACGTACTATTACCTTTTTTGTCATACCATAATATTATAATTTGCCGGTAGCCGTACAATTTTAGGAAACCTGTCTCGCTTTGTTTTAAACATAGACGACTAGATCATTTTGTATAGATGTTAAAATTAAAATTAAAAAAACTAAATAAATTAAAAATATTATATTTTATGTATAGACAGATTGCACAGCGTAAATGGTGTATAGCAGTGAAGAGGTTATAAATGCAGTCCGATGAAACGAGCTCACGAGTGATCCGGGCGAGTGACATAGGTACGCGAACTTTAACAATACGCAATAATAGTAATAATATTAAATAAAAACGACGATCGTATGCGAAAATCTACGTATAGGGTGACACTCGCGCACGTACGCAGTTCTGCAGATGTCTCCCTTCGGCGCGAACTCATCCGAAAACTGTTAATTCGATATCCCGTCGAGTGATCGTGTTTCTCGTGCAAATAACGATATTATTTACTGTGCGTACCACCGTCATGATAAATGTGGTGGCAGCAGCGTATGCGTACAACATAATATTATTTATGCGCCTATCAGCTAGGTGTTCTCTGGCCCGGGACAAGGATATTATGTTCGAGAGGGGTTAAATATAATTTTTTTTTTTTCCGTCGCGCGATATGACTATTGCTGTAGCACATAGGATAGTCACTACTATTTTATTTGAATATGTATTTGAACAAACAAAACGGAGCGGCGCGATGTGTGCGTCACTTATAAAGCGATTATGACCTATCCTAGAATAGAGTTTTCATCACGTAAAATAAAAAAAAAACACATGCTCGTCACATCATAATATGGTAGTGCGTACACGTGGCTGGCAAGATTAAAAATTTCCTTTTTTCCCCTCGGAATTGCAATACATCAGTTCAAATATATTATAATAGATAAAACAATGCGATGTCTACCGAACGAATAAATACCTACCATGGTATACCTACCATCACATTTACCTAACTTTGCGACTTTTGGAATACCTGTGAGCGTATAACGGTCTAATATGCGATCTACGCTCGTCATGTTTGTCGATTATCGATACAACGTTGACGATCTACGATGCCTCCCTGAAATTCCGGGATGAGTTAGTTTCAGTCAAGCTGTAAGTTGAACCAAGCGTCGATTGGTATAAACGAAAATTATGTTTATAAACTCTCCCACAAATTACAAATAAATAAACAAAGAAATAAAATTATGTGTTAAAAATCGATTTCCTTATCTTGTTGCAATATTCAAAACGAATAATCGTTAGGTTTCCTTGATATTTTCAGCAAATGTTTGTGTAAATATTTGCTATGCATTGTAATTTTGAGCTATTTATAGACTTTTAAAATTTAAGTTTTATTTTCAATCAATGATGATAAAAATTTTTTCTAACAATATGTTATAAAATATACGACTTAGTATTTAGTACCGTCTTAGACCGTCTGTACGGCGATCGACCGTCTTGGTGTCTTAGCTCATAATCATTTATTGTATTTAACAGTGTATCTGTACTATTTGTGGTTAATATTCCATCTGGTGGCGTGGATTGAAATGGATGGATAAATAAACAATAACTACATTCATATTACTAGTACTTTATTAAACATCATGAAGACACACACGACAACCACGTTGTCGTTACATACAACGAATGATACTATGTAATATAACAGAATATAACAACTGATAACATTATCATACATTACACTACACTATCATACATTACAGTCCTCCACACTTAACTTTGTAAATGTTACATTTCTTTTTTTTTCTTTATTTAATACATATAATAAAAAAACTTAAACTAAATGTTACATTTTTTTTTTCTTTTATCAAAATTAATTAATACATATGAAAAAAAACTTAAACTAAATGTTACATTTTTTTTTTCTTTTATCAAAATTAATTAATACATATGAAAAAAAACTTAAACTATAGCCTATAAATTTAAACGTATAGGTGGTTTTATTACCCTGTTACTTTTTCTTATGTTCACTTCCTGTGAATCTATAAACCCTGGTTTAATTCCTAAACTTTTATCTGACATATTCTTATCCCCATCATTTTCAATAAACTTAAAATTTTCTGTGTCCGGATAAGGCGTTACTATAGTATTATCACTCACTATTTCAGATTTATCTAACCTATCAATAATTTGATTAATATGCCTCTTCCAAACTAAGTCTCCTCCACACTTAATTAAATAAGTCACTGGAGATAGCTTTTGCATAATTAACCCAGGTATCCATTTACTACCATGATCACTATAATTTCTACACATCACCTTATCATTAACTTCATACTCTTTAACTCTTCCTCCAATAGTTCTAATTTTAGCTCTCTCCAAACATTTATTATACTTTTCCTTTGCTAAAGGTAGTATTTTATCAAAAACAGTACTCATTCGCCTACCCATGTGCAGTTCAGCAGGGCTAACTCCAGTAGAACAATGAGTTGTACTATTATAAGATAACATAAACTTAAAAATATCAACATCAATGTCACCAGAGCTCTTATTTTTTTTTAAAAAATTTTTAAAGGTACGTACTACATTTTCAGCTGCTCCGTTTGACGAAGGGTTGTATGGAGAAGTTCTAATATGTACTACACCCATTTTTTTTAAAAATAACGACATTTCTTTTGAACACAAAGACGGTCCATTATCTGTAACTAATCTTTCTGGTATTCCCCATACTGAAAAAAACTCAACTAACACTTTGATTGTAGAATTAGTTGTAATATTTGACATGTACTTGACAAATACCCACTTAGAAAACGCATCTATCACAACCACAAACATCTTATTATTGATCGGCCCTAAAAAATCCAAATGAACCCTCTTTCCAGGACCTTCTGGCCAAGGCCAACTATGCAAAACTGACTTTGGAGGGTTGTCACTATTAGCCAAGCACTGTTCACACTTTTTTGTAATATTCTCAATATCATGATCTATTCTAGGCCACCATATATATGATCTAGCCAATGTCTTCATTTTTACCGTACCCATGTGAGTATTATGCAACTCCTGCACCAAAACATCTTGAAATTTTTTAGGGATGACTAATCGGTGTCCCCACAACAAATACCCGAGCTCAATGGTTAATTCATTCCTTCTGTTAAAAAACGGTTTTAATTCTTCTTTTACATTCTTAATGCTGCTAGGCCATTTACCAGTAGCTACCATTAAAAATACCTCTTGTAAAATTTGATCTCTTTTAGTCTCATCTGCAATATCTAACTCAACTATTGAATGAACGTTTGATGTGATTAAATCAATATAAAAGTTATCACAGTGTCTATCATTAATCAAATCAGATCTATTTAAAGGTAATCTCGACAAAGCATCGGCACTACCATTATCAGCTCCTTTAACAAATTCAATTTTGTACGAATATCCAGATAAAAAAACTGCATAGCGCTGTAATCTATGTGCAGCCATAATCGGTATACCTTTTTTTTCGCCAAAAATGCTCACTAGGGGTTTATGATCTATTCTTAAAATAAATTCTCTACCATAAACAAATTGATGAAAATATTTTACAGAAAAAACTAATGCCAAAGCTTCTTTGTCAATCTGTGAATAATTTTTCTCACTATCACTCAAAGTCCTTGAAGCGAATGCAATTGGCTTTTCTGAACCATCCGGAAGTGTGTGTGATAAAACAGCTCCTATACCTATAGGGCTTGCATCACTTGTAACAATTAATTCCCACTCCGGATTGTAATGTACTAGAACATTCTTTGACAAAATTATATTTTTTATTTTATTAAAAGCTTCTTCCTGACTACTCCTCCAGATAAATTTAGCGTTATTCCTCAATAACTCATACAGAGGTCCTGCAACAGTTGACATATTCCTGACAAACTTTCCATAATAGTTAACTAACCCTAAGAAAGCTTTCACTTCTTGAATGTTCTTAGGAATCTTAACATTAGCAATTGCTTCTACTCTTTTATCAGGAACATGAAGACCCCTCTTATCAACCTGGTATCCTAAAAAGGTAATACAATCAGTGAAAAAATTACACTTCTCTTTTCTGACTGTCAATCCCGCATCAGAAAGTTTCCTTAAAACTCCATATAACCTTATACATAGCTCTTGGTCATCTTTGCCTGCTACTACTATATCATCATAAAAACACCCTACTCCAGGCAACCCACTAAACATCTTATCCATCTCTCTTTGTAAGAGTCCTGGGGCTGAAGCTATCCCATATGGTACACATTTAAACATAAATAAACCTTTGTGCGTAGTAATTGTGGTAAGTTTTTGACTTTCTTTGTTTAACGGTAGCTGCTGATAGGCTTGGCATAAATCCACTGAACAAAACCTAGCACACCCTTGAAAAATAGTCATCAAATCTGCTATTCTGGGAATTGGGTATTTATCTATTTCAAGATACTTATTCAAAGTTATTTTATAATCACCGCAAAGCCTAATAGAACCATCAGATTTCACTACTGGAACTATTGGCGTACCCCACTCAGATGTCTCCACACTTATTAGTAAGTTAGCTTCAATTAATCTATCAATTTCCTTACTCACCCTGTCTCTCAGAGCAAATGGCAAAATCCTGGGTTTACAAAATATTGGTTTAAAATTTTCCTTTAAACTTAATCCAAATTCCTTATATTTATAACACCCTAGATCATCTTTAAATACAGCAGGAAATTTTAATACCACATTATTCTTATTACATTCTGATAAAAAACTGATATCTGATTGAATAGGTATATTTAATTTCATTAACCAATCTCTTCCTAAAATAGCTGGACCTTCCTCTTTGACTACATACAATTTTAATATTTCCACCTTCTTCTCAAATTCCACTTTAACTGCCAAGACTCCTAGAGGCTTAATAATAGTACCATTATAAGCCTTGAGATTAATATCGGTACATTTCATTTCACAGTTCTCTATTTTAAGAGCAGTTAAGTCTTTAACATTTAAAACAGTTACTCCAGAACCCGTATCAATTTGAAATTCCATTAACTTATTTTCAACGCTTAATTTAATACAAAAAGGTTTAACAAAATTACAGTTGATAGTCTCTAAATTAAACAAATTGTCTAAATTCAAATCACACTCTTCCAAGTTGTTAAAATTTTTATTTTTAGCCTTACAAACCTTACTTAAATGTCCTACTTTCGAACACACTGAACATGTATAAGATTTATACTTACAAGCTGGCTTCTTGTGTCCTTTGATACCGCAGCAAAAACATACAACATTTGAAACCCGCACATTCGGAGATGGTTGAAACTTCGACAGCTCCCGTTTCATTGAACTGCTATCATTCTTTGATCCGTTGAACTTTTTCTTTGGTTTTGATGGCTTCTGATAATTAATTTCAACATCTTGGACCAATTTTGTCACGTCCTTGTTGGCTAACTCCATAGCTGTACTGAATTCAATGCATCTCTTTAATGTTCGAACATCTTCCGACAGTAACTTTTTTTTTATATTAGTATCCTTTAATCCCCAAATGGTCTGATCGCGTATAGCATCATCTAGACCTACACCAAATTCACAGAACTCTGACATTCTTTTCAACGCTGTCACAAATTCCATAATTGTTTCATCGGCAGCTTGTCGACGTTCCTTGAATTTATACCTCTCAGTTATGGCATTTGGTTTAGGATTAATATAGTTCATCAACAGTTTTTTTAAATCAACATAATTAAATTCGGATGGTTTCTTTGGTCTGCATAAATCGCGTATTAATGCATACCCTTCATTTCCAAGTAAAGTGAGGAACATCAATTGTTTCTTATGAACATTAATTTCATTCAAATTAACATATAGTTCAAAACGTTCAATCCATGAGTTGAAATCATCTTCTTTCAACCTCAATTCATTAATTTGCCCTATGCAACCCGTTCTCACCTTAGCGCTATTCGCGTCTGTCATCTTCGTCGCCAATTGTACTATTTGTGGTTAATATTCCATCTGGTGGCGTGGATTGAAATGGATGGATAAATAAACAATAACTACATTCATATTACTAGTACTTTATTAAACATCATGAAGACACACACGACAACCACGTTGTCGTTACATACAACGAATGATACTATGTAATATAACAGAATATAACAACTGATAACATTATCATACATTACACTACACTATCATACATTACAGTCCTCCACACTTAACTTTGTAAATGTTACATTTCTTTTTTTTTCTTTATTTAATACATATAATAAAAAAACTTAAACTAAATGTTACATTTTTTTTTCTTTTATCAAAATTAATTAATACATATGAAAAAAAACTTAAACTAAATGTTACATTTTTTTTTTCTTTTATCAAAATTAATTAATACATATGAAAAAAAACTTAAACTATAGCCTATAAATTTAAACGTATAGGTGGTTTTATTACCCTGTTACTTTTTCTTATGTTCACTTCCTGTGAATCTATAAACCCTGGTTTAATTCCTAAACTTTTATCTGACATATTCTTATCCCCATCATTTTCAATAAACTTAAAATTTTCTGTGTCCGGATAAGGCGTTACTATAGTATTATCACTCACTATTTCAGATTTATCTAACCTATCAATAATTTGATTAATATGCCTCTTTCAAACTAAGTCTCCTCCACACTTAATTAAATAAGTCACTGGAGATAGCTTTTGCATAATTAACCCAGGTATCCATTTACTACCATGATCACTATAATTTCTACACATCACCTTATCATTAACTTCATACTCTTTAACTCTTCCTCCAATAGTTCTAATTTTAGCTCTCTCCAAACATTTATTATACTTTTCCTTTGCTAAAGGTAGTATTTTATCAAAAACAGTACTCATTCGCCTACCCATGTGCAGTTCAGCAGGGCTAACTCCAGTAGAACAATGAGTTGTACTATTATAAGATAACATAAACTTAAAAATATCAACATCAATGTCACCAGAGCTCTTATTTTTTTTTAAAAAATTTTTAAAGGTACGTACTACATTTTCAGCTGCTCCGTTTGACGAAGGGTTGTATGGAGAAGTTCTAATATGTACTACACCCATTTTTTTTAAAAATAACGACATTTCTTTTGAACACAAAGACGGTCCATTATCTGTAACTAATCTTTCTGGTATTCCCCATACTGAAAAAAACTCAACTAACACTTTGATTGTAGAATTAGTTGTAATATTTGACATGTACTTGACAAATACCCACTTAGAAAACGCATCTATCACAACCACAAACATCTTATTATTGATCGGCCCTAAAAAATCCAAATGAACCCTCTTTCCAGGACCTTCTGGCCAAGGCCAACTATGCAAAACTGACTTTGGAGGGTTGTCACTATTAACCAAGCACTGTTCACACTTTTTTGTAATATTCTCAATATCATGATCTATTCTAGGCCACCATATATATGATCTAGCCAATGTCTTCATTTTTACCGTACCCATGTGAGTATTATGCAACTCCTGCACCAAAACATCTTGAAATTTTTTAGGGATGACTAATCGGTGTCCCCACAACAAATACCCGAGCTCAATGGTTAATTCATTCCTTCTGTTAAAAAACGGTTTTAATTCTTCTTTTACATTCTTAATGCTGCTAGGCCATTTACCAGTAGCTACCATTAAAAATACCTCTTGTAAAATTTGATCTCTTTTAGTCTCATCTGCAATATCTAACTCAACTATTGAATGAACGTTTGATGTGATTAAATCAATATAAAAGTTATCACAGTGTCTATCATTAATCAAATCAGATCTATTTAAAGGTAATCTCGACAAAGCATCGGCACTACCATTATCAGCTCCTTTAACAAATTCAATTTTGTACGAATATCCAGATAAAAAAACTGCATAGCGCTGTAATCTATGTGCAGCCATAATCGGTATACCTTTTTTTTCGCCAAAAATGCTCACTAGGGGTTTATGATCTATTCTTAAAATAAATTCTCTACCATAAACAAATTGATGAAAATATTTTACAGAAAAAACTAATGCCAAAGCTTCTTTGTCAATCTGTGAATAATTTTTCTCACTATCACTCAAAGTCCTTGAAGCGAATGCAATTGGCTTTTCTGAACCATCCGGAAGTGTGTGTGATAAAACAGCTCCTATACCTATAGGGCTTGCATCACTTGTAACAATTAATTCCCACTCCGGATTGTAATGTACTAGAACATTCTTTGACAAAATTATATTTTTTATTTTATTAAAAGCTTCTTCCTGACTACTCCTCCAGATAAATTTAGCGTTATTCCTCAATAACTCATACAGAGGTCCTGCAACAGTTGACATATTCCTGACAAACTTTCCATAATAGTTAACTAACCCTAAGAAAGCTTTCACTTCTTGAATGTTCTTAGGAATCTTAACATTAGCAATTGCTTCTACTCTTTTATCAGGAACATGAAGACCCCTCTTATCAACCTGGTATCCTAAAAAGGTAATACAATCAGTGAAAAAATTACACTTCTCTTTTCTGACTGTCAATCCCGCATCAGAAAGTTTCCTTAAAACTCCATATAACCTTATACATAGCTCTTGGTCATCTTTGCCTGCTACTACTATATCATCATAAAAACACCCTACTCCAGGCAACCCACTAAACATCTTATCCATCTCTCTTTGTAAGAGTCCTGGGGCTGAAGCTATCCCATATGGTACACATTTAAACATAAATAAACCTTTGTGCGTAGTAATTGTGGTAAGTTTTTGACTTTCTTTGTTTAACGGTAGCTGCTGATAGGCTTGGCATAAATCCACTGAACAAAACCTAGCACACCCTTGAAAAATAGTCATCAAATCTGCTATTCTGGGAATTGGGTATTTATCTATTTCAAGATACTTATTCAAAGTTATTTTATAATCACCGCAAAGCCTAATAGAACCATCAGATTTCACTACTGGAACTATTGGCGTACCCCACTCAGATGTCTCCACACTTATTAGTAAGTTAGCTTCAATTAATCTATCAATTTCCTTACTCACCCTGTCTCTCAGAGCAAATGGCAATATCCTGGGTTTACAAAATATTGGTTTAAAATTTTCCTTTAAACTTAATCCAAATTCCTTATATTTATAACACCCTAGATCATCTTTAAATACAGCAGGAAATTTTAATACCACATTATTCTTATTACATTCTGATAAAAAAAAACTGATATCTGATTGAATAGGTATATTTAATTTTATTAACCAATCTCTTCCTAAAATAGCTGGACCTTCCTCTTTGACTACATACAATTTTAATATTTCCACCTTCTTCTCAAATTCCACTTTAACTGCCAAGACTCCTAGAGGCTTAATAATAGTACCATTATAAGCCTTGAGATTAATATCGGTACATTTCATTTCACAGTTCTCTATTTTAAGAGCAGTTAAGTCTTTAACATTTAAAACAGTTACTCCAGAACCCGTATCAATTTGAAATTCCATTAACGCTTAATTTAATACAAAAAGGTTTAACAAAATTACAGTTGATAGTCTCTAAATTAAACAAATTGTCTAAATTCAAATCACACTCTTCCAAGTTGTTAAAATTTTTATTTTTAGCCTTACAAACCTTACTTAAATGTCCTACTTTCGAACACACTGAACATGTATAAGATTTATACTTACAAGCTGGCTTCTTGTGTCCTTTGATACCGCAGCAAAAACATACAACATTTGAAACCCGCACATTCGGAGATGGTTGAAACTTCGACAGCTCCCGTTTCATTGAACTGCTATCATTCTTTGATCCGTTGAACTTTTTCTTTGGTTTTGATGGCTTCTGATAATTAATTTCAACATCTTGGACCAATTTTGTCACGTCCTTGTTGGCTAACTCCATAGCTGTACTGAATTCAATGCATCTCTTTAATGTTCGAACATCTTCCGACAGTAACTTTTTTTTTATATTAGTATCCTTTAATCCCCAAATGGTCTGATCGCGTATAGCATCATCTAGACCTACACCAAATTCACAGAACTCTGACATTCTTTTCAACGCTGTCACAAATTCCATAATTGTTTCATCGGCAGCTTGTCGACGTTCCTTGAATTTATACCTCTCAGTTATGGCATTTGGTTTAGGATTAATATAGTTCATCAACAGTTTTTTTAAATCAACATAATTAAATTCGGATGGTTTCTTTGGTCTGCATAAATCGCGTATTAATGCATACCCTTCATTTCCAAGTAAAGTGAGGAACATCAATTGTTTCTTATGAACATTAATTTCATTCAAATTAACATATAGTTCAAAACGTTCAATCCATGAGTTGAAATCATCTTCTTTCAACCTCAATTCATTAATTTGCCCTATGCAACCCGTTCTCACCTTAGCGCTATTCGCGTCTGTCATCTTCGTCGCCAATTGTACTATTTGTGGTTAATATTCCATCTGGTGGCGTGGATTGAAATGGATGGATAAATAAACAATAACTACATTCATATTACTAGTACTTTATTAAACATCATGAAGACACACACGACAACCACGTTGTCGTTACATACAACGAATGATACTATGTAATATAACAGAATATAACAACTGATAACATTATCATACATTACACTACACTATCATACATTACAGTATCATTGAACTCAAATTGTATACATACATTATAGTTATATTACTCAATGACACTTGCACATTGAAGGTATTAAAAGTACCTAGGTTTACAGTAGAGCGTGGTTATTACTTTTGTTTCCTCTTTTTAAACCAATTTAAAGATCAGTGAAATTTATTTGATTATTACATTTTTTAACACGTATAAATCCATAAATTGATGAGTAGATCGCGTATTAGGCTGTTAATTTTTAATTGTTATTGGTTATTGATTAATATCGTTACTGTAAGTATACCAATATTATACAAAAACATATATTTTATTTTAGATTCTGAGCGGAGCCGGAGCGATGAATGTAGGTATTGATTTTATAATGATGTGTGTTTTTTATTTTTTTTTGTGTCTGTCATCACCTTTTAGGCCAGTAAAAATGCTTCAAATTTCTTCAATAGTACCTTTTCTGATAGGAAAGTGAATCTAGTAGGTACTTTGAGAAGTAAAAAGTTAAAATTTCCCAGTAGTTTTCAAAAGCGCCGTGAAAAACAAATGAAAAATTAAGGAAAAAAAGAGAATTTTTACGAAAAACCAATTTTCGACAAAATCAATTTTGGTTTTTGGTATAACTCTAAAAGAAATGACAGTAGATAAACCGAATGTTTATATAAGCATTTTCTATACACCATAGCATTTTTAAAATATTCTGACTTATTTTGAGCTGTTAACGGACATTTTCAATTTCCAATTTTTTTAGTTTTTTTTTCTATAAATGTCAATAAAATTTTATTTGTTAGGTAAAAATCTTGAAAATTTGATAGTATGCTTCTAATATATAGCTTCAAAGGCAGATGAAAAATATTAAAAATCCGTAGTCACAATTTTTTTTTAAAGGTAATCAAAGTTCAAATTTTGACAAAATACGTAAAAATGACGAAAATGTGCAATTTATTTTGAGTTAGAAATTCATAAAAATTTTTCTTTTTAAATCTAAGATTTGAAAATGTAATATAAGATTCCTCATAAGTTTGCCTAATTTTATCAATAAAAAAAAGTTTATAAGCAAGTCATAATAAATTTTTATGAGCATTTTAAGTTCAAATTTGTACAAGATTAGATATTCACTCGATTTCTCATGTAGCGATTTTCTTATTTTGTTGCAATTCAAAAACAAATAACTGTAGATGCATGAAAATTTCACTGAATGTTTATATAAGCTATTTCTATACACCATTTAATTTTGAATATATTTTGACTGTTTTTGAGCTTTTTACGGACCAATTCAATTTTCAATTTTTTTAGTTTTTTTTTATATAAATACCAATAAATTTTTATTTGTTGGGCTAAAAATAATGAAAATTGAATACAAGGCTCCTGATATATTGTTACAATAGCAATTGAAAAATATTAAAAATACATAGGCACACATTTTTTTTATAAGCATTTAAAGTTCGAATTATATCAATCATTGTAATTAAACAAATATAAAATGGTCAGTTTGTATAACTAAGGATTGAAAATTTAAAATAAAGATTCTAATAAATAGTACATATACTGTAATCAAAAAATCTAAAAAATATATATACACAGTTATTTTTTACAGACATTTTAAATTCCAATTTGGAGTAAATTACATATTAAAATCAATTTTAACGAGTAAAAGTATATGTTATAATATTTTTCCAGCATCACTGATGATTTTAGGTTAATAATTAAATAATATGAATAATATTAATTCAACTTACCAGCTACCGTATAATAAGAATATAAATATAATTTAAAATATCCTAGACTGACATACCGTCTCCGCTCAGAATCGTTTTTCTTATACAATGATATTATATCATTGAATTCAAATTTAATACCATCCATTATAGTACAGTGATCTACTTGTAGCCTACTGTACAGCGAAGCGACATCCACTTGACCCCCTTTTTTCAATTAAAATTATTTTTTCTCTACTATTAAGTTAGGTACCTAGAACAAGAAATTAATTAATACAGAATCTAGTCTATTGTTAAAGACCATATTATTATAATTATAGTGATTGAATAATATTTTAAGCCTTGTATATTATTATAATATCAAGGATTTCAATTATAGAAGTACTTTATTATTAATAATCGTCTTAACGTTTACGTTAGGTATGGTTAACAAAGCAATATTTTTGTTTCATCATGCGTGAGGACTTAACACAATATTATATTGTGTTAGCTGACAGAGTGAAATATTCTAATTGATCTAGACCAGCATTTCTTAACGTGTGGTACCCGTATCACTTCACACTAGTGGTACGTGGAAAGCTTATAGATGGTATGCGAAGAAAATCTCCCTTTATATAAAAAAAAAAAAATGAAATGAATCATTATATCATCTACACATTAAATATTATTTTGATATTAATCAATATTTTAATATTGTAAATATTTAATTTAATTTGTTTTTATTACAATTTGATACTGTTATAATTTTGTAGTTTCTAATAAAATGAAATTCCATACATATTGTAATAATTTTTTATGATAACGGTTACATTTTTGATAAGCAAAACGAAAAGGTTATTAATTTGTCATGTGGTACCTACATGAAAATTTTCAAACAATGTAGGTGGTATGTGGATATAAAAAAGTTGAGATCCCCTGATCTAGACAATGGTGGGCGAATAGGGTGCAAAATGATTATTTTAGACATTGCTAGGATCGAGGAATGCAGAAAAAACAGTACAGGGCTGTTGTTTGTTATACATAGACAGGAAGTACCTATATAAATTCTAATTTTACGTGCGTAAAGTATTCAGAAACTACCACGGTGTTCCCTCTGCACACTTGAATGACGTTCGTATGTACATTATATTATATACATATTAGATATATGCGGATGCCACTGAAGTATCTTCGCGGACTTTCTATTGAATATAATATCGTCAATCCACTCTACCGAGGTGTACATTTTCTCCTCTAGGATCGACCTCTAATGCTATAATAAATATAATTAGTGACTAATAAGTGTGCAAGATACATTTGTCCGAAATAATATTTTGTCTGATAGTATTCGGGTAACTTTAAAGTTGGTAAACAAAGATAGGACTTACCGAGCAACACCGTTATTCCATTATCCACTCATAAAAAGTATTACGTACTCTATATTATACGACGTATATGAATAAGTCATACGAATATATTGTGCATTATAATATTATATATCTCTCTTTAAGTTCACCTGTGTCTTTCGCTTTACCTTTCTTTGAACTATTTCTTTTCGTTGTATTGTGCATAGAATGTATACAATATGTCAATATCACATAGGCTCCTAAATGTCTAAATCGGAATCAGATGTATAACTATTTTTAGTGCATTTAATTTTAACTGGCCCATTGTCAAGAGAAAATAATACGCCTGTTTTGAACGAACGTGATTGTCTTGTAACGCCGACATTATTTTGTTATAGAATCGATATTTACTTACAACTGCATGGGAGAAGACCATAAATAATTATCTACCATTTGTTAAGTAGTACCTATACGCTCTACATGTATGTGATCAAGACATCAGGACGTCTAGTGAAATAAATAGAGAATTAAATGTAAAACCACGGATAGAACACTTTATTCTCACGTGGATATCCAGCAGAATATTGCTGTCACGTCTTATTATTTTTTAAACTGACGGTTTGACTGAAGTAGGACGTAAACGTCAGTATTATACAATATCAATATCAATTTAATTATGATTTTTTTTTGTTTTTTATTTGTTATCTTAAGGAGATTATTGCACCGCTTACAAATTAATTTGAGTACGTTAATAAACTATTATAAGGATTAAGAGCTTATAACGATTAATGTCAGTTCTTCAAAAAAAAAACATTGACACTCCGGATTAAACATATAACTGTACGAGAATTACATTATTATTTATAGCTACCTACCCCGAATCATGTAAATTAATCGTATTTATTTTCTTATTTTTCGTTATCAGCTAAAGGTCATTAAAGACCGATGTCGCTATCATTATCTCACTACATTTTTCTCCATTGCGTATCATATATCATAATGTGGATACCAATTGTTTCAATTCATGAATTATTGTTGTCCGGTTCCCTCATATACCCTGGCTGTCTACAGTAATCTTTCTTGTTTGAAACTGTGTACTTCTTATAAGCTTTTGTGTAACGCATACAGTATACTATTGTCAGTAGATACTTATGTGGTTGGTACACGGCGTATCTATCTATGTAGACAATTTTAAGTTTTAGCAGCTAAATATTCGATCATTTTGAATATTTGTAAACAATTAAATAAAAGTATGATTATTATCTTCGATATGCTGTGAAAATGGATTTTAAGGTATACCTACGTCTTAAATAATAATAATAATAATATTAATAATAATAATAATAATAATAATAAAATAATTAATAAATTTCCTTATAAGTATAGCATAGTAGGTGTTTGATATTGTTCCTCTACAAGAAAAATCGAATAATCATATATAATATGTTTATATTGGTAAAGTGTAGTGGAAAAAACTTTGTTAGGGTTTTAAATTTAAATTAATAATTATTTTTTTTGTTTCGTTTGTTTATTTACGTTTCGGTGGTAATAAACAAAGCGTTACGAAAATTGACCTCGAGAAGAATGGTTAAAAAAAAAAAGTTGTATCCAGCCAAAAAACATATATCTATGTAAAAAGGTACCTAAAATCTACATATTCAAATTTGAGAATAAATAATTATTCATTGTTCATAATTATTTTAAGTTGCTCAACATTTCTCTACTATGTACCAAACATAAGTCATTCGTAAATCACTCGGTTTGTGCAGAGCGAACGCTATATATTATAGCCATAATATAGGTATCTGCGGCGTGTTGACTGTATTTGTCCTGTAGAGTGTAACATAACAAGTAACAACTTTAAACTTCACATTAATGAAGAAGTTTCGTTCTATAGCGGCAAAGTGGAATTATAATTGAATTAAAGTGAGTACGGCCATCTCTAACGTCGGTGTTTTATATTTTAATTACAAGACGCGTGGGACTTAGCTTTGAACCCGCCGAACAGCAGTGGTCTCTAATCAAATAAACAATTATTGTAAAAATGTATAATTCAGGTTTCTGCATTCATTTTTACAGTGCAATTAGCAGCAAATTAGATAATATTTTACATCAATGTCTGCTTAATATTTAATGAGAAAAATATAAAGTTAGTTTTTCAAACGGTAGGCACTATAGGTACAATAAAATGTATTTTTCCATTTGCCTTCCTTACAAATATGTCAATTGTTTAATAATATCCTGCATCGTTGCCCTAAGAGATTCGCACGTAATCCTGCGATCATATGATATTTTTATGTTATGATTACCTTCCTATTTATTACCTTCCTATGTTTGTCATATTGTCGTACACGCGTTATATATTCGTCGTTGAATATATAGTCACAATATGTGTAATCGACACTTCGCACGCGTAAGCCCGGACTATAGGGGAGTAATTCGTGACAGGTATAGATAAAAATAATAATAATAATGTGTAATATTATGGTGTTCGATATTATGTGAATCGAGAGACGGAGATGATGGTATCTCGGCCCCCATATCACACCTGCACAACGGCGAGTGTCCCGAAAGCAATATGCTTTTGTCTCGCGTGCGTCGAAACAATACTCGGAGGAGGATAATATAAAAGGAGACAGATAACTTGCGCCACGTT
Source organism: Nasonovia ribisnigri (assembly GCA_027563435.1). Taxonomy (NCBI): domain Eukaryota; kingdom Metazoa; phylum Arthropoda; class Insecta; order Hemiptera; family Aphididae; genus Nasonovia; species Nasonovia ribisnigri. The sequence goes on from JANEHU010000586.1 coordinate 170,147, forward strand.
TACCCTGCACCTACGATATTGTACTGTTATTATTCCTGCGTGACATGAGTTTCCGAATGTTTGTCATAAATTGCACACCACGTCGTGTTACTTGTATATATGAGTAAACCTACCTATGTATATAAGACGTATGTATAACGCGGTGAAAACCGAAAAATGCGTCGTAAACTAAATGCACGAAAACAATAATGATTGAATACCATTTTGAAATCAGAATTAAAAAATAAAACAAGTTAGGAAAGTTCACTACGCGAGCGTGCTAAATTTCCGGTTTCTAAACGTATTTTAATACAAAGTAATAAACTATAATATTTCAAATACAATTTAAACAGAATTTGGTAACCTTAATATTTTGGTAGTATATTTGGGATAGTATAAATTTGTATTAAATACTTATACAATAAGGCTTATTGATTAAGCAATTAATTAAAACCAACAATCGTAATTAGATATTTTAATACAAACAATCGTAACTATATAAAATGACTACGAACAATAAGGAATGAATAAATATCTTAATATCAATAGTTGTAACTAGTAACTAACGGATGGATATAATATTATAATAGACTGTCACAACAAAAAAGTGTTTACAAAAATGTTTAGGCTTCGTCATTACACTTGAAAGTGTTCTTAATATAGATCACGTATTTTAAGTTGTTCTTGCAGAAATTAAAAAATAATATTAAAAATACAGGCACAGTTTTTTTTACATAGGCGTTTCAACTTAGAATTTTGACAAAATATTATTTAAATGTATACATAGGTTCTCACGCATTAGAGTAGTCTGAATTGAAAAATATTGTTTCGTTAGAAAGAGGATAATTTTCTACTGGGCTCATTGGTCTGGTAAACAAACATACAACAATTAATAAGCTTGTGAAAATTGGTCATATTATTTAAAATGGTATTATAATATGGTTTAGAAAGAAAGAAGTGTCTCTCTTTCCAAAACAATAAGAAGAATATATTTCAATATCAACAATAAGTCGTTCACTCGATCCGTTCAGAGTTTTCTTCGCATACCAATTCACTGAATACTATTTCATTGTTTTGGAATTCCATATTACAATAGTGTGTTTGGTTGTCATATGATTTTTGTTGTTAAGAGAACAAACCTTTTGTTTAATTTTTTACCGTTGTTTACGTATAAAAAAGTTAGCGTTTTATAGAAAACATAATAATAATATACTCAATTATCAATTTTTTTCTCTAAAAATGTTCAACTAATAGTAATTATGCTTTATTCAAAATGAGTTATAATTCACTTTACAATGAATCATCATCTAATAAAATGTTAACATAACATTATAGTAGCTGTATATAATTAAAATTGTACTATTTGTACGACGATTGTAAGTCTTTACTAAGACGGCGTTCAGCCGGACCCAAAAGCGCGGAGCGAACTCTTGAAAAACGCGCAAAACGGTAAACGTAAACGGATTTAAACAAATAAGTGTCCGGCGAATAAAACGGAGTCCAACCAGACACAAAAGCGCAGAGCGAACTCAGGAAAAACGCTCACGGTAGGTACAGGGATAGGGGAGGAGGCAAACTCCGAGAACTTTCAAATGCTGCAGAAATGTTTGAAAGCCAATGCCCAAACACCCCTTACGTACAACATTAAAAACTGTCTATACTGAATGGTGTTGTTTATCTATAGCGCCGCAACAAATCATTCGTCGGGCTAATCTTTTCACCCGGCTCCACGGCGAGCGACGTCTAGGTCTGACCGCGGTTACTGTCGCGTCCTTTCCTAGAGCATCTTCACATTCGCCCTGGGTCACCATGTCCTGTAATGCGGTCGTCTTGTGCTCCGATGGTTGTATCAACTCGACATCACCAATTAACTCTGTCACCGTGTTCTGGATAATTGCACTAAACTCCTGCGCGTCGGATTCGATCTGCTGAACCGATGGCAAAGTTAATGGAACGGACAACTCGATGTCGCTAACTCCTGTGGTGGCAGCTAGCGGTGTCATCACTTCGATGCTGATCGGCTCGACAGACGGTGCATTCATCAAAACGTTCATATGCGTCGATGCAATGGACGTCATCGCTTCCTCCGGTGCATCGTCTGCAGCGGAATTTGTCTCGAATGCCATATCGGGCATTGATCGGCGCCGCCTTTGCGCCTGCACATTCTTCATATCGATACTTTCTACAGCTATCGGACGATTTTCCCGGAGATCAGTAAATACTTTCATCATGAAAGAGGTTGTGGACTGAGGAGCCTCATTGCTAGTGGAAATTGAATGCGACGACATGTTTGGCAACGATTTATATCGCCTGTGCAGCGGAAAACTGGTGAGATCACCCTCTTCCAACCTTATAGGGCGATTTTTCCTGAGATCTTCAAACACCTGCATCATGATTTCCGTCGTGGACTGTATCTTGCTATAGGATAAACTCTTTATTGCTGTGATATTTGACAAAATCTTGATATGATATGTATATGCACAGTCAATATATTATACAAAAGTTAGGTATGGAATAATTTTTACACTGTTTTATAATCAACTATACGTAATGTTCGTTTTAACAAAATATATAGGTACTGAGAACTAACTGCTATAAAAATACGAGTTATATAATATATTATTTACACTTAGCTGCCCATAGCAACAAGACTATTATAGGATAAAGTCCAACTATAAATAGTGTAAATATTAATCAATTATAAACTACCTATATTAGCATTTAATAAAATTATATTACTGGTTAAACTATTTTGTCTCCTTTTAGTTATTTTATATAATTTGTTAAATAAACGTGTTATATTTTTTTTGATTTATAATTATACAGTTTTTGTTTGAAAACTTACTAAAATTCCAAAAATAAAAATAAGCCTAATTCCACATAGTTTTTAATAAGTACCTTGTGCCTATATTATAAAGTAACAGTTTTTACTACATTGGATAATTAGACGTAGAATAACAATCTTCAAACAATGTATGTTAATTTTTCATTACTCAAAAAATATCAGTTGTAGAAACATGGAACATTCCATACGCTATTTTTATTAATTTAATTTTTTTCTTTAACAGCAATTTTTAGTTATAATTTTGCCAAATTGGATATTCAAACGAAAAAATTCTAGCGATTTTAATTAATAATTATTACAAAATATTAATCGTAGGCAATTGAAAATTTTCACCAATACATATATTATTATTTTCTATCCCCACACAATATATTAAACTTTAGCTAGGGTACAATGATTGAATGACATTAAACTACCTAAGTGTAATTTGAAATTAAATATGGATTTTTAACATACTTTATTGTAAGTTCCGTACTTATAATTGTTCACAATTTTGTCATAACTTATAATTTTTTTCGAATTATTACAACTGACCAAACTTATGCAGTAAGAAATCAGTTTATTTTTATTCATTTTAAATTGATGCATATCATCGCATAGGTAATATAATACAGACATTTTTAAAGTTAAATATAATATATCTAATTTAAACAATCAACAGAATTACTTAACCTAGCGGTTATAAAAAAAATTACAAAAACCTAACGGAAAGACTTAAATAAGTTTAATATACTGAAGGATGAAATATATACGTAAACTTATTGAGTTTTTCGGTCACTCAGATATCATATTATATTTGACACCTACCTCACTTATCCTAAACTGACACAATATTATGCACTATCGTATGTTTTGATAATGTAAATGAAAAAAAAAACAACAGAAAAGCTCGAAAATAATATTAACATACTTATAAACCAGTCTCAACAACCATAATAGTTATGCACTTTAAATTATTATACATTGAATGTAATTTGAAAAATTATAAATTCTATAAATTCTATTTACGTATAAACGTAAACTATAAGTCTATAAATGTTATAATAAAAAAAAGAAATTGTGACTATATCTGTATTATCTTTATTATTCAACTGATAGGTATGAGCAACTCCTCAGAAACGTTATTATATAGGTACATTTTTAAGCGTTTCCATTAAAAAAAAAAATAAATGTATTACTCTGTAATACTCTGTATTATTCAAGTAGACTTAGTAGAGAATATGTGAACATGTAGATAGAGGCACTGTGCCACTTTTTTCACTTATCTAAACTTTAATAACTTATAACTATGTTCGTTAGAATTTAAACTTTTTTGTATGAATATACCAAAAAATATTATGTTTCAAAAAATAAAATAAACAATATTATGTTCTTGATTTAGTAAAAAAACTCGATCTATTTGAGTGAGTTTTCCTAACTTGCTTCAATGATATCCTCCATTTTCAGTATAATTGTGCGAACTTACCACGTTAACATCTTGTCTGTCAATCGGTTTTTTTATGTGTATATGTTGTATATTTTTTATCCAACGTATGTTTCACTATATTTAATAATAGATACAAAATAATAATATTGAGTTAAATAATTTTATCACAACCTAAAATAGTATATACTTATAAGTTATAACGAATGATTAATTATTTGCATTAAAAAAAAAAAAAATAATAATATATATTTTCTCAATAGAAACAAAGACGAAATAGATTTGGTAAGTTAACTAATTTTTCAGAGTAACCATTCTGTCAAAAATATCTCGTCAAGCTTACGTTTTGTTTTTGTAAAAACTAAATTATAACTTTATAAGTATTAATAATTATACTATTCGGCACATCTCCAGTTAAAGTGACAAAAAAATAATTTCTTACTTAAATGTTAGCTATTAAATTTATTTATGCCCATTCTGGTAAATTCTGGCGTACAAGCCTCAGTATAATTAAATTAAAACACATTTGATATTGGTAATTATTCCACTCACTCGGCTAAAATTCAGTGTAATAGAATATGATACATATTTCAATTAAAATGATTTGAATGATATTTTTAGACTTATAGTGAAGTGAATGGTGTTTGTATTTTAGATTACATAATTATAATCTAAAATGTAATTATTACGCATAACATACAGATGCGTTCCATTAATAATACTGCCTCAAATTTCGCGAAACCCATTTATTTTACAATTTGTAGGTGTTTGCTTTTACTTTAAATCAAATGACAAAATAAACACGTTAATTAGCGTTCATGTAATAATGTATTTGAGCTCGGTATTTATATACTTGGTTGCGTTTTAAAAATAACTTATTCAGACACAGATTGGTGACAATAATACCGCATGTGACAGATGGCTGGCGCACTGAAATCATGAACGAATCTTTTTTATAATAATTTCTAACGGTCACTATTATGACGTCATGACATAATACGTTATATATAATTGATCACCGATATTCAATTTTCGATTGTCAGGGAGAAATAAAAAAATACTTTGAAATTCTCATAATAATTAGCATTTTTAATTACATTTTTAAAATTGTTTCGAAAAATGTGGACGTCATACATGCAGTAGTGACATTTTTTGTTTACCATTGATTATTATGTTAAATTATAACATTGTTAGATACAGTCACCAAACAATGCTACATTGTCTATATGGCATGCACTCGTATTAGGTACTCGTAAATATTTTATTTTTTTCATTGATAAATTGGTAATAATAGGCAACTACGATTAATATATTATGTAGGTGTATTGTATCCTTGCAATTATCGGTGACTTATTAATATTATTTGATTATTATCAATATGCACAAACTTACTTACATTTGGTATCATAACCTGTGGAATCTCTGATATTGCATACAATGAAATCGTTAAAATATTGGTATTGACATACATGTTACATATTATTTATTTAGAATTTGATATTGAAAATAAAATAATTTATTTAGAACGCAATATCAAAAATAAAAGTTATTTATTTATTGGAAATAAAATTTCAAGTTTTGTAAGTAATCGAAAAACTTCAAATTTGACATATTATATATGTGGAAGTTAATACAATGTTGTATTAACTTCAAGTTATGGCTGAAGGTAGATATTAACACAACAATGTTTAGTTTAAAGAACAACTCTATATTACTGTAGTCTGTAACGTCTTAACCTACTCACAATCACGGTTCACTCAACACTGACCGAAAGTAACAACTTAATACAATACAATAGTTTATATGATGATAATAGATAACAGATAATACAAATAATAGATAATACAAATAGTATAATCCCACATACACCCCCATCTTAAGCAGAGTCCGCCTCGGACACTGAATCTTCTTCATCTGAAGTTAGGCAGCTTTTCCATTTTTTCATATAATCCGTTCCCGTGCTAGTTTTTTCAGGTCCTTCACCTGAGCCCACCTTCCACACTGCATATCGGTTCGGACCACATCTACCAGTGATACGATATGGTCCAAGGTACTTGCTCTTTATCTTGGATAGAGGAAGAAATTGTGTTCTTTTGATAGCAACTAGGTCACCAATCCTGTAATCTGTTGCTGCTACTCTTCTATGATCAAATGTTTTCTTTTGCTCTTGCTGAGCTTTTAGTATGCATTGTTTAGCCTCTTGACGTTCTGCTTCTCTTTTTTCCAAAAAACTTTTGGCATACTCTTCTTTTATTAAACTGCATAATGGGAGTAGATCTGGATGTTTCATTTCAGTTCCAAACGTTAATTTAAATGGAGTCATATTAATTGATCGCTGCCATGAACTATTTAACGCCATCTGCACTCTTGGGACATACTTAAACCATTGCCCTGGATCATCAATAGTCAATTTTGCTACTACTGTCGCTATTGTATCATTCAATCTTTCGACTTGTCCATTTCCTCTTGGCATTCCTGTGGTAATCTGCACATGATGTATGTGTGAATCACTACAGTATTTTTTGAACTCTCCAGATGTGAATGCAGCACCACGGTCAGATATCAGTCGTGTTGGATTACCAAATGTAGCTTGTAATATATTCATTTTGTCCACAACTTCTTTCGATGTAGTACTTCTTGTTGGAAAGAGCCAACAGAATTTTGTGAATGCATCAATAATAGCTAGAATATGCTTATATCCTCGAGGAGTATTTGTCAATGGTCCTAGGAAATCAATATGCCACGTATGTAATGGCAGATCACCCTTGTCAATTGTGTTAAGGAATCCTTCCTGTTTCCCTTGTTTTCGGTTGATCAAAATACAAGGTACACAATTTTGAATGAAACGTTCCACCTTTTCACGAACATTAGAAATGGAATATTCTCTATCTAACAGTTCCACAACTTTTTTAACTCCAAAATGGCCAACATTATGTGCATTTCGAATTAACTCTTTTTGCATACCTTTTGGAATAACCAGTAATTTTCTGTCATCTCGTGTTTCATAAAGCAAATCATTTTCTACAATATATGAACCACATCCATTCATTCTTGCTTCTGAAGTTAAGGTTTTTACCTCAATATCATTCTGTTGTGCTTTCTGCAATTGTGCTATAAATTCACTATTGATAGTCATGCATATCGGATAACGGCTCAACGCATCTACATGAGCCATATTGGACCCGGCTCGATGCTCAATAGTGTAATTAAATTCGCTCAACAGCAATGCCCAGCGGGCTACCCGTGTTGCAAGTTCCCTTTTTTCTAATGTTTTAGTAAATGCAGCGCAATCGGTTACTATTTTGAACTGCAGTCCTAATAAATAGGATCTAAACTTCTTCACAGCCTCAACAATTGCTAAAACTTCTAATTCATAACTATGGTATCTTTGTTGTGCTTGCGTAGTTTTTTTGCTCATAAAATATATCGGGTGCAACAGATTATCGGGATCTTTCTGTAAAAGTATGGCGCCAAACCCATACATGCTGGCATCAGTGTGCACCTCCGTAACTGCTTCTGGATTAAAGATTCCCAATACGGGTGCTTCTGTTAATTTTTCCTTTAACATGTTAAACGCATTTTCTTGTTGAGGCCCAATTACGAATGGTATACTCTTTTTGAGTATTTCGCTCAATGGACGAGCAATCAAGGCGTAGTCCTTAATAAACTTTCTAAAATATCCAGTTAGTCCCAAAAAGCTCTGTATATGTTTTGCATTCTGTAGTCTTGGATATTTCACCACAGCAGCCAGCTTTAATGGTGATGGACTTAGTTCATTGTGTTTTATTCTGTATCCAAGGTAGTCAATTTCTTTTTTGAGAAATTGACATTTTTTCCAATTAATTTTCAGACCATGGTTAGCCGAGGTTTTTAATACTATTTTCAGTCTTTCAATATTCTCCTCAACTGTGCTTGAAATAATTACTAAGTCATCCATGTATATTAACAAATATCCCATCCGCATTATATCCTTGAATACATAGTTTATAAAGCGCTGAAATATAGGTGGAGCAATACACAATCCAAATGGTGTTTTCATAAATTCATATTGAGCCTCTGGTGTAATAAAAGATGTATATTTAATACTCTCTTCGTCCATAGCCACATGAAAAAAACCGTTCTTAAGGTCTAATGTTGAAAATATTCTGGCCCCTTGAAGCTTATCCAGCTGGTCCTCTATCAAAGGTAAAGGGTAACGATCCTTAATGATTTTATTATTTAATCGACGATAGTCAACACATACCCGAAATGAACCATCTTTCTTAGGGACAATTACAATTGGGCTAGCATAATCTGAGCAGCTAGGTCTGATAATTCCTTCCTTAATCCATTCCTCCACTTGACTTTCCACCACTGCTTTTTCTTTTGGTGATAAACGCCTTGATCGCTGATAGATGGGTTCTTCATCACTGACTATAATTTTGGTTTTTATGGGTGTAGTTTTTGTAGCACATGGTACATAGTTAGCTATCATACTCCTTATAACCGGATAGTGTTCTCTAGATCCTACATCAAACTCATTTGTTTCGATAGTTATTTTGTTGATTTCAATCACTCCAGGACTAATTTTTAATTCAGCATTGGTTTGGAATAATGATCTACCTATTATAAAGTCACACATTATATCTTCATCAGGTACCGAGTATACTTCTACTGTATAAGTAGCATTATCAACTTCTAATTCAGTGATGAATTTTTTCTTGGTACAAAACATAGTTCCAGCTGGTCCACTAAGACTAACTTCTGCATTGACAGCGTCAATACCTTTAATTAATGACTGTCGGCATAAATTTAAATCGCAGCCAGTGTCTATAAGAGCTAACGTCTGGATTCCTAAGACATTAATTTCTTTAAATATTCGCTCATTAGTATTTATAGCATTCACTTGATAAACTTGTGGTTTTTCATCATTATTCACTTGCTTTGTTTGAGTTTCCTTATCAGGGCATTCTGTTGATTTGTGGCCAAAAGATCTACAGGCAAAACACTTAGGGCCTTTATCCAAGTTTGGACATTCCCTATGTTGATGTGTTTTAGACCCGCAATTATAACATCTAGTTATTGTGTTTGCAACACCTGACGTAGAGTTTTGTTTTATATTACCTGCAGTAACATTAAACACCCTAGATGTTCCTGACTCAGAGATGTGCATCCTTGATTTCATCTTAACATATAGTTGTAGTTTTATTTTAAAATCGCTTATTGTTGTAGCTCCATAAAGTAAAGCCTTATTCACTTCACTATCCTGAATGCCAGCTATGACATAATCCAAAAGTGAATCTTCAGACACATCTCCTTGTTTTGCTATTTCCATCATTTTAAACAAATATTGCTGATGAGATTCGTCATTATTTTTTATTCTGGCTGTAAGCTGCCTATGCACGTCAGCCGAAGTTAAATTATTACGAAACTCATTCATCAAACATTCCCTCATTAAGTTCCATGACTTAATACCAGTTTCAGAACGTAGATATAGGGCAGCAGTCCCCGACAATAGACGTTTACTATATATAAAAAGTTCAACATCAGACCATCCACATACTTCGCTCATTTCTTCCAAATCTTCTATCCATTTAATGATTGAATAAGTATCATCACCGGTAAATACATTAAGAGATTCTCGTACATCATGAAATTTAATCGATTCTCTAACCTGATTAACAATATTCTTTTCTTCGATGGCAACTGTAGTTTCGTTAGCTTTTGCATTTGCCTTAGCTTTGCGTGTCTTCGGCGTCCTGGGTGCCATGTGGAAGTTAACCGGCAAGTTCAAAAACACGAAATACGAATCGCGATTCACGATTTACTTCACGCACCACAACACGACCACGCGACTTGGTAAATACGAATTAATTTTGAGGTTAGAAACCAGTTTTACAAGTTCACGACTTATTAATTGTTAACGCGTGTTAATACGAACCAACAACCGGACAGGCCCCCAAATGTGGAAGTTAATACAATGTTGTATTAACTTCAAGTTATGGCTGAAGGTAGATATTAACACAACAATGTTTAGTTTAAAGAACAACTCTATATTACTGTAGTCTGTAACGTCTTAACCTACTCACAATCACGGTTCACTCAACACTGACCGAAAGTAACAACTTAATACAATACAATAGTTTATATGATGATAATAGATAACAGATAATACAAATAATAGATAATACAAATAGTATAATCCCACATATATTAATGTTTAAATTATAGCAATACTTTACAACATGTTTTGATGTTTCTATATTTATAGTAGAAATTAATAAACTCGGCATGTGCGTATATTGTCTTTACGGTCATCATGATAGGGATTTCGTTTCTTTGGTAGCTTATGATACAATATTTCGTAGTTACTTATTTTTATTATTTTTTAGACATTTCTCAATAATGCACTAGTAAATTAGATATAGTATATATTGCATTTAATAAACCGTGAGTGCATCTTTATTGTATTATTTTGTCAAAGACTTCAGAATTTTATTGAGTCAGCTGCTATGCATGTATACAACATTACTATAACAGTCACTTGTCATTTATATGTTATATTACCTGTATTATGTGTGTTTATGTGTACCTTTACTTGATTCGGACTTTTAATGAATTCGTTCAAAGTTAAATATTTACAGTAGGTAGAAAATTAATTAAGTTAATATTTTTGGATTCTGAACTTAATTTTGCTTCAAAGTTTACATATTCCAATGTAGGTATGAATATAGGATTAGAAAAATGAATGGCTACAAATTGTTTTTGTTACAGTTATTACGAGTATAATAATACTTACTATTTATTGCCATAGAGGGTCATGTGTACATTATATTATATTTAAATTTAATTAGTTTTGCGGTTTGATTTTAATATTATATTTATATCAGTCTGATGTGACTGAATGTTGGTTCCACGAACACCAATTTATTTTGTCTCCGAAATTCACAAATGACGTCCACTATGGTTTCATCGGTAAGAGATTCAAATATCTGAATGTCTCTATAGTCTCAGCAATAATAAAATATTAAATCAGTATTCATACACCATAATATATTGCAAAGAAGAAAATAGACAGTCGTACCTAAACTTATATTCGATCAATTCGATCAGTTTCTAATGTATGCACGCAGGGCGTTTCTGGGGTTTCCGTTAAAACATTGAGAATATTATTTTGTTAGACGATGACCTACATAGCATTATTTGAAAGCGAGATTTTTATGTGAATAGCTTTTTAGTTATTCACCTAATTGATATTATGTCCTAAGGTTGTTATTTCAATAAAAACAGATTTTCCGAAAAGAATTTACGTAAAAAAAATGATTCTTTTCGTCAGAAAATCTCGACAATCTTGTGGTACGGAATCTGGTGAGACGACATTAATATTATCTTAGGGTTTTTTTTCGTTGTTCTAATATTATGTTTAGGTAAAATTAAATGAGATATAGGTATCTATATAAATCTCACATTCAGAAAACATGGTTTTCGATACCACTATCACTACCTAACATACGAGATCATTCTCAAAGATTTCGTATCCGGAAACACGCTTTATAATTATGTCATTACCTCTTGAACTACGGAATACGCGTAATATCACAGCTACTAATTTATTATTAAAGGCGGATACAATTGGACGTTTGAAAACCACATGCGATAATGTTATAATATTATTTAGGGCAAATCCAAAAACCACTTGTAATTTTAGTAAAAACACGATGCGATCGCACACGCGACGTAACGTTCGACAAATGGAGTCCAAAAGTTTTTAAGTGGTTTGAAGAAGTTTTAATTAGTAGCAACCGTGTACGAGGCTAACGCATATATATGCAGTGAGTTGGTTTAATGCGTTTAACCCGCCTTGTGCGATCGGAATTTCTGGAAGAAACATATAGCGACCCATCTTAGCCGCCATTTGAGCCATACTGTATATACGCCGGTACGTGTATTTCCCGTCTTCCGTGAACATCAGGCTGAAATATTTATATTCGTTTAAATATTGATGTACGACTTTTATTTTACCGTCGCATAAAAAATGAATACCTACGTGGGGTAACGGCGAGCAAAAAGTTATAATGTCTTTACACAACGTACCTATATACAACCCGTATAGAGGTAGGTACCTATACGCAGGTATATACCTGCGTATATATATTTTGGTATATACATTTTACATAAATCTTTTTTCGCCTGAAAAACTCTCGATACACACAACAATGCTTCACCTTTTTCCCCGGGAAATTCAATAAACAACAATTTGGTCACACCTTTTACTCGTATTTACGATTAAATCCACGTAGGTACCTATATAATGTCGTAGAAGGTACCTATACTGACGTGCGTAATCATTGTCGATCACCATATGCTATTATAATTTGTTTCAAGAACTAATCGCATACTGATGGATATTTGTAATAATATATCATATTAAACCATTTTCAGTATTCATGAATACTAAAAAAATTAAAATTATTGAAGTTGGCATGTTATGGTCCACAGCACGTGATCAAGAAACAACTGCTCGTTATAACGATTAACGAGAAAAATAAACAATTATATACAGAGTGATTTTTAAGCATACTCGGCCGGTTTTTATGCTTAATTATGCACAATATGTCAATACATTCAAATTCTAATTTTTTGAATTTTTAAATACACTTGAAAGTTGAAGACCATATTATCGATTAATCGAGTTTGTGTGGCGATACAAATTTTCTCTTTTTTTCCCTTTTCACTTTTAATTATTTAGCATATATTTTTGTGAGGATTTTGATAAACCTATATCTAAATCAAAATTCGAGCGAGTAGTTTTTGAGTTATATAACTTTGTGTACTAAAGATAATAAATCTATGGCAATGGCCAATGGATTATGTTGCTATGGGAACTTAAGTAATTTGAAAATATTGATAATTTCTATTGATCTATATCAATAGAAATAATTTGTAAAAATGATCAAAGTATAATAAATACTACATCTAATAATACATTTAAGTTATATTTTTTTAAAACTATTTTTGAGAATTATTGTCGATGAACATTTTAAGAACTCAGAAACTGTTCAATAGAATTTTGATTTGGATAAATTCAATTTTTGACATGTATATGCCTTTGGCGCCCTCATTCTATAATTTTATGTGACATGGAGAGCGTTACCGATACGTCATTGTGTTGTGGCTACGAGCATAACATTTATATTACATTTACAAGACATGGATTGGTATGATGTGTAGATACTCCTTGATTTTATTATTTTTTTTTTTAAATAGTAGTTTATATCGCCACAGGATACTATTTTTAAGCAATCCAAAAGAATCAGAAATTAATAATATGGTCCATTATTGGGTGAGCATACTTAAAAAAATATTTTGTATATGTATAGGTACGTCAAAATATTAAAGTTATTTAATTTGCTGTAATATTTCTAAATAAGCAATAACTAACAACTCTAAACATCCAAATTACATATTATTTTATTTTAATAAATAATATAATATATGAAATAAATTAACATACGAATTCTCGCAATCAGTTAGATACATAGAATCTATTAATAAACAAGTGTAGATAATTACTTATGTATATTTGTCATACTGCACAGTATTCATAATAATTTAAATCAACTTCGCTCACCAAGAGCCGTCAATTTTAGTACCTACTCAAGTATAGATAGCGATGTAATGGATATTAATTATTAAACTGACAGATTTTTATGCAATTTCAAGTGATGGAACTTAAAACTAACATAAAAGAGAATTGTTGTCACAACTTCAAAATTAATATTGTTTAACGGAGCATTTATAACATATGTTTACATTTTTAATTTTTAAAAAACTATTTTTGGTAGGTAGTCAAAGTTTAAAAAATATGTGTGTCGCAAAATATTTTCTGTAAAATCTTAGCCATAATTAATTTTCTATTAAGTCATGAGAAAGTTGGGAAATTAGCATTGGTTTTTGTTCACAAAAGATTAAACTAAGCTTAAATGGTACCTATAACATGAGTACTATGACAATTTTTTAAATAAATACTTAATTTTTAAATTCACTCATCCTTATAATTATTTGAAGAATTCAACAATACAATTTTACTATGATAACAATATGATATTATGTCAATATTATATTATACTGGTATTAAATTTCAAATATTTGAAACATCATAACAATTTACAAGCCAGGGACATCAACAATAATATAAAATTTAATCGAGGGAATTAGGGTAGAAGAATGAGTAAACTTCGTATACTTACACGTTATTAATACTAATGTTCCTTATTATAGATTGTATGAATAAAAATATGCCCAGCTTAAATTATATTCAAGCTTTCAACTTTTCTTTTTCTCTCTTCTACATCAATACTTTGCTGAGGAGGTATCACTCTCACTCACGGGTAGTGTAGTGGGGCCAAACATAGCAAGTGCAAAGTGGATGGTGCATTGTGGATATCATACGATATGCTCACACATATCTGTAATTAGTTAACTTAAACTGATTAAAACTGACTTAAATTGATTGATATAATTTATAACGGCTAGATTGTGAATCGGAGAAAATTGAAACCCCCAATATACAACTTAAGTGCTGATAAAACGTAAGGGCCGTATCGTATCGTATAATGTTAAGAATTCGACACGTATTTGTAAAGGTAAGACACATTACCATGTTCAGGGGATACCATAACTTTCATAAGTGCTGTTTTCTCTCTTTTTATACATTATTACAATAATTCGTTGCTGGATCTATAGTAATATACTCAATATTTTGTCGGAATTGTATTTGTTCTGAAACTATTTTCATGGAAAATATTTCGTTGACAATGTATATTATTGAGTTACGGTGTACGGCAAACAAATACTTTTACAGACACATATTATACGTTACCTACTTAGCTAATACTATTCTCAAAAAATACGATTGATATAAATACGATTTAAAAAAAATATTTATCAACGGTTTAATTTCTAAATGCGTATTATATTTTCGAGAAAATAAGTAAAACTAATACAATTCCAGACGTGGCCAGGCAATTTTTGTATTTATATAGTTCATCTTTTATTTTACTCACTGCACACCCAATTGTGACAAATTACATATTACAATAACATATTCTATATTATAGGTACCTTTATATTTTATGAAACATTTTTAAACTATTGCAGAACACTGAGTAAAATATTTGCCTTATAATTTTTTAATTTTTTTTATTGATCATTAAAAACATCGACGACAAAATATAGGTTATTAGTTTAAATTTTATAAGACAGTTATTATTTTATTGTACAGGTATGTTTTTCTCAAGAAAATCATCATACTGTGTATATTTTCTGTGCTCGAACCTAAAGTTACGTCTAAATTGTATGGGATGATGTATTTTCCGAGGTCAGTATAATATATTTGTTGCATTCTATTATTACGATGTGTTTAAATGTTAGGTTAACGACGCAGGTTGTACACTGAAGTGGTTTTTTTTAGCAACTAGATACGTTCTGTGTGTTAACTTTTTATCACGAAAAAATTAATTAAATTTTTTTCTTTTCTGTTTGGACTAGGATTTTGCCAATCAATGTTTCCTTATATTACAATAACAATTCTAAACAGAAATTTGATCATTTTTAATCTTTCAATCACATCATAGTACCTAATTTTCAATAATATGTAGGTAGACGTTGTTTTCTAAAATAAAAACAAAAATGCATCAAGTCTTTTTTAAGTATTTCGTAGTTTTGTTTTTACGATTGTGCCTGGTATATGCTATAAAATAGTATCTACAATTTATTAAACAAAAGGGGGGAAGTATTAAAGGTAACTACTCAGCTGTAAGGTATGTGGTTACGAGTGTATCTATTCATTCAGAAGTAAGTACTGTAACTATGCGTTAAACTTGAGTTCAGTGGTAAAATATCATTGCAACAATTATAAATAAAAACGGTTTGTCAGCCTATATTACTCAATAATTTGTATGATATTATTGTTACAAGAGAAGTTTATTTTATTATTATAGAAGGTTGAATTTATTCATTTTCGCCAAAAACATTACATATTTTGAAAATTAAAATGTCACTGTGTATACACATAAAATATAAAAAGGGGGTCAAGTGGATGTCGCCCCGCTGAACAGTAGGCTGCGAGTAGATCACTGTACTATAATGGATGGTATTAAATTTGAATTCAATGATATAATATCATTTTTAATTTTTAATTTTTTATAGAAAAAAAAACTAATAAAGTTAGGAGAGAGGCCAAAATACTATATAGTATATGATTACAAATATTGTGTAGTATTTTATCCAATTGTTGGATTGACAAAAATTAGTGTTATGAAGTTATAATTTAACTAAATAAATGAGTGCATAGGTATATGATACTCAAGGCAACTGTGGCAAGTTGTGTTGAGAAGCAAATGTGATACACAAGGCGCAATTGGTAAGATTGTGTTAATTTACATGGACGAAAATGAAAAAAAGACTGTGTATCATATTTGATACTCAAGTCGATTTTGGTAAGTTAAGTGAAATTTATAGGGCAGTCAACTTGTTAAGATAGAACATCTCTTATATACAACATATGTACAACCTTAATATACAATCTACGCTACCATTTGTGTGCTAGAGGCGCAGATTTATTTTCATCGAAACACGCGCCCGGTGAAAATGACAGACGTTCACCTAACGCGTGGGTACATGCTTTTATCGCCAGAGGGCTGTAAACTGCAAAGACCACTGTATAATAACATTACATTACCTTCGGTCTTTCTAACCACAATTGGAACCGGAGCTGAGTTCTTTGACCAATCCACTATAACGATTAATATTACAATATTGTACTGCGGTAGTCTTTACCGTTGAAAGCTATAATGTATTTAAAAATACATTAAATACCAAAGGTAGGTATAATTTATCATTTTTTTTTTTGTTAAAAATGTAATATTATAAATTTATAATCTAGACATTTAACTACCTAAAGATTTGCTTTGGGAATTTGATTATATTTTAACAACAAGTCGTTAGACGTTAGAGACGTTAGAGTTGTACGTCTCTGCATTATGTTCAAAATGTTTATTTTGAGACAGAAATAATCTTTATATAATTTTAAGGTTTAGCAGCGGTTCCGGTTTTTAATTTTTATTAATAATAAACTTAAAAACTTTACTCGTCTTCCGAACATTATACAAAAAAGTAAAAACTAACATAAACTTGTAGTTACCTGAATGTGTAGTGTAACATAATTATTAAACCACGTTCAAAACTTGAGTGGATTGTTTATCACAATGTTTATTGTTCGGTGTGTTTGTTGATGATAGTAAAAAAATTATTCTTATAATATAAAATAAAGTGTTAAGTTCACAGAAAACAGTACAGGTCGCTGAGTTATGTGTATATAGTACTTGAATTGTTTTTGTGTTTTAGTAACCAATCAAATTATTATACTTAATCTATTATATATATAGATTAAACTTGTCCGATCAATTTTTATTTTTGCAGAGTGAAAATGCCCTTCATATATTATCATCACATTATGGCGTGGATGAAAATTTGTTTGAAAACGTTATGGTTGGTAGGTAAATAGTTTTTACTATCCATACACGTTATTGTCCGAGTTGATTTACTCGATCCTTATTAAATCGAGCTGACAGTTACGTAAACACTGCCACGCCAAGTTTCACGTAATAACTGTAACGATATACTTAAATTATATTATTTTGTTAGACTAAGACCCTACACGTTGCGGGGTTTCCCTAATAACAAGACATATCCTACTGATTATAGAGTACACGACAATGAGAGAAGAAAGTTCCAAATATTTGATCACCCAGGTGAAATATTCAACGCTGAACCCACCAACGACTCCAAGCTCATCCAGCTCCTATCAGAAACTCACCTTATCAATAAATTGTAATGCGTTCCTGCTTAGCAATATAACATAAAAACATATAACTTCTATTATTTACTATTGTGTTATAATCGAATACTTAAAATTAAAATGTTTGTTTTCCATTACTTGTTATACTTTAAAAATACCAGTTTCTTACTATTATTAATTAAGTAGAAAATTATGCAATTTATAAATTATAACTGCAATCTAATGTTACGTCCAATAGCAACAAATTCCGTGGACAGTTTGCCCATAATAATAATAATAATAATATGTTCGAATAATATAACCGTGGCTCGCTAACAGACGTCGCTGTTTGCCAGAAGTTAACGGACAATTTTCTGTCATAAGAACAGTGTTGGTCTTCAATAAAAGTTGATCTTATAAAATATAATATATTAATTAAATCGTTTGAGGAAATTTAATATCTTACAATTTTTCAAGTAATGCGTTTTATTGTATCCTCGAATCTAAAAAGGGCGGGCAAGTGGATGTCGCTCTGCTGTACAGTAGGTTCCAAGTAGGTCACTGTTTAATGGATGGTATTAAATTTGAATTCAATGATATAATATCTTTGTATACGAAAAACGATTCTGAGCGGAGACGGCGTGTCAGTCCAAATTTGATCATGAAATAACTATAAAAAAAACTAAATGTTTATATTTTTAAGATTTTTTGGTCACAGAATAACCTACGTATGCGGAACCTTGTTTTAAATTTTCAATCATTAGCTATAAAATTTGAACATTTTATCAATTTTTAACTATAAAATCATTTTCCAATTTTTAATATTTTTCAATTTCTATTATAACCATATATCAGGAGCCTTCTATTAAATTTTCAAGAATTTCTACACAACAAATAAATTTTTATTGAAATTCATAGAAAAAAAAACTAAAAGAAATGTAAACAGAATATGTCTGTAAACAGCTCAAAATGAGTCAAAATATTTTGAAAATTTTATCAAATATAGGAAATGATAAAATAAACATGATATAAATTTCAAGTATCTACAGTTATTCGTTTTTGAAGTACAGCAAAATAAGAAAATCGTTACATAAGAAATCAATTGAATGTCTTTGAAAAATTTGAACTTTAAACGTTCATAAAAATTTAATTTGACTTTTTTTTAGACATTTTTTTTTGTTAAAAAGGTAGATAAACCTATCAGGAATCTTGCATTACATTTTTGAAAAAAAATTATGAATTTTTAACTCAAAATAATTTCCATATTTTCGTGATTTTACGTATTTTGCTAAAATTTGAAATTTAAATGCTTATAAAAAAAAATTGTGAAAACGGATTTTTAATATTTTTTAAAGGTCATTGTAACAATATATTAGAAGCCTTGTATTAATTTTTCAAGTTTTTGTACCTAACAAATACATTTTTATTGAGATTCATAGAAAAAAAACCTAAAAAAATTGGAAACTGAATATGTCCGTAAATAGTTCAAAACAAATCAAAATATTTTGAAAATTGTATCATGTATAGAGAATGCTAATATAAATATTCAGTCAAAATTTCATGTACCTACGGTCATTTCTTTTAAAGTTATACCAAAAACCAAAATCGATTTTGTCGAAAATTGGTTTTCCGTAAAAATTCCCGTTTTTCCTTAATTTTTCATTTGTTTTTCCGGCGCTTTTGAAAACTACTGAGAAATTTTAACTTTTGACTTCCCCAAAGTACCAACTAGATTCACTTTCCTATCAGAAAAGGTACTATTGAAGAAAATCGAAGCATTTTTTCTGTCCTAAAACGTGATGACAGACACAAAAATTAAAAAATTAAATAAAAACACACATCATTGTAAAATCAATACATTCATCGCTCAGAATCTAAAATAATAAAACTATCTACCATATTATAATAAATTTTCTTTAATGTAGAAGGCTATATTTACAATTATGACCAAATTGAACCAAAATTATTTTCTGATAGTTATAAAAAAAAAAGAAAAAAAGTGAAATTTGGTTACTGGATAAATATTTTGAATGTTCACAAATATATATACGGACCCCTGGGAAATATTTTTAAATCAAAATTTGTAAATTTGTAAATTTTTTACAAAAAAAGGTAGGCAAAAACGATCGAAATTTTGCTACGGAAGATGTACGTTGAGAATTAGGCCATTCGCAATCACGCATCACAGACAATAACAAGAACACTACTCGCAAAACCCACTCATGAAGAAAATTGTCGTAATTCAATAAAAACAATGTCTGAAAACTATGTAAAAACTTAAAAAATCTATTAACATTCACACTCGCCTAGTCACGTAAGCTTGACTACTGTTTTTATTTTTTTTCATGAATATTCTGTATAACACGGTTTTAAAAATACATAACAATATCAGCTACAGTCATTAACGATTCCCGTTCAACGGAGATATTTCAATATTTGTTTATTGTACTTATATAATATTTTACTTCTCCAAGAAGATAATGGGGCAGAGGAGCTCATTATGTTAAATATCGTTGTACATTATATAAAACAATATGAAAAATAAACCGGAAATTATAATATGTATAGTAATTATGTTAATAATTAAGTTAATTTATTTTAGAGAATTGTAAATTGTAAATTGTATTCTCACTTGGATACATCTATACATTTCGTGAAATATGTAATATCAGTTGACTGTGATTGTGGTTTTTTTCATACAAACCATATTTTACTTGAAAACCTCAAATATATACATGGTATACTCTCATATATATTCCTTTCCGATATTGTAGAAGGACCTATGACTCCCACATGAACATTACTCACACGATACTCAAATAATGTTTAAGTTAAAATCGTTTGAAATGTTGTTTCTCATTAGTCATTTATTGACTTCAATCAATATAAACCCAAATTTGTTACTGTATAAGTTTGCTTAATTTAAAAGTCAATAAAACATATAGAGGTGATTTACAAAATCCGATCAAGTGGAAAAATATTTAAATTGTTCAATTCTGTTAAGTTTGGTATGAATAAATTAACAAACGACGATAGTTTGCAAATCTATCTACTATGTGTTAACTAGGGCCTGGATTTAAATGCTCTAAAAAATAGCAAAAAATGCATTTTACTGCAATAATGATCTTAAAAATTAATATATAAAATTATTTTTATTAGGTACGTACCTTTATAACTCACAATAAACTTCAAATAATTTACTTAACATATATTTTTTTTTTTAAAAACTGAAATTTGAAAAATTGTATGAATATTTGATTAATTAATCAATTGATGCGGTGATAATGATGTTCACTGTAGGCACGCATATCTTTTAAGGCTCTATTACGTAATCTAATTCTAAACATACCAAAGTATAAGCTAATATGAAATTAAAACTAATAAAATAGAAAAACCGAATTTATTACGGAGAGCAAATTATGTACTTGGAAAGCATTAAATAATAAGATCATCCAAAAAAAAAATCACGACCCTAGTGATAAAATTTCAATTTTAAATCATCGTTTTCATATTTAACTTTAATTAAATTAGATATCATCTGAAAGAAGAGTAATAGTTAATAAGCAACCCTGCCAGTCTTACCCATTGAAGAGTCTGCTTTCAAATACTTTATTTATCACGTAAATAACTATTGGAAATATAAAATGCTTCAGTTACAGCGGGATTTAACCTCAACAAATTAAAGATTGATTACAAAATATAATATACTAGTTCAATTAACATCATCGTTAAAAATTTCAATAATTTTTACAATCGTGTGTTTAATATGTACTCCGCAGTATGAATTGTTGTTGTTAAATTAGTTCAACATTTAATAAATTTATAATGAACGATAATGTAAACCTAACTCTATTCAGAGTTATTTTTTCAATGGGTTGTTCAAATCTATTAAATAATACAATATATAACATATCACTAATCGGTAGTCACTAGGTCACTACCCTGCTACGCTGGTAAAGTATATAGACAATTGCCAAAAATAACTTTCATGGATCCTGTTCAGCTTCTTTAACAGTAAGTTCTTACTTTATTAGGTACTAATATTGCTATGGTGTTAAAAATACTTTAAATTATTACTTATCTTGGACTTAGACAGCAATTCATGGAAACACGTTTTCACATTTTAATTATATTA
Source organism: Nasonovia ribisnigri (assembly GCA_027563435.1). Classification (NCBI taxonomy): domain Eukaryota; kingdom Metazoa; phylum Arthropoda; class Insecta; order Hemiptera; family Aphididae; genus Nasonovia; species Nasonovia ribisnigri. Next base: position 192,348 of record JANEHU010000586.1, read on the forward strand.
TTTTGTAAATTTGGCATCTTATGACTAATACGTGCTATGGTTTGCTGTAATTTTAAATCACATTATCACAGTGACACCACTTATACTGCGGTTATATCATATTGTATGTAAAAAAAAAAAATGGAAAAGTCGGGAGGATTCTAATATTATGTGGTGATCAATAATAAACGAAATGATACCAACACTAAATTATTTCTATAAAATATTAGGATCATTAAAAATAATGTGTGTGTGAAAAAATAGACAATAGCTATGAACTTTGTTTTTACGTTCCTCATAAATAGGAACTGTTGGAATTGGAATTGGAAATGTTTTATAAAACAATACGAAAGTCTCGAGTACGGTGAGCAACAACCATTGAATTTCGAAACTTGAAATACTTTACATTCGTACAAAACATTTCGCACCTTCTTAACACGTGTGAAAACAATCCAAAGATTCAAAGATTTTATTACGACATCGCGTGCTTAATTAAAAATGTATCTGGCTCCGTGTTTGAAAAATATGTAGATACTATAGGACGTATGACCGATGGTTCTATTATTTCAGGTCAATTGAACTCAAAAATCGTAAAGGTTTGTGCATTAATACATTTCTCGAGTGATTAACGTCAGTGTTGTTGTGCGTAGGCACAAATTAAATAATAAGAACAAAATGCATGCGGGTCAAACACTTGTAAATCATTACTTTTTTTTCGAGTCACGTATTATAGACTTATGTCGCGTAATGCACTAATACCGTTGAGTATTAAAATATTATACTCCACAAAGAGCTAATCTCCGAGGAAAATGTGTAAGTGCTCACTCATTTTTGACGTGCATCACATAAGCCATGCTTAGTAATTTATTAAGAGGTATAATAATACTGGCGTGGATGTGATAAAATATGATTCTAATCTCATACAAAACAATTGTCATTTTATGCGGAAATGTTCTTGAATTTCAACCCGACGACATTGCTTATATAATATTTTTATTATTTTACATAATATTTTGATTTTTGATAAAAAGAAAAATGATATAGAAGTCGGTCAAAAATGTTATAATCTTTACCAACCAATTAAATGACTATAGTACCTTGTACCTACCCATAAGCGTAATCTAGGGGGGCGTAAGGAGGAAACTGCCCCCTCAGATATTTAACTGAGTAGTCAATAGTGTAATTTTACTTTCTACATTTTTAGTTTTACCACAGTTAAATTAGGCCCCCCCCTAAAAAAAAAATAAAACAAATTACCCCAGATTACGCCTATGTACCTATAAAAACTAGTAAATATGCATATTACTTGTGTTACTAATGATATTTATATGAATGAAAAAAGTAATGGCTTTGAAGTTAATAAAAATGATATTACAGTTTACCGTTTACCGTTTACTGTTTACCGTTAACTGAACAATCAATCATTTTTCCGGACTATAAACGTTGAGTAAAAACTCTTAAGTGACCTATGCAGCCATTCTGTGGAGTGTTCACCAAAAAATTCTCAAACTACTGAGTCCAATATTGTGTGCAAAGAAAATATTGAGACGACGCACAGTTGGATGTTTGTTTATTGTAATACAGGTATTATTCTTTATAAATTAAATAAGCAATATTCATTATAAGTTGTTCATTATTGTTTCTTCAGTAATAATCTATATACCTAATATGACTCGATAATTTGGCATTCGTCGGCAAACACATTAGGAGCATTTTTTGTATTTTTATTCTTGAGTAAATAACTAGTACGCAAATTAAACAGAGGCTGTAGACAGATGTATAATAATTGTTATTATATTATGTGACTTAGAAAAAAATAGGTATAATGGTGTATAGCAGGCGAGCCAACCTTTTTCAACTTGCGGGCCACATTCGAAATTTATATCCATATTATGGGCCGTATATGCATATATACCAGTTAGTTTAGATAAAATATACAATATTTGTAAGATATTTTGTAATTCTTAAAAGCTTATTTTAATAATATTATTTTTAAATTATAATTTTTATTTTTATTTATACCTTTAAAAATTTTTAATTTTATAAAATGGGCACGCTCCGGTAGGAATATTCCCGAATTCGGAATCCCGGCTGGATTCGGGTTGGTAGGTTGGGCACCCCGGATTGGGTACGCCTGGCGTAAAGCGAACTCCAACAATTACCTAGACATTTTAAATTCTGAGCAGAGAGACATGTAATATAATGTACTGATTTTACAGTAATGATTATTGATGTGAACAATCTTTTGGCCCAGCTTGGGGGGGGGGGGGGGGGTAAGGCCAGCTGTAGTGTCTTCATGGCATCACCCGTAAAATATAATAATGATAATAATAATTAGTATTATTATTAATAATCACAATTATTATTATTATATTATCAACTGACGATATAATATACACTTTTAATTCCTATTCACGTCTTTCAATACCAATCGACGTTGATGTTTCACATATTTTGCCCGTCCCGTGACGGACTCATTTTCAAAATTTTTTTTTATGTCATCACCTTTTAAAATTGTGAAAATGTTTCTGGTTTCTGGGAACGAATTGGATCTGGTTCTTACTTTGGGAGGGTCAAAAGTGAAAAAATACTCTGTACTTTTCAATATAACGGGGAAAAAAAAAAACAAAACTAGAAAAAGCAGGAATTTTTCCGCAAAATCAGTTTTTTCTTTTATCGCTCAAAAACAAAACACCATGGATACTTGATATTTTCGCCAAATGTTTATTATTTATTGTATTTCTGTACATTGAATACATTGAATACATTTCAATATATTTAGAACCTTTTTGAGATTCAAATAATTCAATAAAAGGTTTCTCATAATTTTAATGAATACTAATTAAATAGTTTTTGAAAATACATAGTGAAAATAATTTTTCTAAGCGTTCAAAGTAAAAATATTAACTATTTTTGTCAAAAAAACAAAAATGTGCAAATTATTTTGTAATTTAACAGAACATAATATTATTTATGTTTATATTCAAGATTTGAATATTTAATAGAATTTTCCTCTTAAGTTTTTATCGCTAGAATTAAAAAAAAAAGTTAAACGTAATTCCTCAAATATTTTTCCATAGTTATTTTAATTCTATGAAGTAAATACCATGTGAGTATTTTAGATATGATACGTCGGAATGAGTGATTTTGTGAAGCCACGCGGAAAACGCAATTTATATTTAAACACGGAAGTAATTGTCCGAAAATAATTTTTAGACCATCGAAATTTTCTACAATGTGTTTAATTTTTTAAATAAAATTATGTAGTCCGTGTCTCATAACTTGTGTAGGTAATGATAACCGTTCTCAAATTTTTATTTATCACTGAGGTAGAAACCGATTGAGAACGGTACCCTATTTTTAATTACCAATTAAGCACCTGTCCGTATTTTTTTAACAACCCGTTTGAGCACAGTCAAACGTTTATGTAAGGTTGGACATTTTTCTGTCCATCTACACCCAAGCAACGCCACATACTTCTGCGTCTAATGACATTTTCGTATACTATAATAGGCAAATTTTAAATAATGTAGCATTAGTTTTGAACGATTATTAATTATTATCATCACATATTATATTATATTTTTTGATTTTTGAAATAAACTAAAACGTTCTTCTATATTGAATTTGATTTTGAATTTTTGACCAAGAATAACATAGACTAGACTATCAGTCGTTAGTCAATTGTTATTTGTCGTTACTCGTTATACTGTTTTATTTTAGTTTAAAGATAGGTATTACAGTGTAACTTACTGTATAAATAAACTAACAACTTTTATATTCACCGGCCGCGATGGAAAACTGTGAAACTAAAGTTATTTTATCTGAAAAAGGAAAATAATTGGAAAATGTTGGAGAGAATGCTACGTGAAAAGTTATTTATGATATATATATATATATATAAATTATACGACTATTTTACGACTATCACGACTAAATTAATAAAAACGGCAACGCTGTAACTATTTTTTGGCTCAATAGTATGGTATTTTGATATTTTTTTGATCCTTATTATTTAATACATTTGTCTTGCAGTCACACACTGTGAACCATTATATAGGTTAGGTTAGGTCTGTTCAGTTAGGGGTTTTCACCTATTATTATTGTGTATAAATATTATAATTGTTGTCCTGGTAGATCTAGTCACCATCCATAACATGTTAAATCTTAGCTCTTAATCTATACAATTAACCAACATTTTTAAATATATTATTAATATTTCAATCATATATTTCGATTTATTTCAAATTGGTCCGTTTAACAGAACATTTTAAAAGCTTTTGTATATTTTTTAAATATAATAAAATATTTGTCAATAGATTTAGCAAGATCAGTAGCGCTATAATCTTCTTTTTACTTTTCAGCTTATAAATATTGAGTATATATGGGTAGTTGATTCACAAAAAACCGTATCTAGTTACTTATAAAAATGTATGTTGCTATTGTTTACAAAAAATACAACAGTTATAAATTTATATATATATTTATATTGTATTTATTGCAACAACAACAATTTACAATTTCATATAAGTAATAGTACATACAACAGTTGCAAATTAATTTTAAAAGCAATAGCTTGTACGCGAATAAGTTTAGTTCATAAAATAATATAAAGTTTCTTAGAATATCAAAACAAAAATAAAATAAAATAACTTAAAATTTAAATTAGATATAAATTATATCACAGAAACACATATAAGAACTATGCAGTTTTTTTATAATCTATTGTATTTGAAAATACAGCTAGATTAGAACACTAAGTAGGTACATGATTTTCATACAAACCAAAATTAGTAAAAAAAAAAAATCTCTATGTTATATTTTCGTAATAATAATATATCCATAACTGTAGGGCTTTGATTACCAAAATTGGTTTTTTGAAAAAGGAACATTAATGTTGTTATTATTTTTTTAATCTTGGGTTATAAGTGCGTGCGATGATTGATAATCTTCAATAATAGATTTAATTGTATGTATATATAATAAAGTTTGACGTTCATATAGTAAATTAAAGTTCAAATATTAAAATCTCTATATATTAAGTTTGTTGAATATAGTCTGGTTCATTACAAATAATTTTAATTAAAGAATTTATAGTAATATTTAAGACATTAATGTGGCTATAGTAAATACAACCCTATACAAATGATTCATATAAATTAATCGATTGAGCTAAAAAAACTACTTTTAAAGTTTTAAGTCCAAGATATAATGAAGTATTTTAAATTTATAAAATAATTCTCTTGCTAAAAATGGTTTCTAGTCGAACTTGCTGAGGCCTAATAGAAATAAATGATTTAATCAATTCAAATCAAAACGATTTTCGTTCGTATTTTATATTTGAACAAACATCTCAAAAAACTGTGTTACAAATCTGTGCAGCTTACATTTAATGAGGTATAATAGAAAGAGTAAATCCATGAGCATTTAATTTTTCACAGAAAATAACGACGTGCAGTATCAGTTACTTAATAAGTTTTTAATTGTATACATTTATATTGTTATACATCTGGTTACGGATCAAAATTATGAAATTAAAAAAAGAAATTGTCCTTAATTTGTTTTAAATAGTTTAAAATGTATTAATCAATTATACCAACACTACAATATTCATTACGGATTTTTTAAGTTGATGGGTATTTATTTAATTTCATCTGGTAGTATTTATTTTTATGAAACTGTTTTTTCGATCTAATTTTCAAGTTGAATTATCTAAGTTTGACTTATAAGTTACGATCCTTATACTATAAGAAAATTCTTTAATAATTTTGATATTAATTATAATTATTTTTTGAGATGTTTTAAAAAAAAAAAAACCTGTGCAGTCGGAATCGGTCTGACATTGGAGTTTTGTGTAATAAGTTTTGAATGTACATCGTCATCGAGTAGGTCAATGTAGGTAATGAATGTGTCACATATTATTTTATACAACACGTAAATGGGTCGATCACTATAGGCGCATAATATGAAAAAGTGTTCTGAAAACGGCCTCCAACCCAATAGTGTGACACGGAACGCAGCGGAAATCAGTACAAAGTACAGGTACCCCAGCGACCGGTCTGCACTTTTGTCAACCTCCATCACGGGGGTAGGTTAGGTGACACCTCCGACTCTCCCACCGCGCCGTAAAGGCACATGGCTGGACGTGAAGGTCACACCGGACGAGTGTCGGCCGCCGGCGGTCTCTCTCTCGTCGCACACAACCGTCGAACCGACAACCACGTCTTTCGCACCGATCGCACGGATAATAATATAATATATGCATTTGAACTTACTGTAGACTGTTTCTGTTTTACTCTCGGTGAAAATAAAGGGCTGTTACCATAAACCGTGCGTAGTACGTATTTTCTTTAAATGTACTTATTGAGAGTGTCACCTCTACAGCAACACCGACACCACACGTGAGACCGGCCAACCGCGGAAAAATATTCAGCCGACTCCGCCGTAGCCGCTTCAAGTGCAATTATGTAGGTACCTTTAATTATACATTCTCATAACCTTTGATATTAAATATATTGCAAATGTTCATGACTCATACGAATTTCGTCTACATTTGAACTTAAAACACTTAAAATGAAAATATTTTTTTAACCTTTTTATTGTTTTGATACAAACAAAAATGTAGTTAACATTAATCGAATAAAAGGTCCCTAGATAATTTCAAATGCCTCAAAACAATATCTAAAAAAAAAGAAAAAAAGTTATATTATTAAAACTACATTGTGTATATTTCTATTATACAATTATGATGTATAATGAATGTTAATTTAAGTATTAATTGAAAATGGTCAAGTATTTGAAAAAATAGATTTTGGTGAGAATCAATTATTTTTTCCAGCTCAAGTAAATGGCATAACAAGAACAGATTATCCCAGGGAGGCGGATATTAATTATTGAGTCCGGGGTCTTATGTATTAGGCATTATATTTTTTTGGTTTCTTTTTTATTGAGTTCATGTTGTTGACATTTTTCTGTCTCAGTAAAAAGTATTGATAATATTTATCAAAATCAGGAAATTAAATAAAAATATTTATTAGTTTATGATATAAGAAAACTCTAATGTTTTCACTGTAAAAATAATTAAAATTAAAATGTTTTCGTGTTGAATAAAATGTTGCCTGGTTTGCGGTCTTCATGTACTTATACACAATCAATTTCTAAAAGTTTGTAGTAAGGCAATCCAATATACACAATTAACAAATCTAATGCCAATTTATTTTGTAGGTATGCTGAACATGATGTATCGGGTTTCTTGCTTCTGCGACGCTAAAATTAGAAATACAGCTTAGAAACATTATTTTCGGATAATATTTAATGTAGAACAAAAGCAAAATTAACATTTTAATATTTTGTCTAATTATTTCATGATAAATATAAATTAAATTTTCTAACATGATATATTAAACTGAATTTAATGTTTTAATGTTAGATTTTGTTATCTCCCAACATCGTCTATTTAAATATTTAAGCTAAGAAGAATCTACTATTTTGTAGGCCCATTAACGCCCACCCGACGATAATGGTTTCAATTTATCTGAACTCTGAATACCTTATCTATTTTAAATAACATAACAAAATCATTAGGAAGTGTCACACATAGACTGGAAAGATTAGTATGTCGGCGATATTGGTTTAGAACAATGGCGATATTCATGGTGATCTGAGGATGTCATTCGTCTAGGAATTAGGATGAAATCAAGAAGTTTTTTAACCAAAAAGTTAATAGACTAGAATTGCAGGCCAATACAGCAACTCACAATCTTGAACCAAGAAGTCACTTGAAACCTCATTGCATTTATAAAGACTTATATTGTTCTTTAAATAAAGATGTCTTGTTTATGTAGGAAAAAATCAGATTTAGTGAATTCAATTACGTCGCTTAAATTCATACTAATGATGTGTTAAATATTAAAATATGGGAGTAGCTATATTATGCATATTACTAATAAACTATAAGTACGTCATACAACAATATAAGTAATAAATACATACCATTCAAATAAGTGTTGAGATTCAATCAGTTTATCTGATGAACAATTCGTTGATTTTATTGAATACTTACATACTCGTATTTAAAATTTTAACAAACATAGTTAATTACTTATTATACACCAAAAACCATAGGAAACTGTTACAATTCAGTTTATTTTTACAGTGTTTGCGGTAGACTACATAACATTTATCACTGGAAGTAGGTATAATCATTCTGTATTAAAATTGATTACAAACAATGTAATTTAATAACTATATTCTGTTACCTACTGTTATAAATTATAATTAATGTCAAACAAAGCGTGACTGATCGTAAAATAAAAAAAACATGGTGTTTGAATACTATTACAATTCTTGTAGTTATAATCCTGTTAACCCTACTGCATACATGATAGGTAATTAAATACAAACAAATTATTTGGGAAAGTGGTGTTGGCGTCGGCTTAAAGTAAGCGACTGACTAAGTCAGTGATCCAGAAAATGCTAGGCCAGATCATCCGTAGGACCGTAGCGTTAATTTAACATTACTGGGTTATATATTTTAGACGTAAAAATACAATGCATTGAGTGTTAATAATCGTATAGTTCCAGTCCAAGTAAATGACATCATAACCAGAACTATTTATCCCGTTGGTTGAATATTAATTGACGAGTCTGGTTGTCTATGTTTAGGCATTACATATCTATTTTTTTTATAAATTTATATATATAACATTTCACTGTTTCTTTAAACAGTATTAGTAAGGTTTATCAACATTTGGAAGTTTTAAAAAATATTTTTAGTTTATGTATAACAGAAGAAAATTCCAATATTTTCATAGTAAAAATAATTATAATTAAATCAGATTGTGTATTTAAATTTAATGTAAATACAATTTTGTGTGGTTTGTGGGCTAATCATTCCTCTTTATATAAATATACAAATCGAGTTCTGTATGCTTTTGTGGAAGGGAAATCTAATGAACTCACTAAACAAATCTAATATTAATTTATTTTGCAGAAAATAATTACAGTGGACCGGTCAATTCCTTTTGTTGGATGCATAATAGCAATAAACTATACAAAAAGTATATTAAGAAAATGTTTGGCATTAAAACAGTTACGTTTAAAAGTCCACATTTTAACTATTAATACTTTGTATAGTAATTTTATTTAAGTACAAATTAAATTGTACAATACAATATCATATTATATTATGTTCATTTGATTTCAATTATAAATACATGCTACTATAATAACTCATAATAAAATAAATGCGATGTTTTTGGAAAAAAAATAATTCAACCTATATCGTATATTACTAATAGTATGGATAGGTACTTATTATAAATTAAATATATAATATATATATCATAAAAATATCAATATTTGATAAAATATTAAAAGTGCGACAAGTACGATTAAAAGGGACTGCGTATCCATAGTTAGTGGAATTTAGGTTTTAAGTGTTTGAGGATTTCTTGGGTAAAAAAAAAACAAACAGCTAATGATGATATTTAGAAAGTAAATCAGAAGCATCAATATCGTTATTCAATAGTTTATAAATAAAGGTGACATAAAACTCAATTCGTCTTTCAGTTAGAGATTTAAAATCATACAAATTAACACCGCAACGAATTTAGCTCATTTTTAAGAATTTGTTTTGTACTTTAATCGATTAATATAAGATAATAACATATATTATTGGGTGACCAATGACCATATTATATTAGTAGGCAGTGTATTCAAGCAGCAAACAAACTAGTGACATATTAAGGGTGTTTAATGCATAATTATTAGAGAAACTAATAGTGTTACGATTGTAAAACCCAAGTGTTTTCATGGATTTGATATAAATATAATTGATATGATCATTAAAAGGAAGTTTGGTAGAGAATTAATATAATAATGAATATGTGAATATGTGATCGTGTTTAGAAAAATAATATATAATTTTATTTATTAATGGTAAGTGAATTATAATATTCAATATTTTCATAATATACTTTTATATATTATACATTATAGATACGAAAAATAATTAGGTAGTAGAATAACTATACGTAGGTACACTTTTTGGTCTAATGAAATACAATCACTACCTGATCAATGTTAAATATTACCAGAACGAGTAAACACATTTGTCCATCCATAATATATTATATATTTTACTACATAAGCAAATATTAATTTATTACACCGTTTAACGAGTGCACTACGGTAGTAGGACTCGTCGTGGCGTCTCACACTTACAAGGATCATATTATAGTCGAGTGGGTCACCGATCTGCCCGTTTATACTATATTTGTACGTACTATTTCACTCATATCTATACCTATCATTTAATTTTTATAATTGTTCACTTTTCATATTTTTATTCTACTACGGTTAGGTTAGGTATTATAATACAGCGTATATATATTATATATAATACATTTAAATTTCATTTATCTCTGACATTTTATTAAAATAAATACTATGATATATGCTGGTCTGTCCAGTTTTGTATCGGTTTTTGTACGCAGTTATTCAATTAAAATTTAACACATCCATGATCCAATACAAATTACAGTGACTTGAACAATGAAGAGGCACACTCAGCAGTTATAATAAAATTCAATTTTTTTTTTTAGTATAACAATATTAACTGTTAGTAATATTAACTGTTTATATTAACAAACAAAAGTAACATAATTTTAAACCATACTTTACAAATAACTAAAATTAACTTAATTCTATAGTATTTCCCATGGTCATCAATATATTTGCAGGAGAAGAAAGTAAATCATTTTTAGAAATATTATTAATTAAAAACAATTTTGATTTCTAGTAGATTTGTTATTAATTTGAAATTTAAATTGTTCTAACAAAAATGGACAGTCTATGGAATTGTTTAATAATTTTTGTAAAATATATAGTGGCGGTAAACTCCACTATTTTTATTTAATGATTCTAGATTAAATAAGGTTAATAAACCATTATACTCAGTATGTCATTAGCGTTCTACTTTGAATTTGAAAGAGAGATAACGGAGAAAACGGTTTTGGACTGCTTCGAGATTTTAAGTTTTATTTCACATTTTATCAGAATACCAAATAAGAGAGGCATATTCTAATGGTAACCACACAAATGAAAAATATAAAATTCTCAATGAATCGTATTTTTTAACATTTGAACATGTAGGTACGTGATATGAAACCTAAATTTAAGAATGCTTTATTTGTTATTTTTTCAATATGACTGTTGAAACTTAGTTTAGAGTCAAAAGTAATACCTTGGTCGTCAGATTAATTAACAGATTCTATAAAAACGTTATTTAGTTTATAACCATAATTTGTACTAGATTTTTTAATATTGAATGTTAATACTTTGGATTTGCTGATATTAAAACACAGACCATTTAATTTACATAAATTATTGATATTTGTTAAATCTTCTTGTAAATGTATGCAATCATAGATTGAATCTATTTTATTAAATACTTTAGCATCATCAGCAAATAATAGAATATTTGAGTGTTTTATAACCGATTGAATATCATTTATAAATAATAATAACAAAGTTGGCGATAGGTGATTATTCTGAGGGACGTCTAAAATAACGTGAATAGGTTTAGAAAAGAATTTTTTAATTTGACGATTTGAGTTCTGTCAGTAAGGATGTAAGTCAAGACAGTAATGGGTCACAAAATCCAAAGCACTTCAGCTTAATTATTTTGTAGCAAATGATTAACACTATTGAATGCTTTTTCGAAATCTCTAAAAACAGTATCCATTTGAGATACAGTTGAAAAAGACTCAATAATTTTGTGTTTAAAAATAACTAAATTTGCTATAGTATATAGGTAAAAATTAAAATGAGTACAAGACGTATACTTGTGTCTACTCAAAATTATACTACACAACAATTTTAAGGGTATCAAAATTTACAATTTTAACGAATTTGTACGGATTTCAACGTTGTAAACGTGTTACTGTTAACAGCAGAAATTTACAATTCAAAACAATTACAGTGCAGTTATTCATTGTCCAGATTTTTAAAGATTTCTAAATTAAAGATTTCAGGAGAATGGTCTAGAATGGAAATTTTTATTGAATGGTCTAGATTTAAACCATCAGAGTCTTGCGGATTTTGAAATATTTAATCCCAAATTTATTCAGTTCAGGTTTTTACATTCCTGAATTTTACATAAACTCCTCAGTTAAACGTGTTTTCTTCAAAGGTTCGAAAAAAATTTAAAATATTTTTACATTGATAATAATAATATTAGGTGTGTCGCAATTTAATGTTATGAGAAAAAATGTCTATAAAATTAATTTATAATTGATTTTTCTCCACGGTGTATGGGTGTATACTGTACTCATAGTATAGTGGCTCCAAAGTTTTTAGGTATAATTGTTAATTACATGGTGTAAATCAAATGCACTATGCTGAGTTGGGACAGTTTCGAGAAATTATTTTTATCGTATTCGACATATATACGACATTTGGTCTGCACTTAACTACTCTTTGTATGTATCGACGACAACCAAAATAATATACCACGGGAGGGGTGACTAGTAGAATGATTAATGTCCGTCAGTGAAATCTGATAATTAATTCAAACGTATTTTGTATTCCACCACTTTTCAAGAAATTCAACAAGTGAAAATTATTTAATATAATAATAGCGTATACAGTTAACATTACTGTCGGTATCGACCGTGAACGTTATTGCTTCAAAATGATTCACAATGATCACATTTGTAGATATATTTAAGAATATTGTGCGCGCAATATTAATTTATAATAATTGTAATTATTTTTGCCTGTAAAAAAAATATTTTCAAAAAATCAAATTAAATCACACAAATCTGGTATCTACGGAAGAAATAATTTTCGATTTGTAATGCAACCTGTCCGGTAAAAGGGGGAAGAAAAAAACAGTACCTAATAATAACAATAATAATAAAGGTATTTTTCGATTATTGTAGGACCGCAGTAAGACGACGTAGGGATGGAGGTGAGGGTAGGATCGTATATTGATTAACGCGTCTCTCTCGACCAGGTGAACGATGACGGGAAAAGAGTGTGAGAGAGAGGGTAGCTATACGACGGTACGGATTATATATATATATATATAAAGGAACGTGTGCGCGATAGGTGGGTAATGGCAAACCTCAGATAGGGCGGTGAGTTCGGATCGGGACGGTGAACGTCGGCGGAGGCGGCGGCGGTGATGGTGCCGGGAGGAGACGGGAGTCTAACCGGAGAGCGTGTGGAGTAGCAAAGGGATGAAATACAAAAATCCGTCGGAGGACTTTCGCCCACCGCCGCGACCAGCGCCACAGGTCAACTTGTTGTCGGCACACCGAAACTGTTAGGCGCGCGCAACGGCTCGCCGAGCCAGCCAGCCACCAGCCAGCCAGCCAGCCGACAGTCCCGCCCGCCAGCCAACCAGCCGGCCCTTGAACCACGGTTGTGTTCACGCCGCGTCGCCAGTCAGTCACCGGTTGAACGCCGGAACGGGAACGCGCGCCAAGTCCGCCGCGGTCGAATCCTTTCCGCCGGTATCCATCGCATATCGTTTGCCGGCCTTACCTCCCCCCCCCCCCACACCCGGCGCGCAGTGTTCCGCAGTTGATCTTAGGGGTGCACTTGCCCTCCGTCAGTCGCCAGCTTGCTCGTGCTTCCGCCGGTCTCGTCGTATTCTCGTACTTTGCCGTCGTCTGCGAGCGTGTGTGGTCTCGTCCGTACCGATCGTCACGCTCTCCGCTTGGCCCGGCAACAGGTGAGTGGTCCAACAAGTATTATATAGATACGCGCCTAACCCATACGCGACATTAAACGTATTCGTAGTACAATATTACAATATCCGATACCGTATCGTCGTTATATCCCCGTTTCACACCCAGTGCGTCGTGTTTTTACAAAATATTATATAATATTATAATACATGGGCAATAATATAATAATGGTTTATTATATAATATAAACCGTATATTATGTAAATTGTGTACGAAAAATCTCAATAATTGTAAAATACGATTCGGCAGTTCACCGAGTAAAATGTTCAAATATGTATAGGCGTAGAAAATAAATAATGATACTATCAAACAAACCTATTATACCTGACGACTTTTTCGGTACCTATACCTAATCTCAATTCTGCTGGAAGCCATCAAAAACTAATAGCGTACAACTAGAGATGTGGAATTTACCGGTATAAATGTTTTAGTTAATTTACCAGTTAAATTTAGTAAATTGATAAAATGCTTACAAAATTTTTTAGGTGTAACTTTTATTCAATTTTCAAAAAAAGCTTGCGTGCCCAATTTATTACCTTCTTAAACCCTGTTTATGAAGTGTGTAGATGTAAAATGAATATTATTTTGACATTTATTCTTTCTACTAACCTATCTATTATACGACTGTACACTAAAATACAGTGTGTGCATTTATAGTCGTATAGGTTTCTTTTGCTACCTAAATAGTAAATACAAGTCATTACACTAGTAAAAACATTAAATTTAGGCGTCACACGTTTATATGAACGGTAAAAAAACCTTTTAGGGCAGTAAAAATGCTTTAATATTCGACATAAAGGTTGGTTTCTGGTAAAAAGTTAGATTCAAGAGCTTGGGGTAGTCGAAATTTCCCCGTACTTTTCAGAATTATCAGAACTAAGTTCTAAAAATAAAATATAGAAACTATTAGATATACGTTATCATTCTACAATGACCTACACAATAAGTTTTAACACTCTGAACCTACTATATTTCAGAGCGACTTCCACGAATTTTACGGTATTACGCGCGTGTAACGAGTTTGCAAGAAATGTGCGGAACGTTTGACGGAATTTTTTGTGTGGGGGTTGGTTTTTTTTGTCCTGGTTTATTAGGTACGTAATACATATCTATTTAAGCTTCACAGACTATTATATCAGTATGGAGGTTATGAAAGAGTCCGTTATTGACTCCATAATGCGGTAGTCGTATATCAAAGTAACAGTACTCTTCTAGGAATAATGACAAACACCTTGGTGAGATTTTTTTCCGATCTTGTCATACCATTAGTACCTAATCTATCCTAACCTTTCTATCAATTTCAATAATCACACAAACAGTAGTTGATAATTCACTACACATATGTAATGTATCATATTTATATACATTAGCATAATTATTATAGATTACATGAACATAATATTAATATAAATGATTCTCGAAATCATTGTGATAATAACTTTAGTTGCTTACTTTTAAAATATTTAATGAAAATTCACTGTATTAATTGAAAGTTTAAATAGTACATAAGCAATTCAAGTTTAACTCAGGTGATTAGTACACCCAATCATAACTCTTATCGAAACATTAAACAATATTATAGATATTTAAAAAAAAAAAAAAAAACGTTGGATAATATTTTATATTTATGCGTCAAAATTATCATGCAAACATTTTGTTTCTAAGTATAAAACTGAATTAAGTACTTATACGTAATATATACTGCATTATTTTTGGCTAAACATATTTTCGTAAACTGAAACACAAAATGTGCAACAGAAAGAACATTTTACATTTGTATTGTTGTATATGAGTACTTATAATAGTTATTAATTATATTAAAAGGTAAGCACCTCATTAATTGGCAATACAATGCGATGACGTTAATGACGTGCATCATTAACCTTTGGTTAAACTACTGACAATGATTATCATATTGTCAGTTTTGACAATTAAAATAAGTGTCATCTTTATTAACTTTTGTATGCATTTGTCAGGCTATTAAAACGGTTTAATTTTTATTTTCATACTGACGGCAAAACGACAGTTTACGCATCATTGGACAAACCGCGTAAACTGATACAGATTATAAATAGGTAAATACCTACACACGATAATATAATGAAATACGGGAATTAAGTATGGCAATGCAAAGCTGGGAAATACTATAATGTAGGCTAGTTGTAGGGGTAGTGAGTGCGCTGTGATTATTCTAGATATAATATTATTATGTATTATATGATCATTAAATTTAAAACTGGTTCTGTTTCTGTGAATCGTCATAAATTAACGAAAAGTGGTTTTTATATTCTATACATCTTTTCTCAAGGCAAGTTCTAGTTTTATTAGTAAGATGAAAGACTTAAGCTTGAGCTTTTTATTTTTGTAATTTTCTGAAAATTTGATTTTTCATATTTTTGTTTTAGCCTAGTTAATTGTTGAGGTTGTACTGCAGTTGGTATGTTAGTTATATGTTAATTATTTAATTAGGAGTTAAACGAATCTGAATATGAACTAAAATTAAAATATACTTACATGTACTTACATGTTAAATAAAACATATCTAAAGAAGTCAAATAGTTCTGATTTATGGTCTTGTGTAAGACTTGATACAATTTAATTTGTAATAATTAATAACTATTGTCATAAAAAGCAGTTTGTATAAAATTATGAAAACACTCAAACAATACATTTCAAAAAATATAAAAACAAAAAAAATCAATATCTATAGGGAAACGTTTATAATAATATACACTTAACATATTTTGTACTGAAGTAAAAATGCAAATTTATAAGTTACCTAGATAAATTTATTTGAATTATGGATTTCCTCTAAGTATTATGTTTAATAGTAGGTATAATACCTATTACCTATACTATGAAAATGGGTAAATGGTAATACAAGTACCTACCTACACAGTTTGAAGTATAATTATGTATGTTAAATATATTATGAATGTATAACTAAGAACTATATAGTACCAAGAGATTTATTTGATAAGAAATTAATATTAGAAATCGTAAAAATGTTCATGAAAATTTACATCACCAAGTAATAATATAGTACTCACAGTTGCGGACGTAGTGTATAGAAATTTCATTACGTGATACTGTGAAGCTGTTGTTTTTATTTTTTAGTAATTATAATATTATACGAATATGGGTTATGTCATTGTCTCTACTATATTGCTGTGTATCATTTAATCGGGACGTTATGTGAGTGCTTTACACCTTTAAATTTGTCTGTGTCCTGCGCAACAAAATTTTTGATATTAAACAAAATATATGGACATATTTTAAATTGTACTAGGCTATTGCAAATATTTGACGTATTTTAGCATTATTAATTGTCATAGTCATGTGACTGTGTGACTTGCGCCTTTGGTTTTTGGTTTATGTATGTATGTGGTGTGTTTGTGGTGTGTTTTTGGTATGTGTGCATGTGCGACCCTCTTTCTCCGACGAGAAGACAAATTATTATTTATACTTAAAAAGTTTCAAGTCAGCCGGAGCAGTGTTAAGCAAACGTTCCGGTTGAATAATCACTATGCAAGCAGCCAAATAATTTAACCTACCAACTATATAGTTTATAAAAAGCGAAGTTTTTTATTTTAAAAACTTTTGCAACCAACAAGAATAAACATTTTTATGCACTCGTTGCTCAACTTTGAGAGCACCCAAATATGTAGGTATCATAATATACCATTTATGATAATATTATTTATTATATACGTTTTAACGGCTTTCCACTTGAACGAAATAAATTAATTTAATTGATAAAATCTTTATAAGGTGGTTGAAATATAAGCTCAATCGTAGGTGTTTTATTTTTCTGTGCAATCCTTTTTCGTTACCATATTATAATATTTTGTAAAAAAAACCAAAATACCTATATAAACTGTAAGTTTGGGTATGTTTAATAACATAGGTAAATATTATTTAACATTACGTGTTCTTCAACAATGGAGAGACTTAAATTAGTTGATACATTTAGTTAAAAGATACACCTATATTGTACTCGTTTTACATTCAAGTGCACAACAACGTATGCGAACAACGAACGGATTAATATAGGCCAAGGATGGAAAATCCACGGCACGACTGCCCGAGGTGGCACGCGAATAGATTTTGAGGGCACGCAAAAAATTTAAATATTTTTATTATATAGGGTATAAAATAACAAATTAAAATATATAAACATTAAGATAATAATAAAACATTAATAATTTTCCGACGTCGTTGTAGACAACACAAGCCTTATAACAAACAACTTCACGGTATACGAGATTTAATAATAATCACATAATAATAAATTCATAAAAAAAATAGTTTAATATTTAAGTCTCTACACTGGGGCTGACTGGTAATAAAAATTGGCCACGGGGAAACAGAAAATAAATTTTGCCCAATATTTAGTTAATAATAAAATATTTATAAGTTATGGGCCCTAATATACCTATATTCAAGCAGCCCAAATTTTTGCCAAGGCCAGGCGGAGAGCGATCACCCTCAACCCTCGCTACTGTCTCCACAGTACGTCCCTTCCGAGGAAAATGCAAATTTAACCGAACAGAGGAGTCTGATGGGTCTTCCAGACCTTGCTAGGGTGTGTTGATTTAGACAGTGCTAGTTCAAACATGGTTGGTTGCCTTGTTCTTTTTGCTTCATTATTGATGGCTATTGTTGAGTTGGTTGTCTTTGTAATGTTTTATATTCGGCTACAGTAAGACAATGATTTGATCTAACAATCGGTCAGACAACTTTTTTCTTCTATTTACCAGTCGCGTATCTTTTGTATCAAACGGTCTTTAACAGGGATCTAACGGGTTCTAGACCCATTATATTATAATAATATAATTTGTACAAATACACTGAACAGTAATTTAATTTTCCTAAGTCTTCCTTCGCCATGTAACGTAATCCCAAAATAAAAAATAAACACTAATGTTAAAAAATACCTGAAGACTTACGTGCTGCATCATTAGTCTTGTAATTGTAATTATACCAAATATGTTATACCAGTGTTTCCCAACCTTTTTGTTGGTTATGCGACCCACCTCGGCCCATACTAAAAAAAAAAAATATAATTATATAGTATTGAATATAATACTGATCATTGTTCAACTGTATAGACTATCAACCACTGAACTGAATAATTTAATATATTAAATTAATAATATTCAGTTCAGTGCTATCAACCGATACTGCATTGGCAGTCATTAGCACATTTACCGTTAAAGCAACAAGTTTCCCAGAATCGTAATAAAATAATACAAACGTTACTAAAAATATATTGATATTCATTGTAAAATCCATGGCCTATATTAGTTTATTCTAAAATACTAGTTACAATTCACATTATCATTATACGTTAAGGTATAAAAGAATCATAACTTAAGCATTTATAAATTTACGGCTAAAACTATTTTCATATATTTATTTATTTATGAGTCAAGAGTCACGGCCCATTAAAAAAATTTTGCAACCCATAGGTTGTTAAACACTCTGTTATACCACAAATAAAAACAATTTCAGCTAACAGTTTAAAAATATTCAAAATTATATGTTCTAGCAACGAAAACGCCATCTGTTATACCTATGTTCAGGTCTTCGATTAATTTTAAAACATAAAGTAATAGGTAGGTATGTCTTATTTTTAACGAAATTATTGCTCTGACTCTAAACGCCTCTCGATTAGCTTATTTTTTTCTACGTCTCGTACACGTCAGCCGTCAGATGATTAAAAACTAAGGTTGTTAAAAACTAACTTTCAATTGCTGACTAAGGGTGATGAAATTTACTTGCGTCTGCTGTACTCAGTGTAGTAATAGATCTAAGGTTTAATTTGTTTAAACCACAACACAGGTTTTGTATGCCAAAAAGCTGGTACTTACTTGAAGTAGGTACGTGATTTGCGTCGATACTTGCGTCCATGTTGTTGTTTTCGTTCCCCGTTTACGGTTGCATGCACACCATCGATAGCCAAGGAGAATAGCCCTTCATTTGACATTTAACAACTTAAATCAAATAAAAACTTTTAAACAACTTTTACACTAAATCGAACGTCTTGGTCACCGATATATTGTAAGTTAATGTGCGTAGTATAGGTATGTCTAATAACTAACATAGATAAGGTCATATAACTTTCAATAACGGAAGGAGTCACCAAATCTTAATATAATATTATGTGTGTGTATAAAAGTACAAGAAAAAAGGAATTTATAAAAGAAAGATATGCCACGATCTAACCTGCTACTATATGATGTACCTACACGTCGTGTTAAATGTATTAAAAGTAAATTGTGTGTGTGTGCGTGTGAGTGTGCAGTCTTGTAAAGTACTTGAGTAAAAGTATTCAAATACTTTTTAAGTACTCAAATTCATATTCTAAATACATTTGAAAAAAGTACTTGGGCACAGTATTTGAATAATTTTTTGAAAGTATCTGTATTTAAAATCAAATACTATTTTTAAATACTTTTTTTGTCTTACTTTATGTGCAGGGACGTCAAATTTAAATAAAATAATACAAATTGTACAGCATATTTATTTATAGATCGTTCATCGTTGTGTATTGGTATATTGTAATATTTTTGGAGGCCTAAGTTATAGTATTTAATGGTACATACACCAAAGACTAAAAAATGCAGCATTCTTATTCTAATGATTAAACTTATCTGTAAGGACATAATAGGTCAAGGTAAAAAGGTAAAACACATCGAAAAAAAAAAGAAAAATTATTTGAAAGTATATATATACTTTTTAAAAGTATCCTTTACAAGACTGTCAGTGTGTCTGTGTAGTGTGATGGACTATGACGGGCGTGTATGCGTCCTGGTGTCCTGGTCGTTCAGTGGTTTTATTGTATTATTCTATAAAGTGTGTGTGTGTAAGAACTAAGATTATTCTACAACTACTTGTTATAATATAGATACCGTATAATATTTTGTGTTTAATACTTTAATATGTATATCAAAGTATGAACATTAGGTGAATATGTTTTAATTCACTTTCCTCGACCGTAAATCGTAATAGGTATTGTTCAAAAATATGAAGTTGCAGATGTGTACCTACAGAGAAGTCTTTTCTTGAGATCGACGTTCGGTCGTATTACTACGATATATTAATTTATCCCAATTTAATTTTTTTAGCGTTTATCGTTATAATATTGTGTTGACGACGTAATGCGTCTATTATAAAGTAAATAGAATATTTAAATGTGCTCACTTTCACACATTTTACTATTGTAAACGAGATTGAGGTAGATCGCACACCGTTGAGGCGTGTCCGCATATTAATGCTATGTTGTTCAATATTGATAAGCGATGAAGTAGAAGTACACCATATTAAATACAGTGCTTAAAATGTATGATGCTTATGCGGATACTGCGATTTTTAAGTTCAAAAATACATAAGGATACCTCGTAATAATATGTTAGACGATAAAACAACTGAGTTTGGTTAATCCTGTAGTAGGTACAAGATAGATAACCGTATACCTGGATGTACGACAAACATGTAACTACCTATATATAATGAGTGTAAACTGTAAACGCACGGTGGTAAGTAGACACCTACTATTATTGTTTGAATGACAAAAATATAATTTCGTAGTGAGTAGAAATTCGTAGTGTATGCTGGACGACGCGTCTTGAGATTGTGACTAACAGACATTGAGCAACGGTTATTTTTGTTTTACTATTATACAGGATAATTGTAATATTATGTTTTTCCTTTCTACTTTTGGCCACAGGTACCTAGATGTTCAAACAACCCGATGTACATACTTATAGGTAATAATATGTATAAGTGTAAACGCACATGGAAAAGTAGATACTTGTTTGAACGACAAATATATTATATCACAGTGCACACATCAGGTGTGGACGACGTATCTATTGAGATTTTCACTAAGAGACACCGACCCAGAATTTTTTTCGTTTTACCCTTGGACGGGACTATTGTTGTATCTTTTCCCTTTTTGCTTTCGTTGAGTATCGGTTTAACGAAACGTCAAGGAAAAACGATGCGCTCGTAAGTTTATTTATGACGGTGTAACGTATAGGTAAACATTGCCAGTAGAGCATGTCTGTTGTCTTGTAGATAGTTTGGTGCGTTTGTGTGTGTATGGTACCTATATGTATACTATACAATTTATTGCATTATTCTTCACCCAATATTATATAATCATTTCGGGATTTACTGATCTGTGTTTTCATATTTAAATATGCTCTGAGTCTGAGATATAGGTAGATGTTATACATTATCAGAATTATATTATTCATGTGACTTTCAAGTGCACAATAACATAGAGTACCTACGAGTACCTACCTAATGGACGGACAGAGACAAAATCAAAATGACTGCTTCAAAACAACAATTTCCAAATTGAAAATATATACTGAAGATAAATAAAATAAAAATATCTACATACTTACTATGCATAATATTTATATATTTATATACAGAACATAACATGAAGACCTGACAGATTTAATAACTTTAGTTTTAATCATTATTTAAAATTTGGTTATTATAAATAATTTAAAGTCACTTGTGCTATAAATAATAAAGTATAAAAACAATTTATTTTATTTTTTAATACTGATTATTATAATAGCAAATTTATATATTTTATGATTATTTAATTAGTAAATTTTCATAAACATTTAAAATTTGAAAGCTCATAAAAAAAATTTGTAACTATGTATTTTTGGTATCATTTATTTTCTCAAAAAAAATTTATTAAAAATCTTATATTATATTTTCAAGGTTTTATAACTTATATAAAATTAATATTTAATTGTTCAATAATCGAAAAATACTAAAAGTTTAAAATGTTCAATGTCTATGAGTAGAACAAAAATAGCAAACGTATTTTTTTTTAATTATATAAAGTCTAATAAATACCTTTTTTTTGTCTAAGTATTTTGTCATTTATTTTTTACGACAAAAAACCATTTTTGATTTTGTCGATAACTATACAGTGTTATCTAGTATGTACATCATTTTTTTAATTTTTTTTTCCCCATTGATTTGAAATGAGAATTTTTGTATCTTGATATCACAAAAGTACCAACAAGATCAAATGTTCTAACACAAACCACCCTCAATTTAGAAGATTAAAGCATTTTTTTCTATTTCTAAACGTACACATATACACTAAGAAACAAACAAGAATCGCTGTGAAATTTATAGATAGATCGCTGCGCTCAGAGTCTAAAATATTTGTATAATATCATGTCGCTACAAAATAAAACTGATAGAAACGGTCTAAGTTTATGTGAGTATAAAATACAATTTTTTTTTCAACTTGCATCACAATTTCACCTATATATTATTTACAGTGTTCACAAAATATATAATATCCCTACGGTTCTCAGATGACAAACGTGAAAATGCAGAGCGTAAATCATTTTAAGACCCAAACATGCATTTCACTCCGAATTTCTGTGAATATAGTGTTACGATTAATCAGTGAGATTATAAACAGTTTTTATTGTGCTCAACGAGTGATGGGATCAGCTAGGACAAACGTTTGCTTCCGGTCGCTTTCCTTCACCTATGGTCATATATTATATATATATATATGATATATGGTGTCGTCTTGTCACACTTTTCCAACGAATGCATGCCCATTAATAAGGCTTAACTATATGTTTTTGTCGGGCACAATACTAATATGTCGTCAATTTCGAGCTGTCGTGCCGACGAAATATTTGGTTTGTGATTCGCGAATCGGTCAAATTATAATTGGATTTTTCAGATTATATTTTAAAATTGTCGAAAGTAATTTATTATTTATTTATTTAAGCTAACTACCTAACGATACTTCTGGCAGTTGTTTATTTTCATTTAGAAATAAAAATCACCATATTATATTCGAAGAAAATGTGCTCACGTTCATCAATTTCTAATTTTTCAATGTAATTCAATGAATTCCGATGTTTAAATCTAACTTATTTATATCGTATACACTTTAGTTACATCATAAAAAATGATATTATATTAAATACTTCAGCTACAAAACGACAAAAAAACCAAAAAAATTTAATCACATTTTATAATATTATTATATAACCTTATCATATATATATTATATGGAAAGTTTTCAAAACAAAATAAAATACCTACAGTAGAACAACACTGTATATTTTTATAGAAAATTCATGTTAACTATTTCAAAAAATTGTTAAAGTATACGTAGGATTTTTCAATTTTTTTCAAATTTTTTTTATTCGAGCTTATCGGAGCAGACATATTTATCTTCAACGATTTTCACTGCCGAATATTGAACAATTATTTAGAATTATTGATGTTCATAAATCGAAAAACACAATATTCTTTATAGCTTGTATAAAATATTCATACACGATTTACGATAGCCAAACACGATAATACTTTGTTGTAAAATGTCCGGTGGTTGTATTATTCGTTGTTGTATGGCGGTGTAACTATGATAATATTATATATTTTTATTTATTATGGTACCATAGTCGTGGGTAAACAAACAATAAACCACAAAATATGCTAATTCATATTTAATTTCACACTCGACTATCTTGTATGATAATATAAGTAGATAATAAATAATATATGTATAGATGTATTATATTATATACATTTTAAAAACAGCTAAAGTTATCGATTATGCCTAGTTTCGGTTTGGTGTTCTTTGAATTTATGATATTAATATTTTTGTTTAATATAAACAATAACATTACAACCTTAAACAAATAATTATTGTTTTATTGCAACGACCTATATATTATAGCAGAGTAATGAAAAATGCAATGACTGTACATTTGTTATGATTTATAAATTCATTTTTATTAATAATGCATTTATACAATACATATTATAAACTTTAATCATATATATTTTCGACCAATACAATACATACAATGCAGCTGTTTAAATTTTGAAAGAGGTTCACGTCATAAGTATACGTTCCATTATGTATTACCTAGGTAAATTTTTTTTCTTATGGTTTTATTTTCTATTAGGCGAATGAAATATCACGCGATTGATGGTATGGACAAATCGACAAGAAATTCATATTTTACGAATAGTATAGAACGCCATTATTAATAAAGAAATACTATTTTGGCTATTAAAATGTTTAAATGAAAAGGTAAACGGGCACACGTATGTTATGCACGCGAAAGTATTTGCAATCACACACTAAAAGGTCATATTATGCAGAACGTTCATAAATTACGTGACGAAAGTTGAGCAAAGGATAATAGGGTATTAAATAAAACATGATGGAACAACGTGACGACGGTGAATAGTCATATTTAAGGATTGGTAGGAAAAAACCAAGGTTCCAATAATTAAAATTCGAAGTGTTCGAGGCAGGTAGGTATTATAATATTATTAAATGTTTTAATTAATTTTTTTATACACAGTATGTTTTGTCAATATTAATCGATATAACTACATATTTAATATTATCGTGTGATTTTTCTCTGAAACGAGAAAATTAATACAGTATAAGTTCGTTTGAATTAAATTATTCAATATATTTGGTTCTTTTAATTTTTTGTTGCCAGAGACGAAATTAAAATATAAGCTGTTTTTTTCTGTTTACTACTTTTTGATTCTTTTTTCTTCTTGTTTTTCACTTTGGCCAGTAAAAGTGTTGTATGCCAATTTCGGTTTAGTATTTTTATCCTCCGAGGCGTCGAAAACTTTAAGGAAAGTCTAGTGGGTAATGACAGTAGCTACGTCATATTTGAAGACTCTAAAGTCCTTAAAAGTAGAAATGAGAACGTAATAGAACGTTCAAGAATTTCCCCAAAGAGCACGACGTTTGCTGCCGTTTGGTTAAATCAAACTTTTGGCAAAATAAATGCACATTCATAATAAATTTCGGCATACATTACCAAGTGAGTCTGATTACAAACTTTGAACTTTAGTTAACACTTGCACATATTATAAATTTAAATTCTTCTGTCATACAAATTTGTAATTTTTTAATTTAAATATAATTTTAGACATTAATTTAAAATAAAATAATGAATTAATGTCTATTGGTTTCTATATCCAGGTGTGTTATGTAATACTGTTATTATTTGTATACCTACATAGTGTTGTGAATTTTTCAATTATATTTTAATACTTTTTCGATGTTTATAATATAAATTAAATATTTTTATTCCGACATCTTCGCAAAACAAATATCTATATTAAACACGTGGAACACAAGATTTTAATTCATATTAATAATATTTTAAAATAACCAGGTATTGATGCATTGATGGAATTCAAAATTCTTGTTATTAGTTCTTGTATCTACTACAGTTAAAGTGGTCACCATTACGGAGGTTAATTTATTTTAAGCCAAGAGCTTTGAGTTACATATCATTACATAACATACTTAAAATAGAATGGTAAAAATGTATCGACTTAATTTTTAAATTCATAAAAACTTCTAAAATCTTATGAATCTAAACATACATTTATAAATGAGAATTTAACAAAGGATTTTTTAACAATGTATCCAATTTTCAATTTAAGTAGCTCAGTTTTGAAAAATATGTAATTTAAAGTTTTTCATAAATATTTCCTAGGTAGGTACTTATTTAAACCTAAAAACCTAAATGATTTATACCCACGCACATTTCGTTAAAAACATTTTTGTGTATTTATTTGAACAACAACGATTTTGGTTATTTTTTTGTAATTCAAAAATATTTTTTTCATGAGGTCTTGAATTTTTTACGCATATTATGTATTATTTTATTTTAATATTTTCAAAATATAAATATTTATCCCTTCATATCATTCAATGGTAAAACGGTATTAACTCAAAAGATAACAGCAATAATCTATGATATAAATATTTGAATACCACTAAAATAATTAATAATGTAATAAATGCAGCATTTTTGGCAAAAATTAATTCAACCTACCATATATTACCATACATGACTAATAAAAATACAAATATAAAGGTAATAAAATATAGGTACTTAATAATATAGATTGACCGACGGTCTGTGTGCAGAATCGTTTTTCGTATGACATGATTTAGGTTAGGTTTGAAATCAAATTTAACTAATCTATTATAGTGACCTACTATATGACGAGGTAAATTCGACAGATATTTTAGAGCAAAGTGAGTTTTTCGTTTTTTTTTCCAATTACATTATATTTAGTTTGCATTCGTTAGTTTTCACTATAAAATACGTGAAATACACTTTATATTAACCATTATAGTATGTCAATATAATTATAGTATATAATGGATGGTCAAAATATATAAATATAGAATAAGACAATGGTATCCAAAATGTAATCCAAACTCTACTGATTTAGTCATCAGGGATTTTGACGAAGGTATATTATAATACCTACCTATAGTTTCTACTACCTATCTGTAGGTTAATTGTTGCATTTTTTATCTGACCCAAATGTCAGATACAGAGATAATTTAGTATGACAAATATGTACTGCAATATATCATGACTTTTGAAGTAGATTTGACGTTTTTAGAAGTCAACAAAATTGTAAATATTATGAGTAAACAAAAATTAATTTTTTCAATATCAGTCAGATAGGTTTAAATATAGTCATGGCAAATGTATACGTTTTAGTATTATAATATGGCATATTTAGTATTCACATCGACGAGAGGCGTAGTACTTTACCATCTTCATTAAAAAGGGTTTGTTGACGACATTTGTAGTCATAAAAACTATACAGCTTAAAATAGAAATAGGAAATTTAAAAATCTCCTTTTTATAATCTTTCTTTTCATTATATTAGCATAATCTAAATGTTGTTTTAGTTAATTATTTAAAGTTTTCATTACTTTAAGTTGATTATAAATAGTGGCGCTGCTATTTTTGTTTTGCATGCCATTAGATATTTATAAATAAATTACTATAGGTAACGTACCCAATGTTTTAATAATAATTTTGTGACCGTAAAATATTTTAATTAGTAAATAATTTATGTTATAAACGTTTAATAATTAAAAATAAAAAATTCAAATGAAACCGATAATAAGTATGGATTTTAATGGCAGCTAATTAAAATTAATGAAAAAAATATTTTTCTCTTTGGACATTAATCGCTACAAATATATAGTGAGAAATGTACATTAAAATAATTCACAGTATGAATAATTTGTATTAATATAATGTTACTAATGGTAACTAATGGTGATAAAAAAAAAAACTTTATTTTCAACTAATGATTGGTAAATAAATATTTTGAATAAATTCACGAATAATAAAATATACTTTTTACAGTTTTTAATTATGTATCATTAAGATGATAGAATATAATAACATCAGACATTTACAAAAAATTAAGTATAGAATCCATTTCGTTGAACAATGTCTCAATATATTTAGACTGTTCCTATTTCTTTTTACACTACAATAAATTAACATTTTATTATTAAAATTGTTTAACTTGAGGATTTTATAAATAGCGACCGTTTAATATGATTTCGATTGAAATAAAATCTTAAATTATAAAATCTGAGAACCTACTCGTTATTTTTCTTGTAATGATGTAAATTATAATATAGTTATAATATATGTTTATTCCGAAAAAACCCATTAAATTATTTAAAAATATTTTAAAGTTAATATTATTTTTTAATAATACAGAATATCGTGTTTAATATATGAAGTACATAAAAATAATTTGAACTCTAAAGTTTCCCTAATTGTATATAATATAGTTTTTAAAATATTTTAAGTATACATGATAAGTACTTTAAGCTAAAACCATTTTAACCTTATTCTTAATGTCAATAATTGAGTTTTGATGACCTTTATTTTTTTTTTAAGACAGATAGTTAAAAATATAACAACAATAGCTTAGTGATTTAGGTGCCTGTTTCTAACTTAAAGAACATAATTAATATAAATGTGTAAAGTTTTTTCTCCAAAATATAATATATAATATAAGGCCATTGTAACTTCCAAACTGTGTAATACATACCATTGATATTACTTGACAATTTTTAATTCTATTTTTCGTTTAATTGGAACTCTTTCATTTTTAATTCCATTGTCAATTAAAATAAACTATTTATAAATTAAAAAAAAAAAGAATTTATTTATAAATATCTTCTAATTTTGAGAAAATTTAACTGATGTGCGGTCAATATCAATTCATATGGTTTATTTAGATTTGGGTTTAATTTGATTTTTATATTCAATATATTGTACAAACATTTTAGTTACATTTTATAAACTAATATTGACCTGCAACGTCGATAATAGTCGTATAATATGAAGAAGAATCAACTATCAAAAACTGAAAAAACTTGAACGGATTATTGTGAAATTTTCGAATGTGATGTCATAAACGTAAATAAGGGAATTAATAAGGAATTAAAATGAAAAAAATAAAAACAAAACGCATAAAACTGCAGAGTAAATGAATAACCCAAATAAAACAAATTAAAAGTACAATAATTAAAATTGCTTAAGTTCTGGAAATAAAGTTTATAAAAATAATTTCTAACTTTCAACTTGATTAAATGAATTATATATAAATATAAAAGTTATCTTAACGCGTTGACTTAAGGTCATTAGTTCTGATATCATAGATGCCAGTTGATCAAACTGATTATATAATTTGTTTTTAAAAAACTCAAATATAATTTTTAATATGAAATTTTTTTTATTATTATTTTTAATCTAGGAATTGTACGATCTGTAAAGTATTAATGTTTACAAATAAGCTCAATTGATATTGTGGATCTATAAAAAATATCAGAAAAAAACAGAATTCAATTAATTAATTGTTCGATATTCCATTGATGGAACTTCATATAAAAATAATACAATTGAGTCTTTGGGGAAAAGATGAGCAAAGAACTTGATGAAAAATGCATATTATGTTATATACCTACATGTCATTTAATTATTGACAGATTTAATCGGCCAGTATTTTTTCTCTTATTTTTAAAGACAATTTTTTTGAAACATTTTACTTAAAATTCATCTTCTAAAAGCCTTTAATCTCTCGACATTATTTGTGTGTTTGGTTCACTGCAGTATTACGTATAAGACCAGAAACAGCTTTGAAAACACCTAAAAAGGGCATAAAAATTGAGTGGTTTACTCAACTTTCGTTGAAAGACGTTTTCGAGTATAGAAAGGTTTTACTCGATAAGAAATTGAAGTTATAAAGCTACATTTTGAAAAAACCAATAAATAAGAAACGAAAAACATTTTTTTTTCTATGTTGTCTTATTAATTAGTACGTAACTTAATACAAACTAATAAATATATAATTAATAATTAATATAAATTAAGCTTTACTACCTACTAGCTATCTGAAGATAGTTTGATAAAAAATAGGTAGAGAGAAAGTCAGAGAGAGAGATAGATAGAGAGAGAGAGAGAGAGTGAGTGAGTAATAATTATTTAAAAAAACTAGTTTGAACTTTAAAACTATTAAAATCAAGTGTTTTGATTGATCATATCCAAATAAATTTGTTTACAGGTCAGCTAACAGAGAAAACAATGTAAAGTATGTCGTATTGGTCATTTTTCAATAACATAATAGGTGATAAAAATCACTTTGAAAAACTTTAAAATCAACTTAATTAAATTCAAACACCATTAAGAACTGAAGATTTGATTAGATGGTGAAATTACGTCATCACCTTTCTATAGGTGTTTTATATTATGATCCACGGTCGTAAATTTGAGTACTTATTTAACATATTGTAAACGCTATTATAATCCCTTTTATAAAATTAACGACAGTAGATTCTTGCGTGTCAGGTTGACGGCGTAAAGACCGACCAGTAGGACCATTGCTACAATACAGACGTAGCTCAGACCAAGCACGTACTCTAGCCAAATACTTGAATCAAATAATTGATTATTTAAGGTGACAAAAATAAACCAGACATCGGTCCTAGAACCCGGTCCGTTAAAGACACGTTATTGACGAAACAAGTCGTACGCACGCACTCGGTGGTGCACACTGCACAAGCATTGAGAAAAGGACTAAACTATCACACCCACCAGTGAGTGGCAGAAAGTTTTGTCAAAGGGTCCTACCCTTCCAGAGCTGATTTTGTTCGAGGAGAGCGTATCGTTTTGGCCTCTTTGGCAACACAGAAAAAAGCTTCAATTTTTACCATTAGGTCACACGATTAGAATATGGACGTTATAAATACGAAATTCTTTCCCAATGCACGAACAATGCGGACGTTAAGTTTAGTCCACGTTAAACATAAGTATTAGGAATGAATGAATGATAATGTGTATGACCATTGAGTCATTGTTTATTATACATTAGGTTAATCTTAATAGAGTATGTTACAATTATCGACTATGTCATGATATTGTGATAGATATAATACATTTTAAAACCATACATACAATTTAAAGAAAAAACATACCTAATAATATGTGTGTGCGTAGAATATCAATACAGTACAAATTTAAAATGTCGTATTGTACTATATACGTTTAACAGAGTGAAAAATATTTCATTTTTTCTTTGAAAAATTGACAAAAACTACACGTCGTCACAATAATATTACATAATTATATGCTGATAAGTCATGATTTATTAAATAAAATATATCAACAACTATTTGGCTACATTTAAACTTAGGTTGATATGCCCAAGTTTATATCGTAGACATACAAATGTATTATAGGTATAATACATTTTGAAAAAATCAGCACAAGGAGGCGTAATATTATAATTACATTCCACTAAGATAATGTAATAGTCTATACAAAAGAGATTTCAATTTCATTCGTTTTAAATTTAATATCAAAAAAATGTTAATACCATTACTTTAATCGTAATGTAGACTGTTAGTTAGTACATATTGTAGAATATTTTTCTATGAAACTTGTGTCAGGAGAATACAAACTATTATGATAATTCGGAGTTATAAACATATGTCAATAATCGATAGGAATTTATGTATAATAGAAGAAATTCGTGTTTAAATATAAATTTTATAATTATTGCGCCGGTAAATACCTACAGCTTTAATATAAACGATATTGTGATAACCATAATAATCAGCTGGTGGTAGAATGCTTACCAATAATGAGGTTTTGCATTAATGGTGAAATATAATAATAATATAGCCCACCCCTACTTCTCTTTAGCGTATTTAAATTTCAATTATTTTACTTACATCCGAACTACGAGATTTTGGTTAACATTATTTTCATGGCCCTGAGATTTTTGTTAATGGATATTATGAACTTATAGTTTTACATAATGACGTGTTTGATTTTTGATGTATTTTGAATTTAAAACGAACTACCAGTATTAATTTTATAAATTGTTTGCTACCGGCGAAACCGCACATAACTTATAATTACATTAAAGCCAATACGATAGAATTTACTTTGAAGCGCTTAAATTAGAAGGAGTGAACAAAATTCCACACCGTTTAATTATATTAAAACATTCAGTGCGTTTCAACGATAAATTGTTTATTCATTATTTACCATAGATTTCTTTTTATATACTATTTTTATTGTTCGAATACATTGAATGTGTTTTTTCTTTATTAGCGCGGTGACATTAATTTATTGTTATTTGGTATTTTTCTTCGTTGTATTTTATTATTTAAATGATTAAATCCCCTCGACAGTTCATAATAATTCCTTTGGGCGTTTACGGTTTTTGACGTAAAGTGTAATAGACGTACAAACTGTGTATGTATGTAATAAAACTTAATAACAATAAATAAACTCGAAATAGAAAAAAAAATAGTCACACAAGGCCGTTATAAAAAACAGTTTCATTCTTCTTTTGGCTTGTGAACGAATACTAAAAACTAGATAAAAGCACGACACACTGATAGTTTAATAACGTATACGTATATTATGATAGGTATCTATGAGTGGCAAAAGCTTAAAATATATAATATTTAATATTGATTGAATTTGATACAATTACAGTAATAGAGGTATCCATCAATATCGTTCAAATTTGATCAATACCGTAAATCTTACAATACAAATATTGCATGGAAAAATATTGCTATTGATTATCGATTGAAAAAAAAAATCTTTTTATATAGGCACAACAAATTAATGTATTTTGATTTAGTGAGTTATATTATAATATTATATTGGTCAGTATCATAATTTTTTCTGAAAATAACTGCCACTACATCGATATTATCATCGGTCATTTTTAACTCATTCCTAAACATTTTCGTATGAAATATCCATAAAAAGTATATAGTTAAATCGTGTTTTACATTACGTATTTTTGTTGTTTTACATTTTAACCTACCTATAATAACTATATGAAATGTGTTCACATGAACAAAACAATTTCTTTTTTATAGCAAAACAATATGGTTGCTTATTTTTTTGTTAACTATTTTTTAGGGAGGGTTAAAAAAAACCCACATCTGATGAATTTAAATCTACGTTGAATGGTGAAATGTATTCTAAATATTTTCAAACAGTTGAGATTTATCGGTGACGCGTTGATCTTGATGACGTACATAAAACATAAAAAAAGCCTCACCGACCTCAAATAACGGCGATCTAATTTAATCGAACCGAAAAAAATTGCAGATCATAACAGAAACGACATTATGCCTTAAATAATTTCTCTAAAACAATTATTATTGTAGAAGAGTTTAAACCACGATAATATCACGATTGCATCAAAAATGTGTCATCGTGTGCGAATAAAATAATCAAACACCCGGTTTGCGCGTACTTGATCGTAATAATAATAATTATGTTTCACTAAATTTGAATTTTATTACGGTCTTGTTGATATTCACGAACTGTGCAACGTATAATGATATTAATATACCTACTCTTTGGGATTAATACTTCATGTATGGAGGTACGTGACGTATTATGTGCGGCGTCATGGCAATTAAATGCGAATAGATACGCGTATACGTGTTCTTCAATGCTCCATATCATGTATGATATGTGAAAAATCGTAATTTAATTATATTCATCCCACTCACTGTGTGTACCGCAATTTTGTTAGTGTCGTCATCGCCAACGTGTCTGGTGTATCGCAATCGTGGGCGGACACAATTTATAATAGTCGCGATGCACGATCGTCTGCAACCGTCTCGCCCGCCGTTAGACGTATTATTGCTACCTACACCTACCTAGAATATATAACATTGCGTCTTACCGTATTGACGTATTATAGTAATCCTGCAGAAATGCTCACATTCGCTAATGTCCCACCCGAAAACCCACGCGAAAATGCCTCCACAGAGCGTTCGATTAACCTCCGTGATACTATCATTTACCGGCGAGTTATACCAGCTGCACCTACCGCACCGGGCAAGATGTCGCCGTCCACAGTCGTTGCAGGGCACTGTTCCGAGATTATGTTGACGACTCTATAGCGGATTCGAGTGAAGTCTACCGATTTACGGCTTGCCGAGTAAACAAGCGAATAAAAAAAAAATTACCCTCGAAGAAAAATTCCGAAGGGCGTTAGAATGGACGGCGATCGAAACAATGATATTCTCTTTTCTTACAAACGCGTTCTCAAAACGATTTGAAACGATCATCGCCGGAGTCGGTTTCGGTTATCGGGTCGTTTAAATCAGATGTCGAAAATCCAGAGCCCAAATATCTCAACGTAGTCGAGTGGCGTTCGAATTGCGTTCGAGCCTTGTTCAGAACAATGGATGAAAACATTAACGGGGAGCGGGCATTGAAGAAAAAAGTAATAAAATCCGTAACTCGAGTGACTTGTGAAGGTAAAAATAAATAAAATCAAGATTCATATCCGGCTCGGTTTGTTAAAAATATGCACATTTCAAAAAGCTCGTTATATGCGATAAAAACTTAATAGTTAAAATGTGGAAAGCCCGATAAAATATATTTTTATTTATTATTACATTATTCGTGGCCTGCGAGAGTAGTCAGTTAGAAGACATTAAAGGAGATGTAAAACTTCATCTTCAGGCTGTAATTTCTTGGTGTGTACAACTGCCACTGTCCATAACACGTAAACGTGAAACGTATTTTTACACTCATTATTATAGTGCGTGTATGAAACATTTTTTTTATCCAATTTTAAATTCACACGATATTGAAGCCGTTTAAGTAGTGTATTATAAGTATCTTACGATTACATTAGTGTCCATAACTTTTTCAAGAGGTTTAAATTAGTTTTATTATGATATTCTGCAATAGTCGTTACATCGTACGTATATTTTGGATGAACCAAACTTTGGTACCTAGTTAAACAGAGTACCTACACAATTGAAATGCCTGCTATAACTGACAACTATTGCCAAAATGTAATTTACAAATATCGAAATTATTGTTAAATGTGTGTACAATGAACATTTTACCATAATACGTTTAAATTAAGTATTTTTTTGTGATATTATCTAAAAAAAATAATAAAATAAAATAATTCTCTAAGTAATACACATTAGTACTTAATTTATTTTGTAAAAATATAACAGTTATATACTGTGAGTATATGGAATAAATTACGGTCTAACTTAATGTACGCGTTGTGCAGAAAGCCGAAAGGCAAACCTTCCTGGAGTGGATATAATAAAACATTAAAAGACGAATTGTTGGGAAGGCGTGAAAAGTTCTCAAAGTTTAGTCATCGTTTTATACTTTAGTACCTCTTCTTCTCTTAGCCATGCTTGTCTTAAACTTTAACTATTTTTCGGTTCGTTGGTACAAAAAGGTAACAAAATAATTTGATAAGATATGCACAGTTAAAAAAATAAACGTTGTGTAAGTTTCCCTTCTCAAAAAGATAATAAATTCCTCTCTTTTGGTTATAAAAAATTATAATATTTTAAGACATTGCATTATTTTAGCAATGGTAAACTTAAATTAAAAACAAACAAGTTCTTATATCATTAGTTAATATTATTAGGATGATATAATCTAATAACCGTTGTTAATCAGTACTAGATTTGTTTTGAGAATATAGAGCATAAATTAATTTTATCTTTTTTGTACTTGAGTCAAAGTATTATAAATGAATAAATGATTAATCTAATTCCAGATATATTTTCCGGTTCCCAGCGTTTGGTATATAAGGAGAGTACGAAAGGGAAATGACAAGTTGCATTGGTGTTGTCAAATGTTGTAGAAAATTAAATACAATTTCCACTAACTACACACATGGAAAACGCAATTATTTAAATTAATAAATGTGAAATTCTACTTAAAAACTAAATCGTATTACTCGAGCGACAAGTTCAAGTGTGAATGTTGGGAAGTTTCGAAGAACAACTAAAAATAAAGTTCAAATGTACATTTACAAATTACAGAAATATTATAACACTATACGTTTAAAATAGTATATTTAAAAATATTATAATTTTTTTATATAATATGAGATTATTTAATCTTTGGGGAATTTTCGCAGATATTTAATAATTTAAAAATTTAATTTGAACATGTAAATGTTCGATATAAAACTAATAATAACACTTGTAGGATTTATTTGTACTGTTGCGTGATACAAAATTAAATATAATATTATAAAATTGAAATTTCCCACAGACATCATTGGAAACTCATAAATATTACTCGACACACATATGAGTTTAATCACACTGTTATTGAACATTGATCTTTTCTGCTCGTGGTGCTAATGAAGGACTGTAAATCTTTTGGTAACATTTATTATTCCAACTACATTTATTCGGTTCGTGGGTACCTCTTGCGTCAGGCGTAC
The DNA here is from genome assembly GCA_027563435.1 of Nasonovia ribisnigri. Lineage (NCBI taxonomy): Eukaryota > Metazoa > Arthropoda > Insecta > Hemiptera > Aphididae > Nasonovia > Nasonovia ribisnigri. Next base: position 228,740 of record JANEHU010000586.1, read on the forward strand.
ATGAAGTACGTATATTTACTATAGACATGTCAATATAAGTAAGTATAATCACGGAGGCCTTTAGAATTTCAGTACAACGTCACATCATATCATGTTGTCGCGGGTAATAATAAAACATCGCAAAACATAGTACACGTGAGGTTCTTATTAGGCTGCACATATTTCACGTAATGTCTACAACGTAAAATTATTTAATAGGTACACTAGGTACAGCATTGTGTAGACCTCAGGGAAAACATATACAACAAAATACACTGACGCTACAAACAACGATTAATGATATTTACGGAGAATCACCATCCTATAACAACATTATGGGAACAGTTAATTGTACGTATGAATAATGGGTCCTCGTTATTAACGTTCGAGGCTTGTAATGTTAATTTACTTTTAAGCTCTAAGATACAGCAATTAATATTATTTTACATTAGTCGTGGGGTCAAATCCAAAATGTTCTTTTTCAAAGCACCAAATTGTTCGGGAGAAAAAATTTTAACTGCGTACTGTTACATCGTAATTCACAATGAATGATTTTAATTAATTTTTAAATCTAAAAATGACCAAAGTTATTTGGCTTTAAGTCTTGTACCTTGGGTTTGTTTGATGCAAAACTTAACGTTACATAATGTAATAATTTAAAAAAACTTATATCGGGACCAGACATTTCTACATCATTTAGTTGTGGATTGAACTTGTTCAATTGATTGGAGCTAAAATCTTTCAACTCAAATAAAAACATTGACAACTTTCATTATTAATGCGGTAAAAATTATTAAACTATTAAACGAAATGATTTAGGTGAAGGAAAGTTTAGTGGAGATTTTTACTGGGACTTGACCCCCTCCCACCTTAAAAATTCTCACATTACAGGTATCCAGCACCTAATGAACAAAACCGAATGGGACCATATAAACAAAACAAGCTAAAACAGAATAAAATAAATTAAAAATGAAACGTTAAATTAATATTATCTTAGTGCTTTGTCTTCAATGGATGATGCCGGTTAATCGTTATGGAAAACCTCAAGAAATATCATAATATTTAATATACCACGTGTTCAGGTACCACCCAATGAAGACAGTACCTGGCCACATAAAGAATCATAAAAAGTTGAAGTATACGCTCGACGTCTTGAACATGTATTTCAACCAACTTCGTTGACTTTGAGATTGACCTAACACGTCACTATAAAATCAATATAATAATGAAGAAATTAATTATTTCACTCCAATAGGCTTTGCTTGAGGAATATACGAAGTCTCCAACCCCAAAAAAGCACAGGGCTATAATACAATTAGTCAAAAAATAATTGATATGCTCCCAAAGAGGGCCAAATCCGTGAGCACATTATATAAAATGTTAATATGCTCATGAAAAACTTCTACTTAAACGACTGAAGCCACTTATAATGAATAAACATCATATTATACTAGAAATTAACTGTAGGTTTGTGCCGGAAGTTGAATATTAATATTTGATGTAATATAACGCTGTCAAAATACTGACCATCTCTGCAGTCTTGCAGTTCGAAATAATTTATGCGGTACACCACGGAAAGCTGCTGTCTAAAACTCTAGGGGCGAAATCCAAAGTTTGATCGCAAACAAAATTATTAGCAAAATCCAATTATGACATAAATCGGAAACCATTAGATAACAATTTTAGAATGGGGAAATTAAAAAAAAAATCGATCAGGTTAGGTTTATTCTAAATTAAAATATTTATATTATTAACACCAGACAAAATTTGGTTAAAGAAAAGATAACAATATAAACTGATATGTCAAAACAAAAATATATGATTTCACCATTAAATTATAGATTTTTTTCATTTTGTTGATGAATGTTCTATAATCGATTATAATATTGTACGTTCATGTTAAACGTGTTGTTGTACCTATAAATGAAGCAAAACGTAAAATAGCGATTTTCGGTTACCTACCGCCTCCTAATTTATTATATCATGTTGATAGATTGATTTTTATACTTCAATTAACAACCACTATGTGTGATCACAATCAATTAAAAAATGTGAGATCTCATATTTTCGTTCTAAAATCTTCTTAACTATTTAAATAATGCGCCTAAATTGCTATTTATAAGCTTGAGTAATAGATAAATGATGACTATAATGTTGCATTTAAATATACTATTAATATATAATTTAGTAAAAAGTAAATTTAAAAAAAAATAAACTTAGAACCTTTTGGTTCAAAGCGCACGTAGTATTAAAAATTGTAATAAGTCTACCAATATTGTTTTTCGTTATAATTTTCTTATTATTTCCAAAAATTTTTGTATGTAATATATTTCATTTTAGAACCTGTGGTTTCTTGTTTCCTTAAAACGTAAATAAATGTTTCTGAAAAAAATGTTCATCCAAACCTACAGGGAAAACATTTATCATTAATCACTTTTTATTATACTTTACCCACTATTATGATAGTGTAGACGCCGTAAATGGTAAACGTGAAAGGAAAACAAATCATCATATTTATTTACTATAATATGGCAGTGTTAAACTTAATAAATAATAAATATTACAAAACATAAATATTAAATATTTTTGAGCTCATTGAATATTATATTTTCAAATACATTAATCTAATAATTGCATAGTTAAATTAAATAATAATAATAAAAATAATAATCTATTGTTTTTAATTGTGTAGATCGCAATGGAAACTCGAGAATAAAACTTCGAATTTAAAGTTTAAACCATTTTTTAACCATTTAGGTACCTAATTGAATACATCTATACTGGTAAATAATATTATTTTGGTTTTTCGAACAATTATTTAAATGATGTCCAATATTATTATACGCTTAATTTAATAATAATACATTTCTTTGATCATTGCTTTTAAAACAAATTAGATAGAATCTTGACAATTAATGTGTAGAATTGTACGCCGTACTTACAATATAAACATTTTCTTTCAATATTTAAAATATGAAACTTAACTTTTAATTAATATAATGAGATGTAACCGTAGATGATCGATCATAATTGTTATTGTTAACGGATATTTCCAAAATTAAGTAGAATTTTAGGTTCTGATAAACAAATTATTTTATGAAACTATTAAAGGTACATAAAACACGTAAAACATCACATAAATTATATTTTGGGTAAATAAGCTTTTTCATTGTTGACTTTAAAATAATTAAAACTGCATCAGACTCTTGAACAATGTAGAATAATAACAAAATATATTTACCTACTATGATGTATTGTTTAAATTATGTCATTACATTTTCTTTTCAATAAATACTTAAATGATAACTTTTAACTAATTTAATGAGCTGTAATCGTAGATGATCGATCATAATTGTTATAATTGATGGATATTTACAAAATTAAGTAGAATTTTAGGTCCTGAAAAACAAATTATTTTATGAAACCATAATAGGTACATAAAACACGTAATACATCACATAAATTATATTTGGGGTAAATTTGCTGTATCATTGTTGACTTTAAAATAATTAAAACTACAATAGACTCTTGTACAATGTGGAATTATAACAACATATATTGATGTATTGGTATACATATTGTTTAATATATTGTCTTTACACCTTTTGTGTGGGTTTTTCAGTTTTACATTTTGTTAAGTGTTCAAAAAAAGTCCTGAAACACTGTTACCTAACAACATGTTGTTATTTATAATCACACCATTTTTATGATACTTGTGATACAACAAATATTACCTAACTTGATGAATATAATTTTATAAAATTACAAAAGTTAGTAAAATATGATATGATATAATATTATACTATTCAATCTCAAATGTTAAGTTAACATTCAAAAGAATATAATATAGCTTATATTTGGTATAAGGGTTTATACAGGTTTGTTGTATTTGTTCTTTATTTTAAGATAACATAGCATTTGGTAGGTACTCCCTGTAATTGTCCCGTATTGTACAAAGAAGTTTTGACTTGCAAATTATATTTTATTTCATTTTATTATAAAACAAAAATAAATTAATATAACAAATAAACCACGAACGTATTTAGAAAATTAATATTCTGGCTGATTAATATTGTAATAACAAATCCAACTACACAAATTATCGTTACATTGTGTTCCAGCATTTTGTTTTCTTTTACAGCATATTGACATTTTGCCGGCCACGAAACCACGTTCATTTTAAATTGAAACAAGACGGTTGACACAGATAACACATTATACACATACACCGGTTTTAATTTTAATGAGACCTTTAATGAGGAAATGATGTCACTCGTGTAACTGAAATTTGTTTCCTACTTACTCACATAGTTATGACATGGGATAGTAAGGTTACGCCTGTTTATAAAAAAATATTTTCAAATGAATAGAAATGTCTCAACACTTAATATATGTCTTATCTTTTAAACTTTTTAACGGCCATATAAAATGAATATTTCTAAATTTTTATGTGAGTATATGTGACCTGTATTTAGTACTTTTCAAAATGCCGTAGGCCTTTTCAACTCATAATGGTAATTGTCGTTCAAATTGTCTTAGCTTTCTTTTAATTTGAGCGATACAACCTAATATAATAGACTTAATTATCTTTTATATTATATGTTAATACTTTTTATTTTCTACCTATCTCCTTTGTACCGTTTTGAAGCGGTTTAAACTATTCATTATGAATTAAATATATATATTATATTTGTGTTGTTAGAGCAATTATAACTCGATAAAAATGTATGGCTTATTGTTTACTTTAATATTTTGTTTTACCATCAAATTCCACCGTGAGTATCCATCATGAAACAATGACTGTTAATTTCGTCGTCAACATTTATCAACGCAAAGAAAACAGTGTATAGGCAATTTGATCGAGGCAATGCCATTATAGATTTACGGGGAAAACTACCACAACTACATATACTCTCGCTGGTAATTAAATGCACGTGGCCATAAAACCAATTATGAACGTTTGACGATAAAGTGTGAGGCAAGTGTACAATAACAATAATAACGAATCGAATCAATAATCCAGAATATTGAAGCTTTCATGACGCATGTACATAAGTACACAAACGCCGCAATTCACCGTTCACCTGGATATTTTTTTTAGATTTTAAAATTGTTGCCGTTCTTATATATAAATATATTTTTTCAGTCATTAATCATACGAATCATTATGCTACAAAAATTACACATAATTCAAAACAAAAGACGCGCTTTTAGACAGTTATTTTTACGTTTTTTAATGAAAAAAAAAATATTTTAATTTTAAGTGCTATAAGAATTTTCGTTTTTAAGATATAATAAAAATTGATTTTATTACTATGAGTTTTATTTTTTTTTTAATAATCGCTTTGTTTTAGTTTTTAAATTTCAAAGCACTATACTTTAAAGCTAATATTTAACTGTAAAATAATTCTCGATTTGTCTCTGCCAAAGATAAGTGGACTGGTTAAGAACAGTGAATTTTCATTCCTCTTTCCTCTCATTCAAACTTTAAATTGTTTTTAATAATAGAGTAGGTATTGGTGGTATAGGTGGTTCAGTATTCAATATTTGTCGGAATTTAAGATGAAATATAACATTTTGTTACTGAATAATACATTTTAAGCCCATGAAAAAAGTTTAAACCTAAAATGTACCGTGCAAAGGAATTTATACTGGAACAAATTGTAGTAAATAATGTAGTGTAGTAATTAAAAAAGTGACTATCTAAACAAATTAATATTTTTGATAGAATAAACAACTACTTGTGCTGAATAACAACCAATATAACGAAAATAATCAAAATGACATAGGTAGGTAGGTATCTTGTTGCATACATTATTAATTATTCAAACTCAAATTGATTAATATGTTTTTATTTTAATTATATTATAAATGCAATGCCTTTACTGCATTGGTCATTGGCCGCTATAATTAGTGTTTTATTAATATTTAAGTAGTCGTATAATGCAGTGTTAGGTATTTGTATACATTTAACTGTAATATTCTATGCAGCTCTATCATGTTTTTTTTTCGTTTAAGTTTTATAAGGTTACGACATCGAAATCGATGTATTTATTCGAACGCATTGACGTCGTTGTTGTGTTAAATAATTAATACAACCTAGAAAGCCTGCTTAGTTTAACCTACCTTTTTTTATCGTAGAGGTAAATTCTTTATTAAAACACAAATAGATTAATAATAAAGTAATTGTTTAATTCGTTAGCCACCTATTCGTATAAATTTAATTATTCTATACAGTTTTATAGTATATTTTTGTTTAACACAAATGTTTTTGGGATAGATACAACTCTTTTTTCTAATCGATTTTTACAAGGCCTATATATTTTATAACGGTTTGTTTATTACCATTGAAATACAAATCATCAATAATATTCAATTTACAACAAAATTTACATTCTACTTACTACGTAGATACTTTATTGTATGCATTCTTTATTCAAAATGTCAAAAACTAATTGTTTAATGATTAAGTACCTAGTCGTATACTGCAACACCTACCAATTAGGTAACTATTCGTAAAAAATGAATAATTATTCTAGGTAGATCTATATTTTTTTATTTTTGTTTTGTTAAAGTTTTAATAAAGTTATTACAACTTGAAGTATTTATTTAAACGCATTGACGTCTTTGTTATGTCAATTAATTATAATATTTATACCATCGTTATAATCATCATCATTCGAGAGTTATGAGATACATAATCGAAAAAATAGGTAATTCAGATAATATATATAATAACATGCCGAGAGATTTTGTTTTGTCGTTGTAAATAATCTTGCATGTATAGGTACTTTGTAAATGTTAGGTCATTATAATTGCAGAACAACAATTTTAACATGTCGTCAAAAGTGTTGTATCTTTTTAGTGATGACATCAGTTATAAAATCGTACCAAGTAGAACTCCATAGTTCTCTCGTTGGTATTTATGTACGTGTATAATACACACATATATATATATATTGTATATATATGTATACATTTTTCGACACATTTTATTCTTAATTGCGTGCACCAAGTCCTAGATTCGAGCATTCCAACCCGAGCACTTTTGTAACAACTGTCTTTTGTTCGTCGGCGTACGTTTTATCGTTACACATTTTTTGCATTTTTTAATTATTATATTGGGACGTGGGTGATTGTCATCGAAGCTTATTCCAAAAAAAAAAATTCTTGTTTGTTTCGGCCATGGTCGACGACCATCGAGTGAGTTTCGATTGTTTGCATCGATTGGGCCACTGTGATTTTGATTTTAATTGGTTTTAAGATACTATATTAATTCGAGAGTCAAATGTGCGAATTCCGATGAATATGAAGGAATTTTGAAGCTCTTATGACTTACTGATTATTTTGCATACGAGCCACTAACGTGAATAATATCTTGCGCCAAATTCACACCCTTTTGATATCTAAATTTGATGTTAATTTTTAATTTTCTTTTCTTTTTAATTTTCTGTTTTCTATTGTTCTATTTGTGAACAATTGTTGCTATTGTTTACGTACATGTTATAAATGTAAATACAAACTGTATATATCTATCTATGTATAAAAGAGCTCATCACGTAAAATATAATAAACAAACAAATAACAGAAAGGTACACTACACTAACATCACCCCAATCCATTGTTCACAAAAACGTTTTTTAGATTTTAAAATTGTTGTCGTTCTTATAGTTTTTTTTCTTTTTTTTTAGTAACTAATCATTTATCATTCTACATACTTAGAGTCATTACAAGCCTTATAGATAATTTGATACTTAAGACAATCATTTATGTATGACAATTATGTTTACATTTGAGAGTACGTCTTAAATTATGCATACATTTTTCATCAAATTTCATTCTTGATTGCGTGCACCAAGTCCTAGGTTTCAGCATTCTTACCCAAACACATTTACAACAACTGTCTTTTGTTTGGCCGCGTACGTTTTACGCTTTATCGTTACATATTATTTCTTCGTTTTAAAATTATACTGTGACACGGATGAGTGGGAAACTAATTAGAAAAAAAAATCCTCTTTCATTTCGGGCAATATTGTCTACGACAATCCAGTGAATTTCGACGTGATGATTTCGCATCGATTGGCCCCTGTGATTTTGATTTCAATTAATTTTAAATTACTATTAATTCGAGGCACAAACGCGCAAATTCCGACGAATACTACATAATATAGGAAGTAAAAAAGATAAAGTTGAGTTTTAATTTTTTTTTCTCGCACTGAGTTAATTGAATCGTATTCGCAATAAGAGCTGCGGATGTACGTATTTTGTAATAATATTATGATCGTTTTCATAATTGCATTTTCAGCCCTTAATCTGATTTTTCATTAGCGCCAATACCTATTCACAATGAGACCCGACAGAATACGACTATGATTATACAATTATTACTGCTAACACAGGAACGTTTTTATCACAATTTACTGTTCGAAGGTGGTTTGTCATATTATTCTTACATAATTATAAAAATATTTCTCGACGTGTGCATCGTTAACATTATTTTATATACGATTGTACCTAACACAATAATTGTATTATATTAAATTACTTAGAAAGTAAATAGGTATATACAAATAGCTTTGTTGTGCAAAAAGTAAAAATTAAATGCTTGAAATTTTAATTAAAATAAAAAATAATTAATTCTCCGAGGACGATTAATGACTGAAACTGATTTAATTTAATACCGCTATGATATTATTATCGTAAAAAATATAGCATTTTTGTGTATAAGGTTGAGCGTAAATAGGTACCTTTAGAGAGTTCAGTAAAAATAAAAAAAATCGATAAAATAAATATAATACGTATGTCGGTAAAATTATAACGATCCTATCTCCCGACCACTTTAAGTTTTAGAATTATGATACTGAAAATACAGCGAACGGTTCAATAAATCGAGGAACCTTACCCCTTGGGCTCAAATTCAATAAATAATGATGCTTTTAAGATCGTTTACGTCTCTTTGATTCATTGTTATATTTTAGTGCGTTGTAATTTTTTTATATATTATGAAATTAAACTCATACTCAATACTGCCATATTATTTAATATTATATATTTCCGATTTTCTAATACGCCACCGTGATTAATTGTTTTCGAATTGCAGAAATCGTATCGTTATTATAATATACATTGCAGTAAGTTTTTAATTAGAATTGTAAATATTTTATATAGATTATATTATTGCATTAACGTGCGTAACCATAGTAAAAATGTACACATCATGCCTACACTAGAATTATAAGCTATAACTTGGATACAAAACAAACACATGAGTTGATTACTTTTACCGAAACACAATACTCATTTAATTACTATTATCGATCATAATTTCGAATAGACGCTACTCTGTTACCGATATGCGAATATAATATACTGTGCGAGTTCAAAATCATAATGCCTACTAAACAAAAAAAGTTTTTACTAAACTAAAAAAAAATATGTTTCTATGGATAATGTGATGGTTTAAGTTAGGTCTTCTAAAGATAAACACACGCACACAAACACACACATTATTGTAAAACCATTACTCAATCAGCAGGAATATAAAATATATTATCAACTAAGTATAATATGGTTCAGTAATAGAAATATTATATTTAATAAATTAAATAAAATCAGTACGCGAGAAGAATTGTTTTTTCACATTCTAAGCGAGTGAACAATTATGTTTTACAGCGAGTTTTTTTTACTAAACCACGTTATAGAGAAGTAAAAATATGTGCAAGTGTCGTGGAACACTTCAATGAATTGGAAATTGATACAGGTCGCGGAGCATTATTCGAATATTTGAGTAGTTCAAATATAAAAAACTAAACAAAAGTAGTGAAGAATTATTATTATACAAGATAATATATATTTGTGCTAGCCGAGTTCTACTCAGAATAAATTTACATTCTCAAATAATATTATTATGACTTATTATATTTATTTACGCCCAATATAAATATAATTTATGTGAGTTGATTAATCGTTAATTTCTCAATATAATTATTATAATTTGATTAGTATTATGGTGACAATGAACAAAAAAACTAACTTTGATATTTTCGTGTTTTTGACAATCGGAAGTTCTTAAAAATCAGTAATTTTACTACAAGTTTTTGAATGGCACGTTGTCGCGGGATTAACTAAAGGCTCAGTTTAAACGTAAATCGACTTTGTGACTATTCGTGTATGAAATTATTATGCTCTTTAAACGTAATGAAGCGAACATTTAAATCGAATATGAAACGGATCGCATTTTCAGATCGCTAAAAAAAATTGTCCTACGATATTTTACAATAATTTAAAAAATAGGATTACTCATTAATCATTTGCAGGCAGCTGCTTTTGCATTGTATAACAAAACCCAGATTTGTACATGTATGTTTTTATACATACAAAATATATAGTATATAAGTATTTAGGTACATATATATATATATATATATATATATTTATGAATTATACACTCACGTCCAGATCATACATATATAGCATAATAATATCCATAATATGTATATAATATACGTATGTTATATTTTTAGTGAGGGAAATTGGTTGTCATTTGACAACACGCCTACATGAATGGAATGAAATTCAATTAATTTCTTTAATAATGGATAAAATGAATGTTCATTTGGTAAAACAATTATTTGAAAACAAATGGTCTGAATGTCAGTTAAATAAATGTATATCAGTTGTAGTGAATTAACTAGGTACTGAATGATATTTTAAAACTAAATGGATTATATTATGTGTATATCTATATAATGCCTAAAATGTTACCAGTGAAACCCGGTTCCAGGATGATTAAATTATGGGCCTGTCTTATACGTAGACCAAGCTAGTTTGTTTGAAATGCCAGTTGGGTCAGTCTGTTTGGACTAGGAAAGATTAGTTTTTCCTAATATTAATGTTCACGCTTTTTAAGGACAAAATAAGCTGATAATATTATGGCCTAGGTCTTAAACTAATAATGCCTGACCAATAAAAAGGTTTATTATCATTATTTATTAACCATTATTAAAATTACTTTTAATTCAGATTTAAGAGGTTTATTCTTATAGTGGCATTTCGAATATTGCAAGATAGCATTTTTTTTTCGAAAACGAATTTTCTGCTCAGCAAAAAATCGAAAATATATTTTTATCATTTATTCACCAAGAAGATAATGGGATTTCAAAATCCAAAAGCTTAACATTTTACCATTTCTACATAAAACGACTGTAAGTGAGTTTTCAAAATTTCGAAATTTTCTATTTTCATTCGCGGTTCGTGAAACACCCGATAGTGAAACAAAGATTTCTTCTGAAGTCAAATTGAGCTCAGTGGTATTCTAAATTAAGATAAGTTTTTCAAAATATTGATATTTTAGATTTTTAGTTTTTAAATACCCTTAGACCTTTCATCAATATTTTAAAAATCTTAAATCTCGTGTTTTTGGCAAATCTTAAATCTTATACTTTTATTGTTATTGTTTAAATGGAGACAGTACAACTGGCTTAATCGATAAGTTAAACCAAACATAAACCTACCATGCATAACTTTTAAATTTTCACCGATAACTTCCAAACCAAGTACTGGTACCAGCTACGTGTGACTTTTTTACATTCTTAAATAACACACTATATTATCATGAAAAAAAAAAAATCCAAAAATCTCTAGTCCATGCTAAATTTAGAATTATACCTTGAAATGTTGAATCTATTAATTTATATTTTGTGTTAAATATAGTTTTATTTTATTTTTTTTATTAGGTAAATGTAAAAAAACAGACGGATTAGAGGAGAGAAGCTGCCCACGTTATATTCTATTAATGATTTAAGTGTGTACCTAGTACCTACCCATAGATTTATTTAGGACACTATTGGACTGTGTACATATACTGTACATAATATGTCCCATCTAAATGCAGTAATTAATACAATTATATTACATACACGTGCTGTATGGACCTAATGATTAATATTGACGATAATCCATCTATAGTACCTAGACATATTATCATCGGTTTAAAATCAATTTTCAGAAGTCTTATCACAATTTTAGGGCCATATCGGTAGGATTAATAAAAACTTTCATGCAAAAGACATACGTTATCCGTCGCATGTCTCTTACACTAAATTCCCACGAATAATGACTACTTACTATACACACATTAACACGACCTACATGCACATACTTACAAAACGTCCTGTATTGGAAACGGTTAGTTTATATAAGGGTAGTTTATAAGCAATAAGTGGTGTACGTGCAGGAATTAACTTTCTGTACGGAACTATAAGTATAGGTTGGTAGATACCTAATATTTTAAATAATGCTTGATCATAATATTATGTATCAATACAATAATAATATGATGATTTAATATGATATTTTTGCTCGAGTATGAGCCAAACTCGTATTACGTTAAACTACCTACTTACAATATACCGACAGAATCAAATTGTACAACTGAAACCAGAATAAACGTTTAAGATTGAAATTATATTATTATTCTGCTTTTAAAGGTATTGTCAGACACGAAAAAAATCGTACATTTATGTACAACTAGATAATATGCATTGCTCAAAATCTTAATTAATATTGTTTTAAAAATAAACTATCAATGGAGACAAACAATAATAAATTGACACCAACATTGAATGAAAGGATGATGAATTTGTCACATGACATGTTCTCCTTATTGTTTCTATACGACTAATTGCAGCTTCTGAGACTTGATTTGATTAAGAGCCAATAGTGATTAATGTTGTGTTGTCCAATCAAATTCGATAATATTATGCTTACATAAAGTTTGTACAACAAAGGCAAAATTATTAATAACTCATATTAATATTTATTTATTTATTTATAATTCACTTGAGCTCAAATACGAAATACAATATTTAAGATACGACACATGCAGGTGGTTGCATGTATGATGAATGCCGGCTGCTAACCTGTCGTATTAAAATCATTATTTGTGTATGAAATGATAGTTAAGATGATACGAACACTAGAATAGCGATGACCAAATAATATTTTGTCTAGGCTTGTTTACCAAATAAATAATACAAAAAGTTGTATAAAAATCAATAGAATGTGATGGTAACCATGTCGACAAAAGTCACGAAAGACTACCACAGACAGATGTACGCGCAAAAGAGAATTGAAAGTATTACGGACTTATTGCATGTAATCCTAAAATGATCAATATTATTACTTGAAAAACGGTTTCATCATAGGAAGTCGATGTATCATTGTTTTAATTTTTTATTTCCGGCCAAATAAATCAAGTTAATTCAAGTATACCAAAAAACGTTATATTATTATACTACAATGATGGGACATTTGCAAGTTCGTTTGATGTATGTTTATCTCACAGTTTAAATGTCTCGATATAGTTGATTGCCTGTTGCACGTGACAGACAGTTTTACAGACCAATCGAGCCTAGCATAACCATTACACGTTCTTTTATTTTATAAAATTTCAGATGATCGAAAATCTTTATTGGGCGAATTCTTTGATTTCGGTTTATTTGATTACCGTTAGGTTAATTGCATTTCAGGCTTCGGGCTTATCACTTTGATCATTTTTTTTTGTTTTTTTTTTTTACAACTCATCTTTGTACTTCCTATATTGTTACTGTGATATTAAAAAGTATTAATTTTTTTTGACTAGAACGTTTCCAAACCATATCGCTTCAAATAATTTATTATCATAATACATCATTTTGATGGATCGTTCGTTTAGCTTCATGGCTTCATCTCTCTTTTCGTTTCGTGTTTCTTTTTATGTAATGCTAATAAACTTTTTTAGACATTTCACTAATACACATTTTGTATTTTATTTTTTTGATGCGTAACACCCACCACGTATACAATATGTGTATTAACCATTATACTCAAATATATTTTCTTCAATAAAGTGTTGTTATTACATTCATCTGGTTTACTGTTATGATAAGTTTTTAATTCTATATCACAAACGATTATACATTTCTATTAATTTATAAATGCATTTTTTTTTTAATCTTTTATTGGATTTCATAGCATCAGTGTTAGAGTAAATATTTTATTAAGCTCGTTAACCTTTTTTTCGTTCAATTACAGAACGTCCATACATACAATTAGATAAAAAAAAACAAATAATTTATACGTTTAAACTTTAGTTAATGTGTTTCTATGAATAGATACAAAATAGTCCCATAAAAATAGTTCTTTCTAACTTCTAGTGTACATAATATAATACTATAGTATAATGATTAAATATTACGGTTTGCCATTTGGTGTTATGCGAGTCTCAGAGATGTATTATACTATATAAAAAAGAAAATACATAAAAATCTAAATGACAGATTTTCAATACTTCTCTAAAAAGGAATTTGATGGTTTTCAAATAACACATATAAAGAATGCCCGAAAAAAAACTCAGACTACATACGTCATTCATGTTAGTGTTTTTACAAGTTTACCAACAAATGTCAAAACCCATTTAAATCACATTGGTACGATTTTTGAAATTTATTTCTCATATTTTAGTAAGTTAAATATTACTCAGGTACATACTATATTAACATAATATTCTTTAACATACACTATTCATAAAAAATATGTAAATACACGTGATGAAAAAAAATAACAAGTTTAAATGTTTTACTCATTTAAAAAAGTTCTTCATAGGTACCTATTTAAACTAAGCCACTAAGATGAAAATATATTGTGTTAAACATGCAGTTATTTTTAATAAACGGTTAACATAGTATTACAACACCAGCTATTATGTTATGAACGAGCTGTAAATTAGTTTATTATTAACGATATACTTAGGTGAATGAAATAATAAAAAAGTAGTTTTGGGTAAAAAAAAATGTGTTGTGTATTTTAAACACTAGGTAATAAAAATGTCTATTACATTTTTGAGTGTTTTTTTTACCTGCGATTATATTATTGAGTATTGTTTGGAATATCAAATACTAGGAGTAATACGAGATATTATAATATGTATAATGCATGTACGCACGTGGTTAAAACATGTAGTTTAAAAAGGGTGAGGGGGGGGGGGTATTGGTGAAAAATCCGTTACGACACTTGACTTTATGTTTATAGTTGTATCTAACACAATTTTTCTGTCCACCAAAGAAGCAGCTAGGTGGCTTAAGCAGGTCATCTCGTTTTCAAGAAACAGGCGAATAAAAAAGTTTGACGGTTATGGAGACGTAGGAAGGAAACTGTTACGTACCTACGTCTGCGGAGTCTTGACAAAATACATAGAGTGGGTAGTCGAAAAACAGGAAGTTAGGGCATAGGTGGTGCAGTCGTTGTTTTCAATGTCATGGGGGTGGTATCGTAAGAAAAATATATAGCTTTAGGTCTTAATTACTGAACACACCATAGACGCATATAACCTCGGTCGACTTTATGAGTAGAGTCTCCCCAACCATAAACCAAAGCTTCGTAAGTCTGTGGTGTCATGGATTTTTTTTTTTTATTATTTAAAATATATTTGGAGATGGTATAAAATATAAGATTTGGAACATTTGGGGAGAGAGAAAAATAAATAAATAATTATGCGCAAGGTTTTAATGTCAATCGTCTTCCTTGTACTGACATAAATAATGCAATACAATAATAAAATATCATCTTATATTATTGAAATACATAAAATCTTAATATGTTTTGATATACACATTGTACAAACAATGAAATCAATTTAGTATTTTTAGATATTAGTAAAGAAAAATATTCATAAATAGATATATAATTTTACATTTTTTATTTTGTAATTTTAATTATGTAAAAATGTTTGAGTAACAATTAAATACAAAATAAATATCGATGGTACAAAAAAAACAAATTTAAACGATATTATATGTTAAAATTAAACATACAAATGGTTTGAGTAAGATTGTTGTATGAATAAGTACAGTACTATAATTTTATGAATGTTACGCAGAAAATAAGTTAAAATAATATTTTATACGTGTGATTTAGAACAGTTGTGAAAACATTTTCAATTTATGTAAAGTCATTTATCATATAAGAAGAAAATACGCTTTTCAGTTCTATAGTTTTAAAAACGTCGATATGAGATGAAAATAAAATTTAAAATATTCTTGAATAAATCGACAATACCAGTGTTAAATAGTTTAAAAAATACATAAAGAACTTAAATCTTACACTATTGTCTATTAGGGTTAGACGTATTCATTGATTTACTGAACATTTCAATAAAGTGTGAATAAATATTAATATTGCTTATTAGTTTTGTTTATATAATTGTATAGATGATGTTTGCAATGTTGTATGCAAACAAAAATAAATAATACTTTTTGACTGAACAACATTTAAATTTCGTTATTTTGTGTTTATTTTCTTGTTGTTTACATTTTATAGAAATCTACGATTAGTTAAGAGTAAAAATTGTTAACATAAACTTTTTTATATACCTATTTAGGTATGGTATGCAAACATATGCAAACAACGAATAAAAACCGAAAAATGTAATAGGTACTTTACTAGCAAATATTGTCGAATGACATTAAGTTGAAATAGGTAAATAATATTGTATTTTGTGTATGTATGTTTAGGTATCCAGGATGCAATTTTTTCTTCACACGGGTTTGGTCGTTTAATATGTGTAAATCCGAGGTATAATAATATATGTGTCGTTTGTCCGACCTGAGCGAAATATGGAATATATTCGCTTTCTCTGCAGCTGCACTCGTCCGTGAAACCGATTTTTGACTAAATTTGATATTAAAATATATTACGATTTCGGGCATGTTCGCGTACACGTTTTCAAACCATAACGCAAACACGACGTTCTAATCTGACTTCTGGAGACGAGCAAATTCGAACCGACACAATCACTCAGCAAATGAATACACGCTTATATTCGTGGAGTGGACTAGATAAATCAATACCAATTTGTGTTAGGCCGTATGTAACAGGCGAGAGAAACCGGGAAATAAAAATCGGAATATCACATGTTGGTGTTATGTAGCAGAGATCGGCAATTAATTTCTAATTGAGGGGTTATATAAAGGGTCAAATAGATTTAAAAAAAAAATAGGATGTCCAAAAAACCTCTTTGTCAGCAAAATATGCTATATTGAAAAATAAAACAGCATTAATGTAAAATATGTTTGATGGTCTATTTATTTCCTCTCCGTAGCCCAGTATCAGATCGCGGGCAGTCTATTGCCAACCCTTGTCGTATAGCTTTAAAAATAAATAGGTACGACGATTGATTATATTTACAACTGTCGAAAAAAAATGTTTGTTGTAAATGGCACAAAATGGTACAGGAATACGTGACCTTCGATGGTGTATAAATGTATAATTATTATTAAGTGCGTGACATTGCTGCAGGTTGCAAGAAAAGCTTGGCGTCCCGAAGTGAAACACACCACACGGCAGGTGGTTGATTTAGGACAGACAAACAGTTTTATAATATATTGAGTATAACCATATAACCATCGATATATCGCCCGATTTATTCCCTCGACGTGAATAATTATTGTAATATATTAACTTAGATGGGTTTTTTTGAGCTGGACACAACTTTTTTTTCCGACCGATTTAGTATTACCGATTTTGTATATTCATAATTATTTTTATTTTTATCAGTTTTCTATTTATGTTCAATCATACATACATTACACTATAACAATAGCCCAAAATATATGGTTGTGATTCTTCAATTTTCCTCTAGAGGAAAAATATCGAGTAGCTTGCTAAATTTTTTTATATCTTACGGTTGTATAAACATTTTTAAATGGTGGGAATTCTAAAAAAATGTGGAATTTTCAAAACGTCAAAGACATGCCTGCGCAATGGTTGAAGAAACTTTAGAAATTGTAAAATGTTTTCGACGAAACATACAACTAAGTCAAAACGTAAGCGTCGTCATGTTACACGCGTCATCGAGCAACTGAGCGGAAATGGCCTGCACCGTATACACAATACACATAATATGGCACATTATACCGATTTCGAAGAACTCAGTGCCTCTTGCAGTCACATTGTACTTATAATCTACATAGTATATATATATATATATATTATATATATGTGTATAAATAATAGAGAGAGATTTTAGAATATAACCCTTTACTTTACAAGTCTTATAATAGGTATAATATACCCTAAGCCTATGATAGGAGTAATCGATTGTGGCATTGGTGGTGTTGGTATAGTATATGCTATTAATATTTACTAATATTATTATTGGTTGCCACATAAAAAAACATACTGTTAATTGGAAAAAAAAAACATCTGGAAAACTAAATTCCATTTCTTTTGGTCATATCAATTCATATTGTGATATTTAAATATGAAGAATGTTACGCTGTATAGTTGACCAGTTACCTAAGAGTCTTACCAACAGACTTACCAACATCATCTGCACCCATTATCTTAGGTATTTTTATTTTATATTTATATTTATTTTTTTATATTATATACACAACATTAGTCAATGGTTATTTTAAATCAATTTGTAATAAATGTTATAAGACTAATATCAATAAGTCCATATTTTGAAGAAAAAAAATTGTATAATATAATCTATAAATACAATTCGTATTATTCTAATTATCGTTCAAAAGACAAAAGTTAATAATGTGTACGAGATTTTCAATAGTATATTAATTTACAATGATAATTCCCAAACGATGTTTCTACGGTTACGACGTGTGCATTGTTCTAACAATTAAATTGTCTAACCTTTTCTATAGAAACAGACTATTTCTCTAAAACGTTATTGGTACTTTATATACGTCATTCAGTACAAACTTCACTATTCATTGAGGGATATGATTCACATGAGTCGTACTACTACGTTATTGTTTCTTCAGCTTCAACGCTGTGAAGAAAATGTTATAATTATAACATTTATAAATTGTATTTACAATTTATTTACATTTATAACATTTCTTTACAATGGTGTGTGCTTGTTGTTTTTTGCATATTGTCTGAAGAAACTTTTGGAGAAAATATTTTTCAATCTTCTGCTTCAACATCTTTTCTGAAAAACAATCTGGTAGATACTCTGGGGGACAAAAATAAAAATATCCTGTAAATATAAGGAAAATGAGAATTTTTATGCAAGACCAACTTACGAAAGATATATTTTTATATTTTATTGTAATTCAATACAGAATAACCAAAATATTTGATATTTTCATCCAAATGATTATTTAAGCATTTTCTACACATGGTATAATTTTCAAAATATTTTGATTATTTCTGAAATTATTATATATTATTAATTTTTATTTTTTTTCCATAAATATCAATAAAAAATGTACCTTTAAAAATCTTGAAAATGTAGTACAACGTTCCTCACAACTCACAAGTTGTGAAAACTGTATTTAAAATAAGTTGAGCGTAAATATATAGTTTTTTTATTTAGTTTTTGTAGTGCATTTGAAGTAATCACTTTTGGAAAATGATTTCATAGTAAAAATTTACAGATTTGAAACGATCTAATGGGATTAAATAATCTTTAAAAACAGCACTGCTGTGCATCAAGTCCAAAAAATAGCTCGAAAAAATAAATATAACGTCATCCTTATACGCCTGAAAAGTGGTTGGTGAATTAGTCGGTTTTTACCACCACCACTATTGGTATATTTTATAGTTTTATACTATTTTATTTTAGTGCAGTATCGAACCATGTTAAATTGTAGCGTTCTAGTAAGTCATGGACCGCGTAAACGCCTGTCCCTATGGATATTGCAAATATGGCCGCCGTACATTGGACAAAGGTGACCGACGTATTACGGCTAGTCGAATTTCCATTCGATAAGGCCCTTTACTGTTCAGTCGCTTGTAAGTCACCTCTAACGCTTTGCCCAAAGTACATTTTGTATTAAAATGCAATTTGTATTTTTTCAAAGAACATCAAAATATTATTTTTATAATAATATTACTATGACGAGTATTATAATAATATTATTTATATTCAGGTACCCTTGACGGTCATGTACCTATTTTGCCTATACAAGACGCCGTGTAACAATTATTTTTTAATTAATCATCTTTTAAACATGTTTTTTTAAAATTTTTTTATTTATGTAAATTAAATATATGTAGTTGTCAAATTTTTGTTTTAAATAACACAACAATTGATTTAGAAAAATATAATTTTACGTTGAACAACTCTGAGCAATTATTATAATTTATTATAACAATATTTATGGTGTTTCTAATTTTTTTTATTGAATTTCTTCGTTAGGTTGTAGCCACACAAACTCAACATACTGGGTGAAGTGGCACATACATTTAATTTTCAGAATCTATTTAATTATATCCAAGACAAATATTTTTAATTATTTGGATTCTTAAAAAAATACAACATAATAATATATTTAATAACAAATATTCCCTGCAAAATTCCGCACTAGATATGAGAAGGTTCATTTTGTGGCATGATTATTGGTGACAGAATCGAAAAAAAAAGTGGTGCATATTACATTCGTTATTCTTATTCATATGAGCATTTTGTTGAAATTATTATAGAAAATGTATTGAACGAAGGCTGCGTAAAATTAATTTTGTTTAGACTTTTATAATACACACAAATGCCGTTAAACCTACTCATATGTATTCATTCAAATTAATTGCTGGTTGGCAAATCAATTTAAATAAAGGGTATAGTAACATAATTGTATAATACATTAACTTTACTATTACAATAAAAAGCAAAAAAAAAATATAAGAATAAAATCAAACGTTGAAACATAGACAATTCTTTTCAATATTGATTTTTTAAATACACATACTATGTTGAATTCAAAGTCACATTTGTTAGTTTATAAACCGTTTTTGAATTCAGCTTGTTTTAATTTTTAATTATTTTCAACCAGGGTGACACTTTTGTGTGTCTACTCAATTAAATATTTTTCTAGTAACATTAAGAATTTTATCAAAATATTGCTTATACTCACTGCACAATTTTTTGTTAGATCATTTAATAAAACAAAATTTGTATCTGATAATTATTTAGAATCAGGCATTGAGTGAGATTTGTTTCAATCTTCATAGTCAA
This sequence comes from Nasonovia ribisnigri, assembly GCA_027563435.1. NCBI lineage: Eukaryota > Metazoa > Arthropoda > Insecta > Hemiptera > Aphididae > Nasonovia > Nasonovia ribisnigri. The sequence continues at coordinate 249,735 of JANEHU010000586.1, forward strand.
TAGCTCTGTTTTTTATATTTTTTCGATCATAAGCGGTGAAATGTGGCTATTTTATTTTCTAAAACACATTAAATCTTTTTTTTTAAACGGCTTCTCTCGTAAGTTTATAGGTTGAACATAGGTTGAACATATTTCAGATGTTACTTTGAAAAATATTTTCCCCTATTTTCACTATAGAAAAAAAAAATCACTGAAAGTAAAAATAATACAATATATTCAACATTAGCATTATATTGTAATTTGATTTTACATATTTAATTGAAAAGTGGCCATAGCTTGTACATCAACATTTTGACAAATATAGTACAGTTGTCTAATTAGTTAGTTAAAAAAAAAAAAAACATAAGTACATTTATATTGGATATAATAAATACTAATACTAACAAATTTATTATATTTTTATTTTATCGATGCCAAACTGACATTTACAAGATATATGTGAAATTACATAAATATAAAGTGAACGATTACAGTACAGTATTGAATCAAACAATTTTAACAGTTTTAAAACTAGAATGATTACAAGCAAAATGCAATATTGTAAAATATGATTATGAAACTTTTTATGTATTATTATAATTATAAAAACTGAGAAATTCACTCTCCTATTTATTGGGTTTCAAGTGTATCTGATCATTGGTAGTTAATCATTTATCATTAATAGTTGTTACTTAAAAAAACCGATTCTGAGCTGATATGGTGTGCCATCCTATATTATTAAGGGTATATAAATATGTATTTTTATTACTAGAAGTAATTAATTTTTAAACAATTATTAGTACGATAAGTTGAACCATTTTTTTCCGAAAAAAAATCACGTATATTTTATTATGATTATATAATAGGTACTAGAAGATATAAAATACTATTGTAATTAACTTAAAAGACAATGATTACGTACCGTAGAATAATGTGAATAAGGGTCATGTTATAAATGGCTTAAATCTATTGTGTATTTACGTAAAACTTTTTTTTTAAATTTATTTCAATAAGAACAACTGACATGGGGTCATACGTTAAATTGTCGTGCCTTACGTACTCAAGTTAAAAAAACTATTACACGTTTTAAATACAAAATAATTTATTTGTAAATTAATAGGTATAGCCGTATGGTAAGTGATTTATTTTTTAAAAATTCTTACTTAAAATACTTGTAAAATATATATTAGGATATACTAGAAAATGAAAATAAGAACTTATTGGTCGATGTTAATTTCTAAATAACATTGCTTGAATTCAAAACATATTAATTGGAATTTATAAAATACAAGATTGATGTAGAAAAACATATCACATTAACATCAAATCATAATTTGAAAAATGAATTAGTAAGAAGATCGATAATTATTACATTTATTTCGTTAAATGATTCTCATTGTCATTCATTTTTGTACAAACCCAATGCCCGTCGGACTTAATGTCCAAAATCTGTCATTTTCAATTATTATTCTGCCATGGCCGCTGGTCGTAACCAACGAAACAGCTGCGTTTGACAGACCAGTAAAATATAGTAAAATTAAATAAAAATTATCTATCCGTGTATAATTTGTCTTGAGTGTGACAACGCTGGTTGTTCAACTCACCAATAATGTCCAATCCAATTTATGGTGTAAATGGGCTTACATTGAACCTTTCGCTGTTTTTCGTCCGGAGATTAGGCTTTACTTAATGTTTGGTTTATACGTTCATAAACATTAGAAATTAGATACCCACTGGGAAATTTAATATTGACGTTAATATAATATGGGGATCTATAATTTATATTTTATTTTCCGTAGTCATGAATGCATTTTATGATGTTTTAAAATCTTATATAACATTACGAAAAAAAACAGTATTTAGATTAAATCATTACTGATTAAGCTACAATAATAATAATAATAATAATAATAATAATAATAATAATAATAAACGTGAAAAAGAATTTAATATCAAATAATGCTATCTATTTGTTACTTTTTACCATACATAAATCTGTGGTTATATCCATTTCAGATAGCTATATAGTCTGTTTTGTAAGTATTTACATATTTTATTCTTATTATAATATGTTTAATAAAATGTTTTTAAAATAAATATTTTGTATCTTATTTTTCTTGGTATGCATATTTTATACCTATGATCATTTTTATTTTTACTTTCATAGAAATATCTCTCGTGGAAGCAAAATTAAAAAGTTGTATGCAGTCAATATCATAATTAGATATAGTACCTATTGAATATTATTATCGGGGAAATTTTCGATTAAAATTGTTTCATAATAATTATGGGTTATACGTGAAATACTTAATACTACAATTTCCCTTCTGGTTAAATGTGCATATTTTATCGATAATTATTACTATCGTTTAGTATGTTTTATAAAAGTTTGAGACAACGTAGTATTATAATAATATAAATGTTATAACTCTCATACAACAATTAAGTACCTTCCCGATTTTGAATATTTACAAAAGCATAATCGTTTTTCGTTTATTTCAACAAGATTTATTTATATACTAAAAATTGTATACGATTATAATATTATATGTATTCAGGTATTCTTATACGTTTTATTTTTTTTTCAATTATATAGATATGCTATTTTATTTTACTTGTATCAATGAAGATTAATTTATATAAAAACTGACTTAATTATATTCTGTACACATTTATTTTCGTTCGCGGAATATGTACGACCAATATTTTAACTATTCCGGTAGCTCACAATGATTGTGATATTTTTTTATACATTTTAATAATTAATATAAATAATTAATATAGTACCTAAAAAACTACTTATGGTAGTTGTTCATAATATTATACATATACAGTCGTTATCCAAGTATTTTATACGCATCGGGTTTATTATATAAAATATACACTAGAACTAGTAATTAATGAAATAATAATTAATTATAAATGTTATTTAAACAATAATAATATAGTCTACAATTCTACATCATAAAAGTTTTTTTTGAATTAAAAATATATAAAGGTATAACCTTGGAAACTTTTTGAAACTCTGGTCCACAAAAGTAAACCATGATTGGTATACACAATAATTAGAACATTTCACCAATAATATGTCATAAACATTTTTAGTATTGTAGTAATTTCCTAGAGCTTGTAAACTAGTGTTTACATGCCTTTGACAGGCATTAATTGTAATACGAAATATACACGAGGCATATGTATACCGCGGTAGTGGGTTGGTATACGATTCTCGTTCAAAATGTTAAACTATAGTACAATATCAATATAATAAAATTAAAAAGAAACGTTATGATGAACATTTATAAGTTTCAAAAACTACTACCAAACAAGACAAGAGAGGACGGCGCATAATATATTATACGTTTAGGCGGTACACGCGTGTCATGTGACCGAGGCCAGGTGGGGTGTCGTCTTGCCTGAGAGTTCAGTTAATATGCATACCAATGTCAGAGATTACGTGAAAAGGGATTTCTGTCGCTGCAGGGCTCAACACCAAAAGGTTTTAACAAAACAATTTCAGTTTTAAGAAGGACACAAATCTTTTAAATCTTTACGTATTTTATTTTACCGATCAACAATATATTACGACGACAATATACATAATTTAATATTATCGAACCGAGAAACTATAAGATGTACAAACTCGTAAAAAAAAATATTGCGTGTATAGAAAATTTTATTTTAATATAGCTTAAGTTGTATAGTAATAACATTATTATTTTTTCCTTCTCTGCATGTTTTCGTTTTTCACAGCTGTAATTACACCATGTTTAACATGCAATTATCCTCTTGAAAATCATTATTTTACCATGTACGCATTACTGGGAAATCACACAGACTTTGACCGGTAATGTGTCACACACATTCGTGTAAGCATTATCATATGCTGTTCTATAATAAATTATGTCACTCCAAACTTGTTTGTATGTACCACGGTATGAAATAATGCATACATAATATTTTAAAACCAATTTATAATATTTAATGTAAGGCATAATAGTATACAAAATAACTCATTAAAAAAAATTTATAATAGACATCAACAAAACATTTTTATGTCAACAAATAATTTTCTTTTATAACATGAAAAAATATCTTAGTTTTTATATAATAACAGCCATTGGAATACGTGTTGTGTTGTAATTTTCTCAATAAAATTTTAGATGGCTGTTTTTAAAAATAATTGAGTAGTTTTTTTTTTTTTTATCAAACATTCAATGATTAAAAAAAAGTTTATTTTTCATTTCTTAATGGCATATTTCTTTTATATTTTTATACAAAAGACCTATATTTTTAATTTCATATTATAAAGCAAAATATTATTTTTCTATCAAATTAATTTATGTATACAAATTTATAAATACTGATCATTTGTGTTTATACAAATAATAGACAAATTGAAAACGTATAGTGTAATACAACACTCAATTATCACATTCTAAAAATTATCAATAAAATACAAAATACATTGACTAAAAAAATGAGTGCCTTGTACTAAAAGAATGTTTTTCTATAATACTCTAATTAAAATTTAACTTTCTGGTTTAAAGCGTTCATTTTTTTCCGTTACTTTTTTAATAATGGAACCACTGCAGCTGTAATGATAAAATGTATGGATAGTTCACAAAAATATGCTATTTGGAAACTGACAAACTGGAAATAGAAATGTTTTGAAATTGAATTCTTATCGTAATGGAATACTTGTATAAATTCAACTTATTTCGAAGTCTATGTTGTACTTGTATGTACATATATATACATTGTACACGCATTTTAGTAGGTAATTTAAGTAACAATGTATGTTACCAGAATAGTGTTCGGAATCAAGGATTTAATGGAATTCTTATAAATTTTATATAACGTCGCATAAGTCATAATATTTGATCAGAAAATGTATATATTAAGAGGGTATATGTATATTTTGTTTTCTCTGTCTTACAAGTGCGTGACATATCAATTACTATCAACAGATCACATTTAATTCTGTTAGTTTAAAAATTTGAGTGAATCGACCTATTATGAACATAATCTGTGTTTTTATGTGGGTTTTTTTACGATAGTTTAGTTTTTATGTGAGTTATGAGGATTTTTGTTTACGTTATATTATCTACGAATAACTTATTAACAAAATTGAACCACCGTAGAAAATCCACACAAAAATACAAATAATTTTCTTGCGATCAAGTTTCATAATAGGTCGATGCACTCTAATTGTTGAGCTAACGGTGCTAATCGTGATCTGCCGACCGTAAATTTGCTTTGGTACTCACTTGTAAGACGGAGACAAAAAAATATGGCTGTACAGCTTCCCCTTAAATACATATTTTATGCGTAATATTAAGGAAACAATAAATGCATATTTTAAATTATGTCAAACTCAAATTTGGTGTAATATGTATGAATCAGAAATTATGGACGGATACATACAATAAAATAAATAATAATATGGTGGCTTTGGTTAACTTGCTATTGGTTTCACTATTTATTTTGCTTTACTTGTCTCAGATAAGGATAGTGGTGAAAAATTATAAATCATGACATTTGGAAGGTGATTAATAGAAGAACGTAATTAAAAACAACATGGTATAATATATTTCTTAAAAATTATACTCAATCTGTATTCTTTCCTCGTAGTTCATAAAAATATTGTGAAAACTAAACAAAATGTGTTTAATGTAGAAAAATTATGATTTATCCAAACGAAGTTAAGTTTAAAATAAAATATTAGCTTTATTTCAACCTAAAATATTTTCCAAGTTAGTAAAAAAGTAAATACACTATGTTAAAACCAATGCATAACTAAATTTATTCCCAATCTAAAAAGGCAACAACTAAGCTAATAATCGATAAATATTACTACTAATCGCAATGAATTGTAAACAATGGCAAGAAGTTACCAATGTCTACCGGAAATTAAACTTTCTGAGTGTTTATGTATCTACACGTTTTCATTTCAGATGTACACAAATGATGCTGAATTGTCGGGAGTATTACTCGACGAAAATACATCTCCCCTACATTAGGGATGCTAATGATATTTGAATATAGAATATTTCAGGGACAAACTTGTATTTTGTGTTGCTTTTTGATCTCTGGGATCAACTATGTACGACACAGCACATCCGCATCTTAAACTTTCAATTTGAACTAGTCAAAAGAGTCCTATGTCCACATGGATGCATTCATATATATACCGTCAACATCAACTCTAAAATCTTGATATCTTACGATATTTAATGAATTCCCACGTCAAAATAAACGACTACTTTATTTATTATTTGTAATCTGTATATAACAATGTTTTGTTCCGTTATATTATTATATTATCCGTATAATATATGAATATCTTTCTAGACTAAATTTAATTCAAATACAACTCTCACGCAAAAAAGAGTCATATTTATCTCGTATAATGACAGGGACACGACGGCGCTGAGTTCGATATTCACGAATCTCTGTAATTGTTTCATACACATATTATCAGAGTAATATAACTAGGTTCTTATAATCTATAGATTGACATATTCGAAATTCAAATCGTACTAATACGTCACGATTGTTTTTATTTTTTTCAGTGACGAAGACGTATCGGCACAAGCGGGCGTCCAACGTTCAACAAATTTCTCGGTGTCAGGCCATTTCTCGAGCTCATCATCCTATCCGACAAGATAGGTTGGTCAGACTTCCGGCGAGGCAGCAGTCTGCCATCGGTGCCGTCAACTGCTGGCACAATGTTTTCCAAACTCAAGTCGGGCACGTCGTCCGTCAGCCAGGGCGCACAGGTGTTGTCCACCAACAATATCCTCAACCTGTTCGAGGTCGGTAAATTTGTATGCTCGGCTGGCCCAGAGCTCATATGGAAGGTGTACGAGGGGTTCCGGAAACCGGACGGAAAGGTAAGCCACCGACGAAATATTATTACGGTTAAGTGAAACGCACATCTTATCTTGGCCGATAAAACCAGTATCGACACAAACTTTAGACTGAATACGATTATGGAATACCTTATTGTTATAAGTTATAACCAAGTATGTTAGAACGTTAACTTATAATTGAGAAGTTATATAGTGAATACTTGATGATTAAAATAATAAATAAATGACAATCAAATTAATGGTATTAACTTAAAATTACAAGTATTGATATAGAATATATAGGTACCTACTATAAAATATGTATTAAATAATAGTTACTATTAAGTTCTCATTATATAGAACACATCTGGTTTGAAAATTTTGTGTTTTTTTTTTAAATTATGAGATAACAAATTGTAATTAATATAATACATATTTTTTTTACATTTTGCCGGAAAATAAAAAACAGTAACTACGAGACAATTTTGTATATCATTGTTTTACAGTAAAATTTTTAATTAAATACACACAATTCTCAAAAATCTCATAAAGCTTTTTTTCTTATAATATTATGTTAAGTTGTAGAATACATATATAATTAACAAATATTTTCCTATTGAAAAAATTTATATTATTTAAGTAGTTCAGAGGAGCACACAATATATAATACTAATTATGAATAACAAACGTGTTTAGTTAATAGGGCTGATAATATTTAAAAAATAATATAAACTTGAATTTTGAAATAGTTAGCGTACACTTACTGCAGTAATATTAGCATATTATGACATTTTTTAATAGATAATTTTATATTGTTTTAGCTATATATATTTCTTATATATAATTGAATTATGTTTAGAAATATAAAATATAGTTAATACAATTTTATATATTTATTTGACAACGTTAGCTGTTAAATCAATAATAAACATAACCCTCTAAAAACAATGAACTATAAATACTATAATGGATGAAAATCAAATACATTTATTTCATATAATAACCAAAGAAAAAATTTCAGAAGGTACATTAGAAATTTATTTTATGTGAAATAAGCCTAGAACTATGCGTTATAACTTATAACGTAATAACAGAAATCACCTGATAGACTAACTGAAAATAAGTTTATTTAATATTGTATTATAAAACTATAAAAACCACCATTGTACAGCACTTCTACTTCCTAAAAACAACGATGGAGTTCAATGATATTCCCAATAAAACTATTTTGTACAAAATCTTGATAGCTGATCGATTTTCACATATTACGAGGCACCCAGCTATCATTCAAGAAATCCAGACCATACTTGATGAGAAATATAATATTAAATATAATGTAGTACGTATAGTGATCCGAAAAGTACTGCAAAATAGTGTTTTGCATTAATTGTATTACAGGAAATATTGCATCACAAATCCAAAACAAAATACTAAAACCATTTAAACAAAAAAAATTAATTGTTCGTATGTGGATACCGTGTCCTGAATTTTCCAGGAGAAATTAAATAGCCAACGAATAAGTTGAGATAAATATAACTAATAATAGGATACCTTTTTTCAATCAATCATAAATCGATGATATAAAAAATTTAAAAAACAGTATGTTAGGTAAATTGCAACATTTGTGAAGAACAACTTTCATAATACATGAAATTATATCAAATTAAAATAAATATCACCAAATAAAAACTTGCGTTTAAAAAGAAAACAATAAAATGTATATTAGACTTTATAAGTTTCCAGTAGGTAGGTAATATTATGAGAATTGAAATTCTAAAAATGTGATACTAAAATAACTGTTGAATTCTATATATATTATAAAAGTACTATAAATATTTGGTGTAGTACATAATTCAACAACTGGAAGGTAAATTAAAAAAAAAAATCAATGAAAATTGTAAAAAAAAAGTTATATTATAACAAGTATATTTAGTTATAAGTTCAATATTTTGTTTTAATATTTTTTACAAGGATATTTTTTGTAGCAAATATTGACTATGGATTTTCCGTATCTTCGTATGTTTATTTATTTTGTACCCAAACTGAAAAAAAAATTAAATAAAAAACGATTACCCGTGAACGAATGACTAAATAAAATGGATTTATCCTTTATGAATAAATCAAATAATAAAACATTTTAACCAATTACAATGATTTTTTTTTGTTTTTAGAACCATTAAAGATAAAACTAGAGAATAACAAAGTTGTCGTTGTTGAATTTGTGTATGGCATGTGGTTAGAACACTTGAATAATTTATAGTTTAAATTTTTGACATACGTTTCGGATGCATTGAACATTTTATCGGGTTAGGTAATCATTTCAATTGCAGAGTTGAAAAATAATTGATAATTATTAATTATAATATTATATACTATTAAAAATAATACATTTGGTTTCAATTGTTTCAATTTTTTCACAATTCAATTTAAAACGTTCAAATCATTTTTATGGTATCAATTTGAAAAATTTAATGAAATAATTGTATTATAAAACATTTATCTATTTTATTATCATGTATGCAATGTTATATTAAAAATGTATGTTTGCAATTTATTGTGTTAAATTATTTACCTCAAACATTAATAAATTACCATTTATTATAAGTTATAACATGGTGTTGCACTTAACTGCTCTGCTCGGAATCTAAGACACAAATATTCTTAAAACAAATATATTGTATATAATAATAAAGTTTATTTTTTTATCGAAATCAATTAATTTGTTTTATTAGTCAACACTCGTTACGACTAAAAGACTAAATAAAATATGTTCTAACTAAAATGGAATTACAGGAAACGTTTTATTTTAAAAAGGAATTAAATGTATTGTTTTTTTTAAAAAGAAAATACTAGTTTAATGGTTGTAAATTTGTAACTCTTGAAAATATGTGACTCGTAGAATTTTTACAAACTTCGTAAATAACTTAGAAAATGGTGAAATACCTTTACGAAGAAATAATAATCTTACATCTGTCCAGACTCATAGATATTTATTTTAATTATATTATTTATACTTACTTGAGTTTCTAATTTTTCTAGTTAATTTATTAGATGATATTGACATGTGCACCTAACTATTTGTGTAATTAAAGTAACTGATGAAATTATTTTAGTTTAAACTTTTAAATTCTAAATTCTAAAATTAAGACTAAAGGTACTACTTCTGTGTAAAATGGAAATAATAGCTGAACTACATAATTAAAATATTAAACTTAAAGGTCTATACCAATTAATTAATTATTGTTTTGTCTCCAAAGAATTATTTTGAATTTGAAAATAAATCACTTACAATAATGAGTAGGTACTTATAACATTCTAAAATGTTCATTTCCTGCTTTTATTATGAACACAACACCATTTTGTCGGATAGTTTTAATGAGATCTGTAGCAATCAGCATCCAGTTACATGATTACTTCCCACAATTCAGGTATCCTATTTAAAGTATCCTAATAACCTATTTCACAAGCACGAAGTACAATATCTCACCATGACATAAAAATTGATGCAGATAAGTAGGTAGGAGGGAATATAAGATATTCGTGTTTAATGATGAACTGACGTGCTAATATATTTGATTATAAAATATCGTCAGGGAATGATTTGTTTATTATTATTAGAGTTCGGATTTATAAGCATTAAAAACCAAACAAAATACGCTAAAAATCTTAAATATGCATAAATTATATGTTAACTTAAGTGTTTAAATATGCATGAAAATGAAAATAAACATGCACTTAAAAATTAGCAAAAAAGACATTTATTTTTTTGAACATTTAATTAAAACAATAAATTTAAAATTATGGAACTCGCTATAGGTACCTAATATAAATTATTTTCTTCAAAATATATGTGTTTTGTAGGTAGTTTTAATTTATAAGAATAAAACAGGAATCAATAAAATATATAAAAATGTATCCTAAAAGGAATTTACTTAGGTGGGTACCTAATCTATTTATTTTGTATTTTGTTGGTAGTTTTAATCAAAAAGAAAAATTAATTCCCAATTATATTTGGGAAACCTATAAGTATGTTATATAATAGTTATTCATTTATTTCTATATTAATCGAAACTGTAAATATATAATTTTTTTGCTACCTATATCATATTACAGCTGTAATAATTAAAAAAAATGTATACAAAAATACAAAAAACCCTGAAATATGCACTAAAAAATTACATATGCAATTAAAAGCGTAAAATAAGCCCTTTAAAAAAAAAAAACGGTTAAATATCGAAATATCTACTATAATGCTTACCATTAATGTTACATATAGTTTAAATCGTTACGTCATAAAACGAAATTTGTGCTCACTTAGCATAATTACTATCACACGATCAACCAGAACAAATATGCAAATGGCTTACAAATCCGCCCTCTAATTATAATATATTATATAATCATTATACATATTATAATATATTTTCAGATATTGGCATCGCTTCAACTGTTCATAATAAACAATGAATTTAGATGGCAGATGAATTAATTAGTTTTATCTTTTTATTTTACAAAAAATTTTTATACATAGTAAATAACTAAATTTTTTGAAATGTGATATGGGTTAAATTTTTCGTAATGCTAGAATACAAGACATATGTAATAAGACATATGTGTGTGGTTTATTAAATAATTATGAATGAAATAAACTTAATTAACTAAATTATAGTTGCCTTTTCTCTACAAAATTAACATAGGTTATGAAATTAGGTTTTAAAACCCAAGCACGTATCACTTTAACTATACTAACTTTCTCATTTGTTATGTTACGCCATTATAAAAAGCAATTTAAGAGTAAGTATTTAAAAGTATGTATACTACAAACGATCTCGTTTAAATCCTATGTAATAGATCGAAAAATTATGCAAAACTGTTATAATCAGTATAGTTATAAGTTTAAGTAAAGATTTAAAAAAAAATTATCAATAATGATCTTTTATATTTGTCTTGGATAAAATATGATATTATAAATACATTATTTTCCATTGTATCTTCTATAATATTTTTTAAAATTTAAATTTAAAAAATGGCAAATTAAATGTTCTATATACCAACATATCATTGTGTTTGGATCATTAATCCCAGAGATTATATTGTATAATAGAAACTAATTTTAAAAAATATATTCAATTTTTGATTATCCATTATTGTTTGCAAAGTAATTTTGAATAAAGTAATAAAAAAAAAGACAAGTGTTACCTGATAACACTTATTGCTTTAAAATTATTTTTCCAATTGACTATTCTGATTTATTCAGACCATTTACATTAGAATAAAGCAATAATTGTTTTGTTACATTTCAATTCAAAATAAATTCTTATTAGCCAATATCAAAATATATCAACATTTGAGTATTCTATAATAATGATTTATACTAGCTTAGGTACCAAAGTATAATGATTATTAAATTATTTTTAAATTTTATATGAAATTATAATTTGTGATTATTAAAATACGTTTGGATAACAGGCATTTTGTCCGCGACATAGTGATCTTTCTAAATTGTTTATTATTTATTTTTTAGGAAATAATATAAATTATAATATAAATATTCCTCTTCAGGAAAATTGGAACTTTTTTATGAATAATTAACTGATTTTTTTAATACATCACGAGAGAAATCCTTGATGACATCCATCTTGTTGTTTTAAAATAAAACATTTTGAGTTATTTTTAAGTAACTAATGCATATAACGTTTTTTTTAAAAAAAAAAAGATTAAACGATTGCGAGATTACCTACTACGTTATGCGAAAAAAGTAATATCCCTTATAAAACGCTTTGATGTTTGCAAAAGTGTTTATTGGTAATAGTGTAATTAAAACTAGACTTTTGAAACTAATTAAAAGTTAAAATGTTATCAAATGTCTACTTTCAATAATTGCTATGTAGATCATGCATAGTTTCTTAGAATTTTGGTTATTTCCCAGCAACTCGTCTGTTCCAATATTCAAGGTCCAATTTAGTTTTTGAATGTAGACGGTATTAGTCTTATTTTTTGTTTTAATTTCAGCATAAAGACATTCATTCAAAATATGCAGTTGGTTGAACAATGCAATTTTATTAGTATACATATTTTTGACAAATCACTAAACCTACAAATTATGCATAAAATCATCATAATGTACGAAAAAAAGAGCTTAAAAATAAAATATAGGTATACCTACTGTAGTCAATTTCTACCTGCTAAAAAAAAATGAGGACCATTTGTCTAAATTGGCATAAAATAACGTAGTGATTTCGATAAGGTTAATTTATTTATCTCATTGAAAGTTTATTTGGGCGACTCATACATTTTATAGATTATTTTTTCAATTATTTTACTATCGGTCGTTTATAGCAAGTTTTGTCTTAACTCGTTAAGTAAGGAGAACCTAATTTAGTGTAGATCAAAACAACTGTTTTTATGTTTAGATTTTCAGAAAAAAAAATAGCAGATACTATCTAAACGTAGATAAACCTTTACGCAAAAGGTATCTTAGGAACCGTTTATTAGTGGTTACAATACAACAATAAAACGATTCAGATATGTTTTTTATTGTATATAAAAATGACGTATTTATTACATCATAAAGTAAGAAATATAATAATAGCATAATAGTTATTATTCGACTTCTGTCAATGGACCCGAATTCATTCCAATGCAGAACTCTTATATTTCCACTTCGTTTAATTTCTACCGGAATAATGATATTTGGGATAATTGATTTTCAAAAGCTGAATCGGATTGTAATAAATGGTAATATCGACAACAGGAAACGATACCATTATTATGCTAACGATATGCGGTGAGTGGCAATACAATTTATCGGTTGACTCTTGTGTCAGCCAAATAATTGACTAACGGGTTTCAAATAAAATATCTATGGAGAACTTTGAAGACACTGAGAATGAATAATTGCCGTAGTGGATTATTCCGACCAACGAGAGCGTCAACGATTTTAATGATTGAAAAGTAAAAAGAATAAAAAAATATAGAGATTGTTTATTTATAACGGAAAATAAGTTCTCGACATTTAATGGCATACAATAAGATATACCAACTATGATTATAATTATGATTAGGTATTCAAAAAAAGAAAAAAAATTGATTTGGAAGGGGGGTATTTCAAAACATAGGTAAAAATTTTGTATATTATATTATTATTTAGTGTCGAATGATAGCCAACTACACCAACGGTGACTATAGGATCGTCCTTATTACTTTGTGTACATTAATGTTACTTCGGAAACTTGTTCGATTAATCACTATTATTATTAGTATCGTTACGAGTATCCAAGTATGTATAAATATTAAATACGTGTAGTTTTAACAAACTTCAATTCATGAATAAAAATATATGTAATAAATTATTTATTTCACCACTAAAAGTACCTAGGTACAAATTACAATGTATTTAACTCATATAATATTATATTTATGAGTTTCGCATGAATCACAATAATATCGGTCCAATTTATAATGTTTCAAACAGGGTTTTGGAAAATTGTGACTGTGTGTTAAAGATCCATATTATAATTGTGTATTATTTTTTATGGTTAGCTTAAGCAAAGGCAAATCAAAAATTAAAAGTTTTGTTTTCGAGCTTTATACAGTTTTAAGACGCCTAATTTATGTAAATATTTAAAAATTTTTATTATTTGCCATCAAGAATTAAAATATTAACATAAGTTTAAAGCATCCGCAGGAGGTTGTAATAGGAGTTTATCATAGCATAATTATATGGACACTATAGGCGGGTGAGTGGTACGAGGACAATCCCGGCGATACGTCCCGTTATATAATTTGATGTATTATTTTAGGTCACTTATAATATGATAGATTTCAAATAAATTGGTAAATATATAAAAAAAACTCATAAACGTTTTTTTATTCACATATATTTTGTTTATAAATAGTTATATTAGTTTTTAAACAACGAAAAATCAATTACATATTAAATAACATAATAATGGCATGCTCAGTATAAAATGTAGTCCACGTGTGGATAAAAAATGTAACAAAAAACCACCATCACGCTACACCGTACACAGATGTGCGCCAGACCTTAAAACGTGTTTGGTATTTTTAGCGTCGCTTGAGGGCGGTAAAAAGTGTATGATTACTCGTTAGTCAACAGTCCGGTGTCGTGGGGGTAAAAAATATTAACTAAAAACACGTCACTTTCGTGCGAAGGTTGCCTTCGAAAATGATGAATGACCCCACTACGATGAACCCAGCCGTGACTTGTGAATCCCAAATGCACAGTCTCCACCCACACCACATACTCCCAGTGTTGATCCGACATGTGTTATACACCCAGCGAATGGTGTCTCACCACTTGGTACTGTAACAATGGTTGGTGAGAGAATTAATATGGAATGCCTGGATTGGTACATCCGATACATCTAAATGGGTAACCGCGTCGTTACGAATATAACATCAAAATATTATGAGACTTCAGATTATTTTAAAAGTTATTTCAATTTCCATTTTGAATAAATAAAATATAATAAGTGTCCGCATACGGCGAACCCACGCGTGACCTGTGAATCCCAAATGCACTTTCACCACACACTCCACATAGTCCCAGTGTTGATCCGACATGTGTTATACACCCAGCGAACGGTGTCTTACCACTTGGTACTGTAACAATGGTTGGTACGAGAATAATTAGTATGAAATGCCGGCATTGATGCATCCTAAACATTTCAATGGGTTGTTATGAATGGCACATCTAAATCGTATACGACCTTAGATTATTGAAAAGTTATTTCGATTTTTCTTTTGAATAATAGATAAAGTATGATTGGCAAGGGCTAACAGTAACAAATATATTAATGTTTGACGACATTTGAAATTGGGATAAAAATTTTAAAATACACTTTCATCCCCCTCTTCCTGATGACATTTATAGATATGCACTTGATAACAGTTATCTAATAGCCGTCATGATATTGTTTACTAAAATAATAGAAAAATTAAATAGTTGTCAAATAGTATTATTTGTTAGTTTTTTTTTTAATGTTGATTAATAAAAAGAGTAGCTGAGTATTTATTTATTTATTGATATGAAATGGGACAAGCCCAATACAAATATTGATATTAATCTTAAAACGTAACAGTATAAAATACATATTAAAATACAAGACACGGTGAACATTACAAAAATAACTGGTTTAGTCCCCCAATAGAAACGATGGATCCTCGTTCGCTAATCTCATCATGCGTGGTATAGGACTGATTTGCAAATAATTCTCAGAACAAAAAGGAACATGAAAAGGAAAGACACTGCGAAAATTAAAAGTTGGGATTCTAAATTTAAGTATTGCAATTATCTAGATAATAAGTTCTTGTGTTTTATATTATCGAAATGTATACGTCATTTGAGTTATATGATGACTATCTAACGTGTATGAAAAAAATAATTTATTTTCAATGTTTATAAATTTGATCTAAAACGCAAACAATATGATATCCATCATGAACAGTAATATTACGGACCTAATATTGTAGTGCTCTAAACTGTTAATGATATATATATATATTTTTTTTACTTGGCTTGTAATTTATTCATACGCTGAATCTATCCATTGTATTACATATTTTTAAGGTATATAGTTATGTACCTAGGTATTGATAATAACTAATTTATGAATATTACAATATTAGTAGATACTTTTTTAATCATATTAATATTTGAATTCATCTTTATTATTATCCAGATATTAACGTTATTATAATTAATCAAAATCTTGGTTAATTTTTGTCCATGGTAAATTAGGGTAACTTGCCAAATATTATAACATCCAAGAATAGGATGATACATAATATTGGACTTGTTAGGGTAAAAAAAACAAAACAAACTGTTTTCAGACCTAATTATAAAACATGTTAATAGAACCTTATAGTATGTCTACTACAATGTTATCTCAATAAATAGTACGTTCAAACACGTAAGTCGTGACCTTCGGGAAAATAATTTCTTTTCCAGTTTGATATGGTATAATAATATTAGATAATTTAAAGAAAAGCACGCTATTTATTCATTCTGCGTTTGATTTTAACTGTACACCTCAATACAATAATAGTTGTATTGTTCTTTTTTATTTTTTCCGTCAATTTCGTGTTTTACACACTTTTATTATTTTTAATATTTAATATAATGTTTTTTAAATGCTATGTTGGGTATTTATGATTTATGATTTATTGTTATTTCAAAAATTACAATTTAATATATAATATAATAATAAAATGCGAAAAATGTTGTATTAATATTTTATATTAATTATATTATACTGAAATGGTTGTATAAAAAAATAAAATCACATTTATTAATTTAATGAACAATACAACTTAAGTTACCTATAAAAAAAATAAAGAATTAACACGCCCATAAAAAAATTGAATGTACCTACACAAATAAAAAAAAAAAATAACCATTGCCATTCACCATAAGTCCATTTTAATTATAGAAAAAATATAATATTAAACAAAGTAGAAATGTACCAATAAAGTATTAAATTAATCAATAACAGAAATGTTTTATAGCTGTTTAGACTATTGGATTTAACAGCTGATATTATCTTACAAAAATTATTAACGTTTTTGACATAAAATACATTTACCTCAATAATAATGTATGTTTTAATTTCGCTTTCTGGCTTTGGTTTTATGCAAAACTGTGAATCTGTACTTACTGAACCTGAAGTTTTACATATATTTCAATTTGCACACATTTTTTAATTCAAACAAACTAATGGAAGCTGTTTGGATGTGTGGAATAAAAAAAATATTTACTTACTGTTAACTGATTAAACCTACCTACCACTAATTAGGTTTTTTGTTTTGAAGTGACGTACATCCACCCCGCATTGTTAGAGTAAACATGCTGTTTTCTATAATATAATAATTTTCTACCGTAACAGAATTACAATGTTGTGTCACTCTTTTTTGTGAAGAGTTTTTACATAAACTAAATTTACATAAATTTATAATTTGCAATTTGTATGAAAAATCTTTTTTAGAACAAATTTTTAAGACTGCTGTAAAAATATTATGACAACTAGGATGTATACCATGTAAAATATTGGAAATCAATTCAAATGTAAATCGTCAGGTATATACCATGAGGGAACCAATCGGTTTTGAGCTGAATGCCCCCATGGCAGTCTAATAATAGTAGTCTATAGTATATTATTATTAAAACGTAATCTGTGCCACTGCATAATATGTCTGACTATATTAGTTATTGTGTGCCTAGTATAATATTATAAGCAATAGAATCGTTAAAGCCAGATATGGAACTACGTCTGACAACAATTTCATTACTTCCAAAGGGTGAGTTTAAAAATTTAATTGTTTGAATGCATAAACAAGAGTAATTTGCATCGGTCGAGGCACTTTATATATTTTGTTAAATTTTTACAAGAATAAACTACGAGTATATTCAAAGTCATTAAAAATATTGAATATATTATGGTCGGACCGATATAAAATAAACCTCTTTTCCAAATCAAAAATCTTTACATTTTTCAAATCAAACCACTAGAATTACCTTAATTTTTGTCAGTTTCTCATGTGTTTTTAATGGAAAATTGATAAGGTTTAGGGTTTTTAGAGGCCTTAAGTCAAAATCGTCTATACCTATTTGTAAATTTGTAAATTTGGATTATAGAAAACTTTTATTTAATTTATATACATAGTTTAGTTTTTACAATTTTTGGAATCTCAATATTTTTGTTAAGAAAGTTGATCCAATCATAAAATACATTTTTCATTCAGAAAGTTTAAATTGTTTTTAAATATTTTATGAGAATTTTTTTTTATGTAATGACCTACTTGTTAAAAATTAATATTTTTTAGAAAACTTATTACTTCACAAAATCTTGATATAGAAAAAAAATATATGAAATAAATCAATTAACTTAAATAAATGTTTTTAAAATCAAAAGTTTTCTAAAATCCAGATTTACAGATTTACTGTTTTGAGTTTTTCAAAACAAATTAAATTAGATATTTTTAGTTTTTAATTTTTAATATTATAAAAATAAAAGATGTTATATTATACGTGTAACACAGCAGTAGATACGTTTTGTACATTAAAAAAAAATAAAAATAAAAATATTGATACGAACAAAAATTATTTAATTTGTCAGATAATCCTTTTATACTCTGTTAGTGTATAATATTATACTGATTATATTATAATCACACCAAAAGCACTTCATTATAACTCGTGTAAATAAAAAGCTAAGTTAAAAAAAAAAAATTAAGTAATAATCAAATCTTTAAAAGACGTGATATAATATGTAAACTATTTAAAATGCCGTTTTATAATATTACAAATACCTATGACGAGAAATAAGATTAATTGTAATTTTAAATACTTAGTGAACATAATATTGTTCAACTATTTGGCAGGACGTAGAAATGTACTTGAATAAATACAAATAAGTAACCACTATAGTATTTTTCGTAATTAATAATGTATAAACAGTATGTTGACTAAGTATTTAACATTACAATCAATTGTAACGGCTTTTATACGAGTCGTAATGGAGATTTACATATTTTACTGTTGTTCAAATGTCAATACTTTGCATGCCAATATAATATTTTTGATGTAATATTGTATAGATTATAAAAATAAATCATTTTTTTGTAATCATGAACCAATTATTATGTAAAAATTCTAATAATATTATATGGTATGTAGCCAAAAAAATTAAATAATAAGCATTATGTAGAAAAGAGATCTGCAATAGTGAATAGAATATATTACCAGTTAAAATAATAATACAATCGTTACAAAATAACGATTTAAGTACTATCCATCTTATTATACTGCACAACTTATTTTATTAATAAAACATTATTGAACACAATATGTTCAATGGGGCCATTTTATTCTGTTGTAATAAATTAAATCGCCTAAGTGCTCTTCAATGCGAATAATAAATTACAAAATTTTACTGAGTATAAACGAAATAATTGTATTACAAATAATTTCAATGAACAATATACTATCATGTGATTTTAATGTATGTTTATTGAATGATGGTGCTTTAAAATTTTGAACCGTAAAAATAGGTATGCCGAAAAAGAGAAACATAACAAGTAATACAAAAAAATTGCAAAAAAGCAAGAAATAATAATTTAGAAAAAGGCATCAGACAAGACGAGGCGATGTGAGGGGTACGTGATGGCGAGTGGGTGGTATGATGCTAACTGGTTTATGGCTACTGGTCACCTTTACACAGTTCTCACGGCCAGTCTGCGGGGCGGACGAGAGTCGCGGGCTCGTTTGCTCGGGACGCGAAGACGACCATGGCAGCGGCCGCGAAGCCCGGCCACGACGGCTGCGAGAGCGACGACGGTCGGCGACGAGAGGTTAGTGCGCTATGTCGTGCGCTGCTCGACGGTGCTGCTGCAGGCTCTGAAGACGACTGTTGTGCCGTCGACGATGGGGACCAAAGCTCGGAGCGATCGACGAAGACTTCATTAAATCGGCGCTGCGGAGGCGTTGCAGCGACTCGGCCACCGGGATCAGACCACCGGGCGAAAAGTGGAGAAAGTCTGCGGACGGCATCACCGTCCTGATATCCTCCGCGATTTTCGTCCTGGCTTCCCCGTCGGCACCGTGTCTGCCGCAGACCAAGGCGCCGCCGAACTCTGAAACGTTTCGTCTCCTCGAGCCCGACGACGCTGACGTCCGTGTTCCCGGCCGATCATTGATTACAGTCGTCTATCGCTCACCCGCCTTGAGCTCTGCGGTCCCCGTCGCCTCCGTCACGAGTCGTCTTCCTGAGCACCTGCAGCATTCGTCACTGGTACCGTCGGGTCGGCGTCGTTGTCCGTACCGGTACAGCTTGCCTCCGTCGTCTTACCGTCGTCGCTCCCGGACCGAAGCAGCCGGGCGCCCGCCCCGCCGCCAGAGGGTCTCGCGTGTCGGCGACCTCGAGCGCGCGAAGTCCGCTATCCCGTCTCGCTACCGCAGGTGGCCGGAGAACGTGTATTGGCGACTTACCGCCGATCACCACCAAAAGTTCACTGTCACGTAATTACACCTCAACCCCACGTCATCGCCTCGCCTTGTCCGCTGCCCTCGGCCCGGGGGGAACTTTCGGTCGGTTTCACTTCGGGGAGCAACAACACATTACGCGTACGGCCTTGGTAATGCCTCCCCACACAGTGGAGACAAACCTTACTCTCCTGCTGCGTGGGGATGCGCGTATGTCTGGCTTGACCCCCGGGTCCAGCCATCCGATCAAGTCTCCAAAACTGCTCCTGACTTCCAGTCCCCGGGCCGGCGTGACGACTATCGCCTCGTCACTGAGCTCCTCCACCACTTCCTGTATCGTTGCCGGCTCTTCGACCACGTCATCATTTATCGTTTCGACTGGTTTTTCATCGTTGTACTCTTCGTCCTGTTTGATGACGTCGTCGTCGCCACCCGCAAACTGTAGTGCATAAGACAATAGACCCTCCAAATCCTCGATGGTCGGTTCTTCGTCGGTGTTGTCGATTTGGTTAAGTTGTTCTTCCATTATTGCATAGTTGATGTTGTTAATGATATTTTCGAGGACTTCGTTTATGATTTCTTCAACTGTTAGGATCATCTCGTCTGTTTGCGTCTCAGACATTTTGACAGAAATTAGGGAGTTTATGTGGTCAGAATTGCAAATGAGACGATTTGGAATTTCGTCTTAGGCCGTCGCCAATAATTTAAAACAAACATAGTTTATTAGTAGCCAGCGTGTACGCCATCATATTATTAATCGACCAGCATCAGCTGGATTTCGGGACCGTTTATTTTTCCAAACACCATTGCTATTATTATTATTATTATTATTATTATTATTATTATTATTATTATTATTATTATTGATATACCAAATATACTTAAGCAGAGGTATACTATAATTGTATTATAATATTTTAACGAGAATGTATACATAGACTTTGCATTATATACTGTTGTACGAGTTGTACGAGTTGTACTACAACTCTTTTTTTAAACACATTACGCAATTTCAAAATAATTAAATAACACGAAGTGATATATTAACCTAATTGTTTTTAAATGATAAATCATTTTATGTAGTCCACCATGCGTCCATCATGCTCTGTTTCATTATGTGAATTTTGGAGACTATCATAAATTTCAGTATTATACACATAATATTAATTAGCTTCAATATTTTCTGATGTATGTTATGGAAAAATTAATTCATTAACTTCATATAGTAATGTGTAATGTTAGTAATGTGTAATGTCGTAGCTATTCAAACTTCTATTGTAGTCTATATAGAAGTCTTTTTTTTCAATGTTTAGCTTATAATAGTATATAATTTGTTATTTTTTGTAATTTTTAATGTACAATGAATTTGCACTTAAATTAATATTTAAAATATTTTGTTTAACCTTCAAATTCAGCGGTACGGCCCCTTTTTTGCTGCGGCCCACCGGGAAATTTTCCGGTTTCCCGGTGGCCTAGCCAACCCTGATTACATATATAAACTTAATGGTCATTGAATATCAATAAAATCGGGTCAGGGTGGTTTCTGGTCATCCCCCACAGACATTTTTTTAACAAATATATTCGATAGTGTTCTATAGTTTTCAAACCTAATGCGTACATCACATTTGGAACTTAATAACAAATTAATAGCTAACATATAATACGTTTGGCGACGATTATTCAGTAATAATAATAATCATATTTTTCAAATAGAACTGAAACCTTATAAAACGATAACAACGTTTACTAGCCTTTTAATAATATTAAGTCATTTAATTTAGTTTTAGTTTCTACTAAAATTGTATTATCTGTATTTAGTTCGTTGATATTCTGTGATAAGTTATCACATGATATCTCTAATGGAGTGTTGTAGTATTAAGAGGATTGGAAGTGATGGTATGTATCATGCTTTATATATACCATTCTTTGTCTTTACCACTCTAAATGTATGTGTGTTTTATTTCCAATTCATCGATTTATTTTATACAGCAAAAGAATTGAGAAACAGATTTGAATTTGTCGTCAGTTCTACATGTGATCGAATTTCTAAGTTTCTTGATTTTATCCCCCTTAGGCCTAAATCATGAAAAAGTTGAAATACAAAAGTAGAAGTAAAAATTGTCATATTATTATTTACATTTTTGGATAAAAATAAAAAATGTGGAAAAGTGTATCTCAATAAGTTGTATTTATATTTATTTATTCTTCTAAAATGTAATGAGCTCACTGAACAAGTTCGTAAAATGAAAAATTCGTTTAGACGTGTCATTAAGAAAATACAGAAGGAGTGACCTTTTAATCTTTTTTAACATGTCAGCAGTTTTAATACTGATTTTTTTTCAGTATTTTTCCGTGCTTTCAATAGAAATGGTTATATTATAAAAAATAGTTTTTATCATTTGAACCAAGGATTCAAGACATCTTTTCACAAAATTGTATAAAATATATAGTCATGTATCTTCATTCCATCACATTCTATTATGTCACTCATACGTACATATTAACATTGAGTCGCTTTTCTTACAAATAAATTGCAGCCCCCTCTTCGCACCAAAACCACATCAATCGGTGTACTAATGTGATATTTACAGTCGTAGTTGAAATATTTATATGGCTGTTTGTTAACCAAGTAACTAGGTAGTATTTTAATTGGTTGTTATTATTTCTGTGATTGGCATTTCGTTCAAAGTAATGTTAATTAAGCTTGTGTCTAACGTAACATAATTAATTCAAAAACTAAATCACAGTGTAGTTTCTCAATACTGTTTCTTTGAAACATACACTTTAAATTGTATCAAAGCGAAAGGTACTGCAGTATTCACTAGTATTATGCAATAGTGCCATATTCAGAAATACACCGCCATTATTGTACCTTGGTTATGGTGTTGTAAAGATATAGGTAGGTAGGTATACTTGAATAAGGGAAAGATTATGTTAGGTAAAATAAATTTCGCTTCCTCGAAAATAATTAATTGTTCACTTTAATGTACAAAATTTTAATCCAAAAATGAAATAATATACAAATTAAACTTATAATATTATCACTTTACTAATGCCTTATACATTTTTTTAGAGTTATTGAAGTTAATACATTATACAGTTATTACTTCAAGTTATTTTGTTGTAATTAAAAAAAAATAATAGTAAAAACTTGAAAAATTTCACTTTTACTTAAATTACCTTTATCCATGCACAATACTATTTCAAAAATATTTAGACTATACATTTAAAGCTATTTATAATCATTTGGAACTATAAATATTTTTAAGTTGCCTTTCTATAAAAGTATAAAACAATAATGCTTATACTTGGTAAAAAAGTTTGAAATTTTAAAATAAAGTTTCACTTGTGTCTTTTTCAGAGCAGCAACCTAAAAATATAAAAAAACGAAAGTGTTCACAGTTATTTTCAAGCTTACATTTTTATAAAATTGTATATTTTAATGAAAAATTATGATTTCAGCTATTTTTGTAATTCAATAAATATTATTCACATAAATCAAAACTTTTTGCTTTTACGTATATTGTTTTTACCTAAAATAATGAAGTTCTCAAAGTAATTATTCTATTTTTAAGCTATTTATACCATGGACCTGTGCATACCGTTCTACGCAATTGACTTATAACTCTATTACTATTTTTAAAGTATTATACGAAATGATTTAATGAATATAATAACATATAAATAATATTAATTTAATGTGTTCGATTTGTTTTTGAAAGTAAATAGTTCAAACATCTTATAAGTTATAACTTATAGGAATATCTACCTAACTAATAGCAATACAAATAATATATTATAGAAAATATCATTAAAAATATACACAGAAAATCTCCGCTAGAATCGTATTTATCGAATTGGTATAGTGATTTACCGTTGAATTGAAATTAAATAACAGTAATTTCAATGAATTACTTATTTTTGAGGTACACACGATACCTAATATCATAAGTTCTAATGAGGTACATCACTGGTTTTTTTATTTTCTGAAAACTACAAAAAATGAATTACACGATTTCGAAAATTATAAATTGAGTGGACTCATAAAATGCACTGTAGCCATAATAAACATATATTAATGAGGAAAATGTCCATCATCTTCGAAATGTTCAATTTACCACCACGGAAATTTAATTTAGTTTGAAATATCTCTACCGGTCTAGTAGATAAATTGAGCGATTCGTCCTTTGTCCGGTTTCCATAATAAACTCTCTAAATTGAACTAAAACATTTCTAATAACAGTAATAAATTGGACAAGTTCCCAAAGTAACAGTTACATTGATTTGTTCGAAGCATTTTGTTACACAGATTTGAGTTATGTACCTACCTACTAGGTATCTTTAATATTTCAATATTTATGGATGCTTTAAAACATCAAATTTAGTACCATAAGCTTACTATTCATAAAATGTTAATAAAATACATTACACATATCTACTTAAAATAGAGATATTGATATTTTTTTTAAATTCACGGTCGTAGTTCAATGTATTAGTGACACTTTGTATAATACTTAAATGCTATTATTTGATATTATAGTATAATATACACATGAAATAAGTAAAGATGAATTAACAATAACAATAAATTATAAACACATAATCCAAATGTCTAAAATATAAAAGTTTTACCTGATTGATCAAATTAAACTGAAAGTTTAAAATTTGTTTTTAAATGATAAAATTAAGTTACTATAATATTATAAGCTGTTATTTTATTTTCTTCTCAAATACATGAATTATATATTTGGCTATATTATGTTTTGTAAATAACTCGTTACACAAAAATATATAATAGTATCAATGCGATTTATGGAATGGCTTAAGATATAATTTTTCATTCTATATATTATCCACCCTTGGACATTATGTACGATAAAAACACTCCCATGTGACTTTTTATTGACCAGTATCATATACCTGTCTTAGGAATTATAATAAATCATATATTTCAAAAATTATCTTCAATACCAATAAGTAAATTTATTGACAAAAAATATTACGATAAACTTACTTATACTTATAACATGGTGGTTGTGCGAGAAGTCACGATGTTGACTTAAGTAGAATTGTTACTAAATTATAATAATAATACCTAAATATTATTAAAAGCCATGAATTAATAAAGGCAAAAGTCAAAAGTTATTATGACAACTATAATGTAATAACTAAGAACATAGCATAAATACCTAATCAAATATCAATGCGCAAATAAATTCACAGTGAAATAAATGTTTTATCAAACATAAAATAAAATATTATATTTATGAATAATATCTTATGAGTTATCGCTGAAATCTGAAAAGTTTTATACATTTAATCATAATCATTAAGTTATTTAATTCATTAAAACGCATTGTATTAGTTTATATTTCCGTGGAAAGTTAAGATTTGTACGTTTTGAGAGCAAACAAATTAATACTTATTTTTGTTTAATTCCTTAAGGTAAATATTTAAATCTATGCTTTTTGTCATATTATTTTTTAAACTTGTGATGGTTTTATAAAATGGTTACGATGAATGTTTCAGTTTTTCCTTGAAAATATAAAATACCATGTTTGAGGAATAAATAACATTAAAATTCTAAGCCTATTTAGTAAACATAGAACTTCAATAAACTTTCGTATCGGAAAATAATGTAAATACAATAAATAAGAAAAGAAGAGTACAGAAGATATTTTTTAACATATTAAAGTCATATTCAAAAAAAATATTACAATCTAAACTAAAATAATCTGATGTTCAAATTTAGGGAATAAAATATTATGTCTAGTAAACATATTTTTATCAACTGCACTTATTCGATACTTTCCTGAATATTCTATAAAATCAATGTTAATCACATTAATTATTAATCAGAAAATTATTGCCCTGAGGTTAGAATGATTAGAATATTGTAGTGAACTGTGCTACTCATTGTATATGTAAATTAAACCAGAAAAAAGATTATACCTATCAATATTTATGGCCAGATAAATGTTAAGATGTTTTGTGTTACAATCCAATAATAATAATTATTATTATTATTAGCTAGTATTAAATTTTTAATTTACGCGTAGAAATAATAATATACTACAGTTGTATTTTTATTTTTCGATATCTATAATTTAAACAAATAAAAAATGTTTTTAATCCATCAAGTATAGACACCAAACACACGAAATATTATGAATGTTTTAAATATTATAATGAATTAACAGCGTACTATTAAGTGTTAATTATTTTGGAGCGGTTGACGAGAATATAAAATATATCCTGATTCGTTTCCATTTGGTAATCATATCACTGCTCAGATTTCTCGGGAGCAGCGAGAATACAAAAACGCCATTTGTTTTGTTCCAATTCATTGCTTTAATAAAAGTGAGAATTCTCTCCCAGGAACCCGGTAATCTAGAAAACTGAGAAATGCCAAAAGGTGATATGTCTAAGTAAGAATTTATAAGATAACTATAGTAAGTTTTCGTCACTTCGCTAACCTAAAATAATGTGACAAGAAACGACATCTTTATAAAAATAGATGACTTTAGCACTGTATAGTCCCCGACTTTGGACAGTGTTTTTTTTTTTTATAAATTTTATATAAACAAACCTTAAAGTTTATAAAATATACTTCAGAACAATAATATATGATCTATTTTTATTTTGCTTGGAGAACATTTAACTGTATTACGTGAATATAAAAAGAGAATATTAGAAATAAGTAAGTGGCAATTATTTTACTGAAAAGTTTGTCCTACACAAAATATCTTCATTATATAACTCACTGGTTTTTTATACTTGTATAAATAAACTGTATTTTCTTATTTTCTATTGATCCCCATAATATATTTTAATGGTTAGTTTTTACTTCATATATATTTTTAACATTCTCCAAAACAGCAATCTTAATGATTGTTTTCAAAACTAAAATTAAAAGTAAGTACAATTTTAATATTGCGAATAGTGAATTGAATTGTATTTTCTGTTAAAATGCTTAATGCTAAAATATATGACATTATTTAAATAGAAAGAAAAAACAAATATTTTAAAAATAAATTATCAACATCTGAATATTGCTGTGGAGTCTGATAAAGTGTCTTATCTACCTATATTAAAGTGCATTTAGTACACATTATTAACTGTACAATATTATAGTTAGACATATTTAATAAATTATATCTTTCGTCTACAACGAAAAAATGTTGTTATTTAATGTCTTTAGTGATGTCAATCCCACGCCGTTATAATATTATTATAATATGGTCTGTTGAATAACTTAAAACTTAACAAACCTCATTCATTAATTTTAAAAGAGTTAAATTACTTAATTCAGAATTTGGTGACAACACAAAACTTGGACAAACTTAAAATGTTTGGACGGGGTACCGGGTAAACAGTAATTAAAATATCTAAAACTAGAATAAATTTCACCAACATATCTTGATTTTAAATGTATTTAAATAATTTGCGGAATCCTAAAAGACTTGCTTAATGCATTTAAGCTAAATGAACATATCCACTGAGGACTGTATATTATGTATAAAATCAGTGTATTTAAATTACAATTTATATCATCAACAACGTTTAACGATTTTGGGCATGTCGTGACATTTTCAAAAACTCTCAACTATATGGGCGGTGCATATCCGGAGTATGACGTAATTGCTGCTTACAAAATATTTTCATAACATTTTTGACGCTATCGACTGCATAGCGTACCTACTTAAATATGAATGAAATATATTAAAATTTTGAAGACCGAAAGTCGTATACCACCACGGCGTGTTTGGTATTCTTTTTAAACTACTCGAAATGTTTTTTTTTTCAGTAGGCGGGTATTAAGAAATAAATTACTTAAAATAATAAATGTAATTTTGTTTGAAACAATTTACTCTGGTTATATATTGCAAAATCAAAGGTTGTCGTAAATCATTTCATGAGTCTCAGACGAAATTGAGGGAGATACGTTGTTTAACGTGTACGTAAACGAGTGTGTGCGTTTATGAGTTTATATACGTGGGAAGTAAATGTCAAACATTTAAACTGTTTATATTTATACACGGGTGTAAAAGTGTACAGGAACGTGTAAAATACCAATTAATTCTAAAATTATTTTTCCAACTATGTTCCCAACTAATTTTCTTTGTGTAAACTTTAGTTTATAAACATTGTTGCAGGGTAAAGTGCGTTTAATTTATAATTAATTAATTATACGAAAACTGTAATATATATAATATATTATAATGTGTAGTTCTACCTGAAGCCATTTAAAAGTTAAAAAAATATACATAATATTAAACATTATTTTAACATACTTAGATAATATATTCCTTATTATTATGTTTTTGGGCTGGGTACAACCGTTTTTTTTGTCTAACTCATTTTCTCGAGGCCAATTATTTTTGTAACGCTTATTGTTTAACGCCATAGTGACGCAAATCAACAATAGAAGCAAATAGATTGAATTAAATTAAATTCACAACAAAATTTAGCATGCAACTTTCAATTACGACTTAATAATAAATAAAAACATATTGTCTACGATTCTTCAATTTTGCTTGGAGATGAAAAATATCCAGTAGTAGGCCACTTATTATAGCACAATAAACAAACGAGTCTTTTTTTATTTATTAATAAAGCGGTCTACTAAAATATTTTATGCTGTGCGGTATTATAATAATATTGTGTGTTAAATCATATAACGACTAATGCGAAGAAAATGTCATAAAATAATTATGACTACTCATTAGTCATAATAATCGGTAGGGGTACAATGTACCCGGTACATATTTTAACACTGAACATTTTTTGCATGAATACTTTAATTTTCGGGATCTTATTTGTTGTGGTGCCGATTAAAATGGCTTTCAAACACAAAATATGTTCTCGAAATTCCAATAACTGTTTGTTTGATATAATTGTCCGCATCTATAAGACTGTCGTAAAATATGCTTACCATAACTCAATTCTTTGATCCGACGACAGTTTTTATCGAACTCAATCTCTAAAACACCATTTTGTGTCTGTTCAAACTCAATCCACGTCTGTTTGATCTTTAATGTTTTCATACTTTGTGTCACATTCAGGCACGGATCTTGGGAGAGGGAGATATGGGGCTTTATTCTCCCCTTGGACATTTTATATATTATTTATTTACATATTTATACTGTAGTAAGTAGTTCATACGTATTAATAAATCCATAGATTTAAAATATAATTAAAAATGTTAGTATTGTTATCAAATCGTACATCGATAATCTATTTCGTACTGTAATTATTATTAGAACTAGTCCTCTCCTCCCAATTTAAGATTTTTAGATCCACGTCTGGCCACATTTTTTTTTGTTAAATGTAACTTCCCGTATAAACAATAAGCACTGAACATCTTGCTAACGACACTTTTAGATGACCTTTACACTTTTTATTATTTTTTTTTTTATTTCAGTCGTATTGATATGAATATTAAGAAATATGCTGGGTATATCATATATATATATATATATTATATATATCCATATACATTAAGACCGGAAATTCGTAGGTAAATCCGATTAAACTGTGATTTTTCGTTATCAGTTATCTCACTATTTTTAGTTTTTCGATCAAGAACTACAATGAAAAATGAATTTTTTTACGCCACGTTTTTATACAAGAATTCTACAATAATAACGCAAAATCAGGTTTGATACAATTTAATATTAATATTGTTTTCAAAGCTCGTATTCGGCGCTTACCACTATGCAGTATCACGAGTAAGTAAAAATCGAACAATCTAAATTCTTACCAGCTAACTTTATATACATTTTTTTCTCATCTTTTTGATTTATTACGGGACGCTACTAGGAACTTGGATTTCTTTATTTTTCTCATAAGGAATTACACAACTGAACACCTGGTTAAGCAATAGTTTCCTTTGGATTCCTGAGTGTAGGTATGAAGAGTACCTACCTAATTGGTGACGATTTCTTGTATGAAACGAACTCAATGTTGTTCAGTGTGCACGATTCTATATAATAGTGTATTGTATACATCAAATCATACTTATAGTTCTGGATACTGAACTGATCAACCGGACAAAAACGTATACGGATTGAGATTTCATGGATCTCAGTAAACATCATACGAATGAACAAAATACTATTACTATAACTGTATACCTTTGAATCAAACTGACACTGTGATTTCAATACAATTTCAATTTCAACCTTATTTTTCTATTGGCTTCATTCTATTTGGTTTCATTTTCGCTGTATATTTGAAGCCAAAGGACAAAATGGTTTTAGGCTTTACTTCTTAAGGACAAAAAAGGAATACAATATAATACAGATATAAGAAACAGTCGCGGGTTTGATTCCTTAAGAGGATGCCACACCTGCGTGGCTGCGTCAACACGTAGCTCAACAATTAGAGTGAATCGACTTATTATGAAACTTGACGGTGAGAACATTATCTGTGTTCTTATGTTGATTGTTATATTAGCAAGTTAAGCTTATTAGCAATTTATGCATACCTATATAATACAGCGTAAATTAAAAATGCCTATAACTCACTTAAAAACTGAATAATCGTATAAAACCAACATACAAACACAAATAATATTTTTACCGCCAAGTTTTATTATAGGTTGATTCAATCTAATGTTTAATCAAACGGAACTAAGCGTGATATTTTGAGCGTAAATTTGCTATGTTACGCACTTGTGAGACGGAAACAACACATGTGGGTGTGGCGTCCTCTTAACTGTGTTTTGTAGATACAGCCCTGACGACTGTTATTAGGTATACGAGCACACTACAACTTTAATAATATTTATATATTTTTGCAAATAAACAACATTTTTTTTTTTTTCAATAACATTTAGCATGTCAAGTTTGCTCACCTCCTATACAAAAAAAGCTTGTGTTAGAGATAAGAAGTTCTCAAATTAACCAGATAAGAAAAATATAGCTACAAAATATTAACAGTACAATAATTTAGCTTATTAAACTTTAACAGATTTAAAAATAATAGTAATATATCATAATAATAGTAGGTAAATACATATTTTGGTGTGATGAATTATTTCTAGTCGTGTGACATCTAACATATTTCAATTGGTAAATAAAACATCAAATAATAGATACCTACACTAACAGATAGTAATTTAATCATACACATAAAATGTAAGCAGATTGAATTTAGAGAAGTGATTTGATATAATATTTTATTACTACATTTCTAGCAAGCATTATTGCACGAATCAGGCTACTGCACTTGCTACCAAAATGGTTATTATAATATGGTGCTGTTAAATTTATTTATTTTTTATTAATAAATTATGACAACATATACTTTAAAATATTTTTGATATTTATAAACTGATAGTGGGTTACAGTTGTTAAGCAGTTTATTAAAATTTATTGAGAATATTAAATTTATTTTTACAACAAATCAGTATAATATGTCTAACTGTAGGTAAAAATAAAATAAAATTAATAATCTTGTTCGTAATCATCCTAATGTTGTTCCTCTACTTGTATTATTTTTAACCAAACATAGCACAACATTATTCCCGCCTATAGTTACATAAACTATTAAATTATATGGACATCTAAGGTCGTATATTGAGGCCAATAAGGTAGGTAACGATTAACGATCCCGTTAGATATCTGTTGACAATTTATAGAAATTATTTGAGATGACAAAACAATACAAAACTGTTCAAAATAGGTAGCTGAAAGAACAACTGAAATAACATAAATAGTAAATAAAAGATAAATAAGTTTATTTTCATTCCTATGTTACTTTTTTTTTTTTTTTTTTTTTTAAGCTTCGGCAACTGTGGCCATTAGCTGTATAGGTGGAACAGTGGGGGTGGAACAGTAGTGTGGTTTTTGGTTTTGGTTTTTGGTACACGTGTGTGTGTTGTGGCAGAATTTCTAGTGGGGCACCCGTAGGTTTCTGCCATGCCCCGGAGTGGGGGATAGCGGCACTTGTTCTCCGGACACCGTGATTTGTCCGAAGAAAAATGCCGCCCAGTGACCGAGAATCGAAGCGGCGACGGCAGCGCCGCAACCGACGCCTTAGACCGCTCGGCCACCTCGTCCCCCTCCTATGTTACTGTTTGTACTTATACGGACACATATTTGTGACATTCTTATTAATATTATCAATTTGTTCTTTAAAAACAATTTTAATACATTACGTCATTGTTGTTCAAAATTGTGTATAGCAAATTCATAAACGTGTTGTATAATAATCAATTATAATAACTATTTATTCAATTCCTAAATATAATAAATTACAATTTTTTTTGTTGTTTTATTTTCCATGCAAAATTTTATATTTTTATAACGGCCAGTCATTTTTAGATTCTGAGGGAAGCGATGAATGTATTGATTTAAAATAATGTGTGTTTTGTTGTTGTTTTTTTTTTTTGTGTCTGCGTACCTATACGATGAGTATAGTAGGAATAATGATTCAATTTTAAACTTCAGTATTTTTTTCATTGGGAAAGAGAATCTAATACTTTTAAGAGGTCAAAATTGAAACTTCTCAATTGTTATCAAAAGCGTTGAGAAATTTATTTTTTATTTTTATATTTATGATTTAAAAACGTAAAACAAGATTTCTCACAAGTTTTTTACCGTTAGCAAAAAAAAAAGTTCACCGGGAAGTTAAATTAATTTTGTATGAGCGTTTGAAGTTAAAATTTTTGTGAAATGTACATCCGTAAACTAACAATTTTCTTGGAACGATTTTCTTATTTTTTTGTAGATCAGAAATTTATATACGTATAGACAGGTACTTGAAATTGTCATAAAATATTCGTATCAGCTTTTCCAATACACGATATAATTAAAAAAATATTTTTTCTCTTTTTGAGCTATTTATATACATTTTCGATTTGTTTTTGGTTTTTTTTTTAATATTGATGAAAAAAAGTTTTATGTCCCAAACTGCAGGAAAATGTAATACAATGTTTTCTTTAAAAGTTGTTATAATATTATTGTAATATTAAAGATATATATTCCGGATATGCACGTGTTTTTTTTTAAGCATTTAAAATTCATATGATGACATCATTTTATCACAGTTTTAATGTAATTTAAAAATAGTGGAAACTTGAAATTTTTGATGTGTGTAAGTTTATTATTTTAATTTTGTCTCTCTGGGTAATTTTAAAATACAACGTTTTAAGCGAAATATAATTCAACCTACTGCATTACTAATGGTAAAATATATTACTTCAATAGCACTAACAATTAATAATATCATAAAATATAAGTACTTGGAAATATTGGCTGAAACCCCGTCTTCGTTAAGATTCGTATTTATCGTATACGATGATTTTATATCATTCCATTTAAGTTTAACACATCTATTACAGAATGAACTACGAGACATGTACTTCACAGCAGAGTGGCACCCACTTGCACACTACTTTTTAAAATATAATATTTAGATATCTCGTAGTATACTCGATAAAAAAATTGAACC
This sequence comes from Nasonovia ribisnigri, assembly GCA_027563435.1. Classification (NCBI taxonomy): domain Eukaryota; kingdom Metazoa; phylum Arthropoda; class Insecta; order Hemiptera; family Aphididae; genus Nasonovia; species Nasonovia ribisnigri. The sequence goes on from JANEHU010000586.1 coordinate 284,025, forward strand.
CTTTTTCCTACTTTTAACAAAATAAATAAAATAATCATTTTACATTTACGTGTGTTGGGTTATAGTGCCACAAGTGGACAAATTGTTAAATCGGTTCTATTAACGTGATTTACGTAAATAAATAATAGCATGCCCATCACTTTTTGAAACGAAAAAATCAGTGCACTTATTTATCAGTCTTGAAATAATATTATTTTAATAACAATAATGGTTTCCAGAAATATTAATACTGTTTACTGAAATGAATAAATTTAATATTATTACAGTTATTATAATAGGTATAATATAATGAAAAATGTATTAATAATGCTCATTTGCAAATTAGAGAAGTACCTGCATTGTATTTGAATTTTTTACTCTACTTGTGTGTTGTCTTCTTTTTTTATGGTTGATGATTTTTATAGAAAAATAAAAATACATTAAAAAATGAAAAGAGTAATTTTAATATCTTATTCGACCACATCTAATAGAGATATAGATGGAACTGCATAGTATTTGATGGAAACACATAATATCAAGTATCATCCACATGCAAAGTCTGTGGGGTCAAGTAACTGTAAAGCATACTATACCTGAATGCTTCAAATACGAAGGAGATCGACAAAATATCGGGATATATACGATCATTGACAAGGCTTTGGACCAGAAACTGAGAAAAAACACAATGATGATAAACCTTCTTAAAATCAACAAACCGGTTTAACATAATCTAAAATTGGTGAAAACATATATAATTTTTTCTTAGTTACTATTAAAATTAGTCTTATAATTAATTTCACCATACTGTTCACCTTTAATGTAATATTATTACTCATATACCTAAGCGTATTTGTAGCTAACTATAACTAATGGCCTTAAAATGAATTAATGCCGGGTTATGTTAGGTTAGGCTTAGAAAATTACTAACTAAACTCAATTGTATGCCAAAAATCTGAAAAAATTGTCATCAGACACAAAAAAAAAATTGTTTCACCACTCATAATCTAAAATACAATAATTACAATATTGGTTTAAGAGTTTCAATATTCGACCATCGATTAGGTCACAATAATTGTTCAATCGACAATTAAACAAAAATAATGGTCGACACAAGTTCAATATAATAATATACGGAATGCTCATGATGTGTATAATACTTTTAATTTCATTATAGAACCAACCACAACACTCAAAGTATTAATTTTAAATATTAAAGTGTTATATTACACCCAAATACATATTGTAAATATAATTATAATTTCTATAATATTATATAGTATATTATAATAATATTATATATAATATTACTTAAAGTACCAATCACTTTTGCGTTAACAAGTATGAAATTAAAACAAAAATACTTTTATGCATGATTCAGCTATCGTATTATTTTTAACATGCACTATATGTTTAGACATTTAAATAGACTTTTAAAACTCAGTTATGATGTAAATCTTTATCATGTTGTTATATTGTAATTACGTAAATATCGTGAAAGTGTATTCAAGTACCGCGTGGCGCGTACCGTTAAAGAATTTACTGACTAACTAAATAAGTTTGTGTGCAATAAAGTTTTGATCGATGAAAAAAAGAACGTCACCTATCAGTTTTTTATAGTCTGATTTATGTAACTAACATATTTGAACATTTTTTGTCTATTTTATGATTACAGTAAAACTAAAGTATATAAAAATAAAAAAAAGTTTCTGTAAACCGTCAAGATTATATAGGCTTTGAGTTGAGCCGTCTGTGTGTATATGAAACAAATTAAACTTTATTTTATAATAGTTTATACCATATTATATTATATGTATACAACAAAATAGTTACTCTTACCGTGGGTCTGAACGTCGGCGATACGTATCGATATAACGATGGTTTGGTTTTCGGTGAAATTATATCGTTTTACTTCTCCGCGGGCAGTTCGGATTCTATCTCGCACCACTACACAGGATTTCGTTCCCCCAACCAAATAACTGTGTAATATGTATATCGGGTGAAAACATCTAAGGCAGCCGATATAATATCCAAGTAATGAAAATTATAATAATAATAATAATAAAAAGTAAAACCCCTCAGGGATAATCTCGAAACTAATTATTCCGAACACAAAGCGGTGCGGAGATTACGGCTAAATAAAAAAATAACAAACGAATACAGAAAATAACAGTTATAACTAATAATAATAATAATAATAATAATAATAATTTCTATTGATATATTAAACGTCTTGTTATCGACGATGCTCGCAGACACTATCATAATACGTGACAGCGATCCTCGCGATAACCAACACCAGGAGATCGTACTATTAATAATAGGTATAACGTGTCATTATACGATTTTAAAGATATTTCAACAAAATATGACTAAACAGTAAATACCTCTATACATATATTTTTCCCCGTTATAACGCCACCCGAAGCTTTCGAAAGATTTCCGAGCGGACACATTATATTATACAAGTTTATATAACTATATACTATGCGTAGGTGCGTTATTCTCGTCACGTCGTAATAACCCCCCTAGTGTAAACATCCGGTGTGTGCACGTACAATTTTTTAGTTTAAGTAACCCTGTGCGAAAAATGGCCATTTACCCGCGTCATCCCTAGCCGGTCGCGGACGTCGCGCCAATATAATATACCTCGCCCACGGTCGCGGTATATAGGTCTTGCCCTTTACGCTGCACGACGTGCAGGACCCGACGATGGACCACGCGGTCGGTCACAGATAATAATAATAATATTCAAACCAACGCTAGGTAAATTAACCCATAACGAATCGTACCGTTATCGTGTTTTAGTCGTGACCCGCTTCCGATTGATATCTTCTATCCGAATCGATTAAAAGAACGTCCGCGCAATATATTATTTTGTTTTCCTCTCTCGGCGACCCACGTAGGTAGATAAAAAGCGGTCACGTAAAATCACCTGTTGCAGCAAACATTTCTAGTAATCTTTTTGGAAGTTGGATATTATATTATGGGCCTTAAATTTTATTTTTTTTAGACTACAATATTATATTATATTCGACTTTGAATATATTATTGAAAAAAACATTTGCACGCATTTAAATGGATATTAAATCGTTTTGAGACAATATGAATATTCTAAATAAGAATTCCAGACAAATCGATAAGTCATGTTGTACCATCAAAAAAATTATGTAATGGGTGTTATTATATTATTCAAGATAACCTACAAAAAAACATAAAAAAAATAATATTTATAATTTTGCGTGCGATTAAGATCGCAATCAAACGATCAATTAAGATTGCGATTAGAGAGATAAAATGAACATTGCGATGATATACTCTCAAGACTAAAGTCTACGTGTGAGCGTGTGCTCCACACTATTTAATTATCAAAATAGTGGATAAGGATATCAATATATTTTTGTCACGGACATTTTGGCACCCAGGAGGTACGCGAAATAATACATTTTTAATCTGTCATAGTTATTAAGTCCCCTTTCGGAGGTAGGTATATTCAGAGCCTTACTTTTGGGGAAGCGCTACAGTCCCTTCGCTCTGACATAGTAATGGGCCCCATATATCATTGTAAGACAGTTATATATGTTTTTTTTTATCAATACCTATTAAATAATTACTTGTAAATTATTCATAATCTTAAAAAATAAGTTGATTATTAAAAAGCGATACAGAAAAAAAAACTGAGTTAATAGTTTAAGTTAAGGAGCGTCATCAAAAAATTAGCCCTTGGCCCCATAACTCCTAAGTAAGGCTCTGAGTATATCCGAGCTGTAATTATAATATCATTAAACAGTTTGAATAAAATGGTTTGGTTTTGATTACGTTGCGTACGATTTATGACGTGTTGATCTTCATAATCACCACAATGATTTTAGTAAGTTACAATGTAATATTTGTTGATTCTTTAAATTTTGTGTTATTATAATATTATTTGCAGGCAATAACCGATCATCGTTGTGTGCATTTGTCATTATAAGCATTATTTTGAGATTCTCACAGTATTATGCACACACGAGTTTATTAGTTTCTCAAATTTCAAAACGATTAAACAAAATGCACGTACGTTTTGTTCTATACAAATATCTTGCATATTGTAAAAATATATTACATGATAAATAAATTTGCAAGACATACGTCTAAGTAATGATAGTCTAAATTTGCATTTGTAAACTGTCGTATATATAGACCGTTGAATGTCTGCTGGGACGGCGTAGGTATAATATTATTCAATTTGTTGGTATTTGGTGTTATCATAATATTGTTATCTCATTATCCGCAGTTAATAACCATAGTCATAATATTATCATTCTGTAGAAACTTTGATTGGAATGATGGTGAGATTCTCGCAGTATTATGTAAAAATACACAAACTAAGGATTCGCTCAGTTTTCAAAACGATGAAGTAAAATACGTTTTTCTTTGTGTAATAAATTAGGTAGGTATGTACAGGTGTGTAGGTAACACACCTTGCACATTGTGGAAATATATTACATGGTAAATTTGCAAGAAATACTTCACTAAGATTTCATACATATTATATGGGTAATGTGCACGAGTTTTACTTCCGCATATTATATGCATGTAATATACGTTTTGTCAAAATAACTTGTTTATTTTCAATTAGTTAGTTTCCTGTTTTCTATTTCAATCGACTCTTGAAAAGTTTTACGTTCACCAAATGTATAGCATAAATAATACCTATAATAATATTATGATAAATATATTGTATCATAAAATATACCCTTATTCGAAAATATGTCTGTATTTATTTTGGACGTAACACACCGTAGGTAGGTAGTTTACTGTGAAAATTAAATTCACTGTTTCCGAAAATGTTGCCAAAAATTAAACAAAAATATTTTAATACCTCATACACTGAATCACTACTAAATGTAAAAACGATTATGATTGCAATTATAATATTTTAATTTGTACCACGATTAAAACGAAATCTACTGAATCATAAAATATGAATAATTTGTAAATCGCTAATTGACATATAATTCCATTGAATTCAAATTCAAAAGTGATTATATTAAAATATCCGATGACGACATTTAAAAGTGTTAACGTTTTTACTTGCATAAAATTATTATAATAATATAATAATTATTGCTATTTGATAAATTTAAGAAAAAAGGATAAAAGTTAACGGTCCATTAATAATAGTTAAAAGAGCTGGAGGAAATCCAAATTATTTTCAAAGACTAATTCTGTTATGTTTGGTAATACACATGAACCACTCAAATAAATTGAATTCTGACATTATTTCGAAAGTAAATCGATTTCGGTATAATAAATGAAGAAGAACTACTAAAAACTATTATTTTCTTTAAATTGTATATACGATTTGGAATTTTATTTTCTCTGACAGCAGAAAATAAATTAATTGCGATATTCTGACGATTGGTAATAAACATTAAGTTATAATACTTATAAGTATCCAAACCAATCGAGTTCGTAGGTACTAAATCCATTTTATTGCTGTTATTAAAACAATGTACATAAAATATGTAAAAATAAAAACCGATAATATTGAAATAATGGGCTTTAAAATATGTTCATAAGCTATTAATGGAGTGTTCTATAAATTATAATTATTTATCTGAGAATTACCATTATGACTATTAATATACGTTTCGTTATATTTTATATTATGTATAATATGAAAATTATTTCATTTTAAATAGTGATTCAGTTGCAATAATAAGTTAAACAATAAAAATCACATTCAAAAAATACAAAATATAACAATATTATTCTTTTTATGAAGTGAACTATTTGTTTAAGTAAAATAAGTACTAATAAATAAAATGTATTTTTATTGTAAAAATGAACAATATAAATCAATGAAAGTACAAGGTACGAGTAATTTTTAAAAAAATTAATATTTTACCTCAGATATATGAATATTATATTTATAAGGCTATGAATTACAATAAGACAAGTAAACACAAAACTTATTTTAGAATTATATTATAAATTGAATAGTTATTGTTAACATAACAACATATGTATAACGTAGCAATGTGTTATGTTTAGGTTTTTTTTAACAATTGATATATAAAATATATATATATTATATATTTTTTTTTGTGGCAAGTTAAGCCTAAATTGAAGTCTACGATCCAGCAGTCCAACAATGAATTCTCGAATACCATAATATTATAGTTTATGTGAAATATTTGGTGACCATGGTGACGGATTTCACTGGGTTGAAGAAACAGTCACGTCTTAGCATAGAAACCTTCTGAAAAAAAAAATAAAAAAATAACTGTAGAATGTTGTGATATTATAACTGGCATTTGTACTGATCGATGGCCGTTAAGTCACAGAACAGTTTAAAAAACCCTATGAGAAGACGATAGACGAGTATATTTATTTATATATAAATTAATGTTTGTTGTCAGTGTGTGTGTGTGTGTCCTTTATGCATTCCTAAACGGCTGGACCGATTTCGATGAAATTTGGTAGGTACAGAGGTAGATTAGACCTTTGGGAAGAAGATAGGATAATTTGAAAAGGGTTAATTTCAATGCGGGGAGGTTCTCACACAGGGATTATGAGATTTACGATGGAAATTTTTGTTTATAAATAGTTAATATAATTGAGTATAAGAGAAATAATTAGTATAAATTAGTATTTATTATTTTATTGGTTGCCAAAGGTTAATCGGACAGATCAGGTACCAGTATGCATCAGATCGAATTTTTGCACATATAGCCTCTCATCTGCTTTGTCCGCGATCTGACGTTGTGGGATTGCCTACCAGGGTGGCTGAGTCACACTTACTGCAGCTAGTTACACACATAATGAGTTGAACAATACACAATTTTTTTAAGAGTTGTCATATTTTACGAGCAACGAAGTGCTTGGGATCAGCTAGTATATTATATAATTAAACGTTCCCTGACTGATTGAATAATCAACGTAGACCCTAAACTATGTGATACCCAGGTACTTGACCATTTGACAGTGTACGATTAATTTGTTTTTTGTTACCTTTGATATTGTGGACTGTATAATTAATTAAAAATGCATTGGTTTGAAAGTATAATCATGTGGTTTATTAAATAAGCGGTTTTCATGTAATGCTTTATTTTAATACTACGCGGCGAGCGTCAGTATCGATTTACTGCGTCGTGGTTGACGGAAATCGAAGAACTAACTGCTATATAAATAATATTGATGAGCGCGCTTTTATAATCTTATCGCTGTTTGCTATCGCTCTCTCCAACAGACAGTACTTTTCAACCACCGTGTAGTGGTGCACTAAGAAAGTTTTGTTTTTTATAAATGATTGCCGCTGGTTACAGATTATATAATAGCAATTATTGAAATTAGTACTTTTTTTTGTGAATGTAAATGGTTCCTGCTGGTTACATGAATTAAAATAGTATTTGTAATGATTGGATAATATGATTTTAACCTATTTAGCCTAATTGATATATTTTGGTCTCAACACTTTTTACTCGCGGGGATTAAAATCATAAGCGCATATTTGTTTATTTCTGCAGCTATAAATTAGTTAAATGTAAAGTAAAACGTAACTTATTACTATCTGCCGATTTAAAATGAAATCTTTTTATTTTTGAATACCATTACATTGAAAAAATATTGGTAGACATTTTGAATCATAAAAGATTTTTTGTTTTTTATTGACAACGAAGTACATGGAGTCAGCTAAAGCAGCTATATTGCCATAGGTAGCCAGAGATAAGGGAGTCGTGAACCGTACAATAATATAATGGAAACTATGTAAGAGCCAACAGCTGCAGAAAAAAAAAGGTTCTCAAATAACCTAAATAAGATAAAAAGACAATATAAAATGCAATAAAATGTGTAGAACGCGAAACAATATAATAACGTACAATAATGTTGGATTAAATGTTGTATGTGATAATTTCGTCTTCATATAATACCTCTACCTATTGTTAATTATTATGTTAATAAAAGTGTTTTGGGTCTTACGATAAGACGCGAGCTGCAGTTTGATTACCCCTTTGCAGCACTAAAATAACAACCAGGTGATCCGTGCAAATAGGAGCTAACGGTATCGTAATAGGTGCTGTACAATGAATTGCTATTATAGTAAGTCGTAGTGTGGGTAGCCTCATTGTGATTTACCGTTTTTTATTGTTCATTAAATAATGAAAAAACAAGGAAATACTGTTAACCACGTAATATAATATTATAAACCTACACATAATATAAATTATTATAATTTTTTTTTTTTCAATTAATTTAAGCGGCTTCTACATCTGAGGTCATTAGCCAGCTAGGTTATTTAGTAGGTTTATTACTGCGGGGGAAGGTACGGTGTTTTAAAACGCGTGTATGTGTGACAAGGAATTGTCACTAAAAACCTGGGTGATCACCCATCCAGGAACAAGCGGTACCGGTCGGTGCTTGGAGCACATCAGTGACTGAAGCCAGACACCTTGCCACACCAAGCCAAGTGATTGAAATTATATACTATGTAGGACTCAGTTGTATATACAAATGAACATCGGTGAAATACGGAGGGGACTAACTAAGTGAAAGACTTACTACTCTTTTTTGTTGCATTTATTATTTTTTTTTTATTTACCAACGCCCATTCCGGCAGAGAGAGTGTACATAATGTTACAATAAACAAAACGAAAAATAATAGTAATTATAGAATATTAAGAATAGTATTATAAATTTATAAAGTATTAAAATTAAATTGCACATGCCAGTTATATATCCAAAACTTAGGCACATACAGTAAAGTTTAAATTAATGATCAAAATTAATGTAAAAAGCCACACTGAATATACGACTTAAAGGTTCATTAAAACTATATGATGTGAGTGGAAAGGTATGTAAAAAATATTCGTGGAAAGAGTAGGTATTAAAAGTGGGAATATGACAGCTTCCCTGTTCATTTATTTCAGAACAACTTACTATGTTGTTTAATAATTTATTCATAAATTATATGTATCATTGAACTTATGCCTTTTCAGTCGAGAAAAATCAAAATGTAGATAAAATTATTTTCTTAACTTTTGCTTTTGGCTTTCGATTCTTATAAGCACTTGATTTAGGAATGAAATGGTTTTACGTTTATATTGCACACTTCCATAGTATTTTATTATTATTGTAATAATATTCTAATTTATTACTCAAGTTGTACTCTTTAATACCGCATTGCTAAACAAAAACTTAAAACATATATGCTTGTATAATCTATATGCTTGATGTTTGTATCAATGTCTGTTAAATCCGCGTAGAAACAACTAACAAGACTTATAAACTGGTCTTTATCTGTTATCAAAAACAGGCACGCCCGTATCACCTTTATAGAAATTTAAGAATTTGACAAGCTACAACGGACCGCCAAACGTTTGTCGGCCAACCCTCACAAATTTTACGAGTAATCTTTACCCGAACAATAATCGCTTAGCACCTAGGTTTCGGCGATTTCCGTTAATAATAATTTAGCTCGTCTCGAAAATTAATAGTTTAATATTTCATTATTAAATTGTCAGACACACACTATATCGCTTGTCCGGTGGAAAGCTTAAACTGTCTGTTATCGTGTAACGCACACGCATCGTGACGTCTTATCCGCTTTTGAATTTTATCAGTGAAAACGCAGTCATAATATTAAAATGTCCTCGGCAAAGTGTTTTTGCGCGGTTTCCCGTGTATTTCAACGAATAGACGGTCGTCGTCCCCAACCCAGACCGAGCTTTTGTCGTGTCGCCCTCCGAATACAATAACACCGCGTGCGCGGGGGCACCGCAGTATTAATGGGCGAAGGGATAATAACTTTGCACCCGACTATCAGCGCGAGCGCTACTTGTGTGTATACCTTGGTATAGCGTGTGCGGGCGTCGCGGCGCGTGGGTCGATGGGGAGGGTGCAGTCCGGACGCGAAATTAAATTCCTCCGGTCCCACGGTATATTCGCCGTCCGGAAACACCCAACGTTTGCCAGCACCGCCGCCCGCCCCATGACCGCCGCCCGTGACTTTTGACGCGATCTAACAAGATTTATAACCCATTACGTTGTTCCGTGTTAGCAATGCAAAACATGGTGACCGCCGCTGCCGCGCCTCCATTGTATATACGCAAAATGCACTGTAGCACGCGAAGGACCGTAAGTCGTCGTCGTAGTCGTCGTAGTCGTCGTCGCCACCGCCACCCCATTCCTATATTTCCGAATAATAATCACCGACCACCTCCCTCCCGCGGCCGACACTCGCGAGGGGCTTGCACGCCTACCCCTCCCATCCTCCCCTTCGCGACCTCGTAATGTACTGCATCGGATGGTGGTCCTCCGCACGCCGTCTCTTTGTGCTCGGTGACTCGCACGCAGACCTGATTATACGGTCTTAATCATTCGCCTTCGCAAAATAACAATGGTAATTATTATTACACAAGTGCAGTGTAGTAGGTATTGCGGCGGTATACGTTTTGCCGTTGGCGGTTATAATGTGTGTGGTCTAATATGCGCGCGCATTGTATATACGGTGGCGCACGTCATGACGTGACGATAAACGAGACGAACCCAAGTACAACCTCGTTATAATTGCTTCAGTTACATGTTATCATGGAGTTATTTCTAGAACACAATATTATTATCAACTCGACGATTCGTATATTATTGTATCCGTGACACGGGCGATAAAATAATATGATATGTTTAATATGTGAACGGCGTTCGTATGCGTATTATACATTTTAACCACAAATAGTTTCAACGATTTCTATAGAACCGTTTCATTGCATAGTAATTAAAACTGTTAAACGAAAACATATAACTATTATTATTATATTGTGTCAAGTGTTAAATTTAATTTCAAAATAACATTTTGTATTACCACTTTGAAAAACATAAAATGTGTGCCAGTTATATATATGCAAATTCACGTTTAAATTAATCACATACCCATGTAGTTATACCCTGATACAAAAGCTTACCACTCGTAAAATGTATTGATTATTTCTAATTGAAAAATTATAACTGCATAATATTTCCATATCTAAGTATAAAAGTGTTTTTTTTTATTGTAATTTATGCGTTAATATTACATTTACTCAATAACAGTCGTATTATTAAGTTGTTGATTGAATTTTTAATTTTTTAATTTTATAGCCCGATGTAAAAATACATAAATACAAAAATATTAAGCTATAACAATATACAAGTGTAGAAAGTCTGAACATAATATTATTTTACAATATTAAATATAACATAAATGTATATTAAAAATAGAATAACACTGTTGTTGGTTGTCATAACAACACGCGTTTAATGGAAAAGTAATTTTTCATTTAGATTATGCGTGCTTATAATTTTGAGCTTTAAAAATGCTTGCACTATAATATTATGTTCAATTAACTATTTTTGAAAAAATGGAAAATCATTAAGACAACCACATTATAATAATATTATTATTATTTATTAGACGCATGGCAATATTTAGTGTACCTAAATTGCCTATACGATGCGCCGTTATACATATTTTTACAGCTTCATTCAATTTGTATACAAAGTTTTTACGACAGAATTTAATGGAAAGGCAAGCAAAATCATTTTAATTCTTTCTCGACCAAAATATTGTAGAAGATTGAAAAATCATCTTATAGTTTTTGTTTGATTTAACCTTTACAAATTATAATGGTAGTAGGAAATAGTAAGAAATACCTAATAATAAAACAAAAAATTATTATATTTTTCGCTCACAAATAATTCTTTGAACGTATAAAGCGATTTGTATTTTATTACCTAATGGTATAAACTAAAAAGAAACGTAACCATTAAATTTATTTATTGTAAAAATAAAAATGAAACTATATTAAAGGTATATGATTTTTATTACGTTTTTCTTATTTAAAGCCGTCAGCTAAACTGTATACGGAAAAAAAATTGATGGTAAAAACTGTGGAACAATGTGGATATTATTGAATATACCTACACATAATATTATACAGTTAAGAACATATTTTTCAATAAAATAAAGTAAACGTATTCTAATTTATCAAATTAAATTAAATTGAGTAGTTTAAGGATTGTATAATAATTTGTATGAGTGGTATTTCATCGATAAGTATTTATTTATTGTAAAATGTATACCAAATATTATTGTATTATGTAGGTTATAATTTATAACATGCTTTACAAGTATACAGCTAGGAGCACATGTCTCATTTCTAATTATTCAGTATAAATATTGATCAGTTTGTTTACTTGTTGAAGTTCGCTATGTCATGCATGACACAGTTAATTATAAATTCCTTTTCATGTAACTTAAATCAATTTTATATGGAAGTTTAGTAACACACTATTATTGTTACAGTGTACTGCATTAACATCTTTAACTTAGGAATAAATTGTGTTATAAAATCAAAAACATGCCAAATGTTTTGATCAACATTTTACCTATTTCATTATAGCTACGAAAACACATGAAATGGACATTTGAAAATGAAATTTTGCATTTCGAATTTCACATCGAACATTCAAAGAGTATCAAAGGTATTTATCTTATAACTAATGTAAGTGTCAATAAAACACGAGTGAAAGTGCTATTAATCTAACTTGTTATAATGTCATACGACACTTAGAATAAATAAAATTACCATCTTACCGTCATAAATAGTAAATTGAATAAAATAAAATTAAGGACTTTTACCTTTATAATCATTTTAAGCAAACACAAAATATTTGTATAAGCTCTCTTTGTGTATGTATTTTCAGAAAATTATTTATAGACTATAATTTATAACATATTTTATTATTTATTATATGAACGAAATGGTAATTTTGTATAGATATGTTAATAACGAAGAAACTATCAAACGTTAATTGCACTTTAATTATCTTCAATATAGATAATATAATTAAACAATATTCGTATGATCGTGTCATATTACTGGTTTCTTAGTTTACTGTATGAGTATATTTACAAAATAAGTAATATCCTTTTGAAATGAAAATCTTAACCATAAAAATAATTGTATTAACCATTATCATTTTATAATTTATCATCAGTGGGTATTGTTATGCGTAAAAAAAGGAAAATAAATATGATAGGTAATAAACAAATGCCATGAGGTGAGTACTTGAACTAAATGCACAAAAATGTTGATAAACGCAATTCTCTGTGGAGTTAAAAAATGAAAAGTTAAATTTTAGTTTGTAAAAAAAAATACCGAAAATAACGTTGAATATAAACATTAATTTTAAAATGTCACGTTCATTAATTTAAGTGACTAATTTTCAGTTTTTTTTTTACTAAATGTCGTTATTTTGATAATAGTGTGAACTCGACGTCGCCTAATTCACTTTTAATACAATACATAATAATATAATGACTGTCATTTATCGAACACCAACATTATTAATCATCGACATGTTAATAATATTAAACTCAAATGGTCGCATAATAGGACCTTTGCCTCGAATCGTCATGATACGTGGATGATGATGGAGGAGAGGGGGGAGCGGCGACAACGATAGATGACCAAATTGTGCATAAATTGGTTACGTATAACTAGGTACAACGAACATTACACTACTCTACTACGCCGGTGTAGTGTTTAGTCAAGTATAGGTACGCACTATTAATTGGTCTATTAATATTAATAAGAGACCGTCTAATGTAAGTACCTACCTATAATAATGTCACACACAAACGACAATTAAAACTGTGATAGATGATATCGTAACAGGATTATCAATAGGTAATATATAAAACCGTATACCTGGTTATATTATTATATGACTTTCACGTACACGAACCATCATCGGTTAAAGAACAATGTTATAATTAATGTCGGCAGACCGATCGCAAATAGTGCACTGTTAAGGCACCCGGTTCCCATGTGATCTTATCCTCAAAAATACACTCAACTAGAATAATAACAATGTCCTGTAGAAGCATACAAATTTGATATTTATTTATTTTGTATAAGTCAACTTTTATAAGCTTCTTTATAAGCCGAAGGTTGAACTCCGTTTTTCAATAGTTTAAATTTCAAGGTTTATAATAATATTATTTCTTTTAAAAAAGGAGGATTTTAAGCTTTTTTCATACATTTTTATCTGAAATAAGAAAAAAAAAACGGAGTGCGATGTAGAAAGTCTGATTTTTTCTAATAAAAAAGTATAATCGAAATCCGACAATTCTTCAAGAAATGAGAATATATTCCTATTAAGTCCATTATTTATGTAATATTATATTTATTATAATATACCTATCATCCTACACCCGCCGCTAAATAGATATAGGTCAGTAGATAAGTGGAAAATTATTATAATTAAGGTGGCAACTAATATACAGTCGGGTTTGATTAAGTTGAAGGGACCGGCCAAAAAGGATACTACAATATTATAGAAAGTGGGTAAGGGGGTTTTGCTCTACTGTACAGTAGGTTACAAGTGGGTCATTGTAATGGATGGTGTTACATTTCAGATCAAAGTATATTTACGAAAAACGATTCAGAGCGGAGACATTTTGTCAGCCCATGATAGTTTATATAATATTTATTATTTACACTGTTAATATTAATACGGTAGCTGGTAAGTTGAATTAATAATATTATTTGCGTATTATCATATTTAAATATTTGTATATAATAATATTTTAATATGTAATTTTGTCTTAATTTGAACATAAGATTAGATTCTTTGGTTACACACTAACCTACTTACGTGGAACCTTGTTTTCCATTTTCAATTCTTAGATATAAAAGTTGAAAATGTTATACATTTTCACCTACATAATCATTTTAGATTCTGAATGGAGTGATGTATTGATTTTACAATGATGCGTTTTTTTATTTTTTATTTTTTTATTTTTGTGTGACAACCGTTTGGGGCAGTAAAACTGCTTCGATTTTATTCAACAGTATTTTGTTCGAAGGGAAAGTGAATCTAGTCAGTGTTTGGGAGGTAAACTCAATAGTTTTCAAAAGGTTACTTAGAAATGATAAGGAAAAACAGGAATTTTTACGCGAAATTCGTTTTCAACAAAATCAATTTTGGTTTTTGGTGTAACATTAAAAAATTACCGTATGTTCATAAAATTGTCATTGGTTATTTATATTAGCATTTTCTATATATGATAGTAAAAATATATTTTGATTTGTTTTGAACTGTTGACGGACATTTTCAGTTTCCAATTTTTCTATTTTTTTTTCTATGAATGTCAAAAAAATTTTATTTGTTGTTAAACCTTGAAAATTTCATACAAGGTTCCTAATATAATGTTACAATGACATTTGAAAAATATTAAAAATCTAGTCATCATTTTTTTTTATTAGCATTTTAAGTTAAAATTTTTTCACAATACGTAAAACTTACGATTATTTTGAGTTGAAAATTCATAAAAAAAATTCTTTGTAACTCTAAGAGTTTGTCTACCTTTTTCAAAAAAAAAAATTTCAATCTAATTCAAAAACGAATAACTGTTGATACTTGCAATTTATATCATATGTTTATTTTATAAATTCCAATACTTGATAAAATGTTTTAACTCGTTTTGAGCTGTTTATAGACATATTTTGTTTGAAAACTTTGATTTTTGACAACATTCATTTTTAAATTTAAAATTTAATCAAAATGATTTTGTAATTAATAATTGATAAAATGTTCAACTTGTAAAGCTAAAAGTTTAAAATTTAAAACAAGAATTAACGTGTACATTTCAAGGGTCTATTGTCATTTGTTTTAGAGTAACACCAAAAACCAAAATTTATTTTGTCGAAAACTGATTTTGAGTAAAAATACTAGTTTTTGTTTTTTTTTTTTTTGTTATTGTAGTCGTTTTTGATAACTACTAGGAATTCTGCACTTTTGGCCCTTCAAAGTACCAACCAGATTCACTTTCCTATCAGAAGAGATGCTGTTGAAGAGAAACGAAGCATTTGTACTATCCTAAAAGTTGTCGACAAACATAAATAAAAAAAACACAGATCATCGCTCCGCTCAGAATCTATAATCTTAGGAGCCGTGAAAAAGGTCAACGTATTGACGATTTTAAATGTTCAAGTTAACCAAGTTCGACTGTATAAAATATAATTTTAACACTTTATAGAATTGCGGAAAATTTAAAAAACGGGCACCGGGCCACTCAAGTGTAGTCTCTCACTTATACGGTTATTAATACAACTCATGACACCCACGGAACAACGCGTTATTATATAATCATGTCAATTATTTTGAAACCACGAGCCACACATGTGCTGCACTGTGTATTCGATCGAAAACTATTCCACATTGCCACCTGTACGTTTGTTGTTAACTTTTCTACCCACGTACACGTTGTGGGAAGTCAATATGGAGACGACATTGTCAATGGAAAATCAACCATAATAACGTGAACGTTTTACCCTGAAAACAGTTGTGAAAGCGAATATGAAAACGGTCGTCTTATTGTGTTGTCGCAGACCTTCTTTTAAAATACCAAAGATCCTCGCGAAGAAATGCTCTTGCAGTAGGCCATGAACACCATTTGTTCGTCACACTTACAGTTCATTACTTTTCTTTGCTATATTTTTCCAGAGTGAATATTGTTTAAGTATAAATCATATTCGTGTACGATTTTATGTTAGTTTGAAACCAAGTGATTTTTGAAATCACTTACTCCTGACGTCATATGAATCCCTGCAGGCACACATTTTTTCAATTTAATCAAAAATTAAATTATTATACATGTTGTATAACTATGTACCTATATCAACTTTTTTTGAATTACGTTAAAAAATACGATTATCTTAAATTAACTTGAAATTATAAATTAAAAAATAATATCTTATCTTTAAATATCTTTTAAAATAAATGATAATCACATGGCTAGTAATATTTAATAAACCTAATGAATATGGATTCATAATGTATTATATGGATTAATTTTAAAATCTGTGGAACTATTTTCATATTTCAATTTCAAATTGAATATTAATGTGCTTATTGCGTGGCTCAACAGTTACAAAATAAATATCTGCAGATTAATATCTTCATGGTATATTCACAAAAAGTATAACAATTTAAATATAAATTAATAAATAATATTGACAAAACACCTACCAAAATAAAAGTTTTACTCAACCAATCGTAGTAAAGACTAAGTAGCTACTGCTAAAAAAATACCGCAGCAGTGCACTGAGTAAGGAATGAAAAAAAACTGTATAATATTATACCAGCTACCAGTATATATTATATTATAATTTGTATAAATATTTATTGGAACGGCTACACTACATGATAATCGTATTAATAATTATAATCATGCATACAACGTTGTTTGCTCAATAGTCATAAATGTCAATGACAGAGCGACCAGTGTTTCTCTTATACTAGTAGTAATTATTATTCTGATAAATTTGTTTTTATCTAAAAATAAAAATATGAAATTCTTCGTTATAAAAATGCATAGCATGAATATTTTTTTAATGGCGTTTATGCATTATACGGAGTTGAAATTCTATACGGTAATAACAAGAAATATTGTTCTGGGTAATATACAAATTAACGTAATTGGGAAAATATAATATAAAAAATAATATGTGTATTGATTTTTTTAAGTAAACTCAGAGGCAAATTAGTGAACATAAACCTAAGCTAATGAGTCAATAACCAAGTAAGTTAAGTTAATACGGTGAAATTACTTACTACATTTAACATTGAAGAAACCTAATTATCACATCGATAAAACCAACAATATAGTTTATCAAGAAAGTTGTATTTACATTATTTTATTGTGAAGCTGAAGCTATAGGAGAGAAGGATTAATTTTTCTAAGCGTTGAAAGTTTATTGTAAGAATCCAATTTAAAATCTCAATTCACACACATCTGCTTTAGTCCGCTTCCTTACCCAATCATGTGTGTCGCGTGCTGTACTAATCAATTCATTGAGTTATGTTGTTTTTCATAATTGAGATTAGTGTCTTTAATGGTTTTAATTTTTGAATGTAAAGAAACCCTTATATTATTGTAACTGTTCAATTGACAATATTACACAATGACTTTAATAAATCTATTATTTCTATGCATTTATTTTTTCTTTTATATTTTAAAGTCACCTAAAATCTTCATGATACATAACGCTAGTTGACAACCTCATGTAACGAATGACCACACAAATACTTGAATAATACGTAACATTTATTATAGTTGAAGAGTGTGTGAAAACTAACGTTCAAAATAAATTTGACTTTTTGTTTGTTTGTAGTTTTACAATAAAACTTTGTGCTAAAAAAACTCATAAATATCAATATATACAAGTTAGTTTGGAAAGGGTCTTCTCCTTAGTCATATTTATTGTCTCTTGTTTTTCATGGTTTTCAAATATTAATTTTATGCACTCTGTGGTTCAATGACAAAATATTAAATAGCTACTAAATAACTACCTATAGAAAACCATTTTGGAAATTTAAAGACAATATTAGTTATTTGGGTTTACAGGAAAACAAACATTTGACAGATTATTTTATAATATTTATTTCAAAGTAACAATAGTTTATCAAACCGCAGTATTATGATATTTCATATAACAAAAAACAACTTAATAATATTTCTATAGGTCACTTAAAATTGAATTGAAATTCATAATTGTTATAGAATTGTTTCAAACAATAATAATAAAGTTAAAATCTACTGCGACTTACAGTTGTTTTAATAGTACCTACTTGAAAGTTAAACCGATTTATATATTATTATATACTTATTTACTATTATTAAACATAAATATCACTTTTTATTTGTATTGAATATTTATGGTTTCCATTTTTTTTGAAACCGATAACATTAGCTAAAAGTGAGTTATATCTGATGTAGGTATAATTAACATAGTACCTATACTAATTATTATGTAACCAAAGTTTTCACTGAGACCCTATTTTACAATTTTAGTAGAAACATAATATTACACGATAAGTTATAATAGAATAAATTACTATGTTTATAATGTTGGGGTTGTGGCCGTGTGGCTCAAACTTACTACATACATTAATTAATCATAAAATAACGAATATAGAATATTGAAAATATATTTATTTTTTTTATATAAAAACGTTTTACTTACTTATTTTTTTTTTTTTAACAAAACTAATAGAAATTGTAAAACTGAATTGGCTGAAATTAAAATATATTTTTTTTTTTTCATGGTCTTACTTTGAACTCCATTTATTTATAATTTAATAAAACATAGTTCAAACATCCAAATGTCATAAATTTCATATATAATAAGTAAGTACATAATACATTTTACTACATTTATTCTGATTGTATGTTGCAACTACGCGTTTAATACCTAAGTCGGATGACGGTTTATTTTTTAATATATTTAATTTCATGGATTTTTTACAACATTTTCAGTTATTGGAGTAAAATGACAGTTGGAATTGCGGAAATTTTCCTAGAAATGTTTGTTATTTAAGTATAAAAACAACTTATTATGGTAATAATGCGATAGGGTACATTATGTTTTACGTTTTACTGTGCCATATCAAAATTATAAAGTATTACAGGAAAATTGAGAATGCGTCTGTTGTTATTCTTATACATATTTCATCAAATTAATATTTCTGGAAATAGCTCTTGTTTATTTTTAATAGCATATTCTAGATCTTATATTTTTATTGCGTTTGAAAAATTATCAATACCAATGATTTTCGGCTATGGTGGTGGATGGAAATCCACTTTCAGAAATATTATGATAAGTCCATAATATATGTGTTTACTTATTATCTTTATTTTTGATTTTATAAACTTGCGTTAAAATAATATTTTATATACTCAAAACACATTTTTATACAGTTATTCAATTTTAAAAATTAGTGGTGCAAAGAATTGTTCAAACAAACATTGAAAAATATCATTCTTTTAAAAGTAGATGTGGTTTTCATTATAAAAATAACTTATTCACCATCAAAATAATGATGACTGCATTGTTAGCAGAAATTAAATATTATAAAAACAAGAAAACTTTATGAACAAAAATGTTTTTCGTGTTTATGAAAAAGTAAGGAACAATGAAACTATAAAAATGCTGAAAATAACAATCTATTGAGAAGTACTGAAGTGGACATTTAGAAAAAATAATTTATACCATATCATATTTATGTTTTTAGCTATACGTTCCTTTATACAGAACTCACTGTAGTGGTGCGGAATTTATCAAAATTAAAAATTTAACAGAACGCGTAGAAAGCGATGTATCGAACTCGTTTATCTTGTTAGGTTATCTTCGAATATCGACAGGAAAAAGCAAAGCAAAACAAATTAATACATCAGGAAAATCAGAATATAAAAAGTTGAGACAAATTGTTTGTATTGGATACTTTACTTGACTTTAATATACTACCTACAGTATACCTACCTATGTTATTAAATCATCTAATTTCATATTTAATAGTAAAATATATTCTTTAAACTAACTACTTACTTGTCAAGATTATTATATTATACGTACAATTAAGAGAATATTAATTATTATACCTACGCTCTAACCAAGGCATACACATTACAATATATCAGTTATCAATCATATGTTTTTTTGAGCTTTTGAACAAAACGTCTTTTTTTATAATATAGCGTCTCGCCGTTTTGATTACAGGAGGTGTCGATTTTCGTTTTCGAAAAGAAATTGGCCGACAAGCTGCACAAACCCAGACGGAAGGAGACTGTGACAGAGATACTGAAGAAGAGCGTGCACTACTTGGAGATGCTCAGACAGCCCAAACTCATCCTGAAGGTGGTGCATTCCGTGGAGGACTGCAACGACACGCTCGCGTTCGCCGCCGAACCCGTGATCGCCAGTCTGGCCAACATACTCGCGTACCAGGCGTCCGTCGGTGGCCGGGCCGTCAACGGGCCGCCGTCCACCGGCGCGTCCATCATCACCACCACGGCCATGCCGCGGCCGGCGCACGCGAGGGAGTACAACTTTTTGGACTTTGAAATCAAGTACGGCATCAGACAGGTGAGTCGGTGTCCGCGTGCCGGACGTCTGCGTTTAAAACATAATCAATATCTGCGCGTTCACGACGAAACACCATCGCAGGTGGTTATGTTGTGTTTTTTGTGTACAATTATAATATCATAAAAGACCGAAAAGACCTAAGGGTTCAATGCAAGAACCGGGTATTTCCACTTTTCAGGGCGACCATTTTAAAATCTATTATCTTATTTACTCCCATAGAAATTAATTAACGATATTGATTGATAACTCCGAAGATAACAATCGGATTTGTATGGTTGTAGGTATTTCCTCAATAAATACGATTTAATGGAAAAGTCACTTCCGAAAAAAAGTGGAGATACCTGGTAAATGGTTATTTCTGCACCTGATCCTTATTATAAGATAACCACGTCTGGTTCGATAAAACATATTATAGCGCAATCAGCCTGACCTGACATTTGTTATTTTCCAACGTTTTTCGGAATCAATACACAAATGGTCAACTATACAGACATATAATTGATATCACAATATCTTAAGCCGTATAGAATATTCTTTCAGCTTCTTAAACAATAGGTAGGGTATTTTTTTTTTTTAAATTACTACGAGGTAGGGTTTAAAATGATTTATACTTTTGATACTTTTGTTGGTTTTATTTCTTTATTGTTCTTAGACAACAAATAATTAAAATAATTATAATATTATTAATGAACCACAGTTAAGATTAACTAGCTTTATAAAGTAAGAAAAAAAAATTATAGTTTACTGATATTTTATAATAAATTATTAAAATTGCGTTTCTTTCGTAATAATAACGTATTAAAGAAATATATAAAACCTATCAACATGTACATGTAAATAATCGTGATAACAAGTAGTTAACAAGTAACGACAAAATAGATATTAATACACGAAATGTAAGTGCATAGGTAATATGTATATTATATAAATAACAACTTAAAATTCAACATACAATTTTAATATTACCAACAATATACTATTACATTTTTTTTTAATTGCGTTCACTTCATAAAGATATCATCTGAATATATAGTTGATTGCCAAACAATCTAGATTCTTGTAGATTTCTCCTATGAATGTAGTCTCACTTGCTCTTAATTGTACGAATATGCATTTGTGAAATAATAAAACTTCTTAATAATTGTCTAGGGCCATTTTAAGCACATATCTGCTATTATAGTATCTATAATTATTTAAAATATATGTATTAGAATTAACGGGATTAATATTATTGTCATATGATATTATGTTAATTATAAAACGGAACTGATAATTTAATTACAAGTTTTTCTAAAACCGTTTTTATTTTTTATTATTATCTGTGTTTTTTATAGTTTGTTAGTTTTATTTGTTTTAAACCACTTGCAGAATAAATATAGCAAATTATTATTTTATCTTATTTCGTGTGGGTCCGTTGCAGAAAGCGACATATATTATAATATAGTGTAACTATATGTATATCATTTAAGTACTACAAGTTTTCTACATTATTTAGTAAAATAAATAAGTACATTTTCTCGCAAGATTATAAATATTGTATTTGTAAGTGAGTAAAAATGATAATGAAACCAATGTAGATCAGCTACCCAGAAATCTCGTAACAAAGATGTATTGTTTTAATATGAAATCTGACCAACGGACGTAACAAATTTTAATACCATTACAGTTTCCATCTTCCTTTTTTCCAAAAGCTGGGATTACGTGACCCAAAGTTGAACAATATTAGCGCACTATAGAGTTTCTATACGAGTGAACAAGTATTGTGACTTATCTTGATGAAGATTTTATTATTTTTATTATTTATCATATTTTTTACATCATCAGCTAAATAAAAATTAACTGGTCACCTTTTTATTTATCTTAGATGAAAACTTCATTTAATTTAACTAAATATTTTTTTATGTATAAATATTTATTTAATATTATAGTATAATAATATGCATTTTTACATTTCGTGTCCGTAAAGCATACTTATGTAAATCATTATAAGTTTACAATACTTTTACATACTTTAAATAAATTCCATGTAGTCATAAACTCTTAAAATATAAAATATAGGTTGTTATAATCTTGTTAGTCAATACACTGAACAGATTTAATCTATTCTGTGGTCAATATTCCATAACTAATTGATGGCTTTTGCGTTAATTTAATGTAGCCAGGTACATGGTTATTTCTGATCAGATGTGCAGAAACACACGACGTTTTATATAATAACAGTATTATTGTCATACAAATTGTATTATCGAGTGTTTGTGCGTATACTGTAACAGATGAATTAATCTATATATACACATCAAATAATATAATGATATATTATAATTGTATTGCATAAATGCGTTTGCGTTTAGTTCTAAGTACGTATAATATTTTATATATCTCGTGAAATTACCCATGAATAGACACAATATTATACGCGTGTGTTCCGCACACTGCACACAGACATCGACTAGTGCAACTATACATAAAATATTATATAACAGATATATAGGTCCCATAGGTTATAAATTATAATATAATATGTTAGGCACCAAAATCAATGTCAATTGTATTACTTCTATACAGTCAGTGTTCATAATTAATAAAAATATATGTGTACTTCAGTGCTCAGAGTCTTTTAAAGTAAAATTATCAAAACGCAATACAACACGGCCAGGAACTTTCATCATTATCTTGTGTTCTTGTAACCTTACCTATTTGTTTACTAAAATGTATAATGTATTTTAATTACTGGATAATATTTTGAGATAATATTAATTTAACAATTTAAACAAATCCACTTATCTTCTTAAGTAGTTAAGTGTTCTTAAAGTGTTAAGAACTTAGGAGGACGCTAGGTACCCATACACGGGTTGTCTCCGTCTTCCACACGTAAGTACGACATGGCAAATTGTCTATTATCTTTATCTAGATAATATTTTAGTTAACTATTCCAACACTGGAATGAACTGAATTATTATAATTTAAGATTTATAATGTAGTAATATACCTAGGTAAGAACTTATGTGGGAATGTATAAAAAAAAACAACTACAACCATCGCATAAAACAAATTCATTATACTTCTAATCTGTTTATTAATATAGATTTAACTTTTCCATTATTAAGGTAATATGGTTGACATTCTTGGTCAACTTTTTCTAATGTATCTTTATAAAACTACATATTATATTTCTACTCCATGGATAGGTTAACAGAGGTTAGGAAACACAGTTCATTAATTATTCTAGTTAAAAAATGATTTTTTACCTATATAGAGTATTTTGAGAATCATCTAGACAAAAATTCGCGTTATGTATGAATCGTGAACGTAGTTTATTCCGATGCATGGTAGTTGGTCTAGCACCCATCGCCCAACTTGGATAACAAGTGAAAACATTCACTTGAGGACAACGCATTAGGTTATAACACATATGTGATGAAAAATGGCAAATTCTCTCTGTCAGTGACTGAGGTCCTAGAGATTCTCACACTCGTGAAATTACCAATTTTAAGTTTCCCCTGTTTTTCGCATTTATACTGTAACATAAACTTGATAAATAATCACCAGAGTTTGGCTAAGTCATATGATAATAATTAATATCATTAATATCAGGCTTTATAGAATACAGGGGATGACTTAAATTTGTGATGTATCACACTGACAATTTTACTTTTATGTAACTATATTAAAAAAATGAGTATTTTAGGACCTCTTCAAAAAATATTAACGGTTGGTTAACCATAGGTTTGATTATTAGCTAAGTGTATTTTGCTAAGTATTGTCCTAGCCTCAACTACTTCCCTTCAGTCTACTGCTAAATTATAATAAACATTTTTTATTCGTAAAATACATTAATATAATTACAGACATATCCATTATAATTTATAATGTATATTACTATCGCAAGTCTGCACCCAACACATGCGGATGCTTATGACTCTTATAACGTATTTCAATCAATACAAAATATAAGCAATAATAATATATAATATGGACTATGAGGTATTCTCAAAATATTTCTCAGAATAAATTCCTGGCGTATTTTAAATGTTTGAAGTCTAGAGATGGATACATAATTCTTTATTTGAGTCATTACTATAATTCTGCAATAGACCTAAGACATTTTTCTAATGTCATCGTTTTCTAAATTCAATTATTACATCTGATACAATTGATCAATAATAACTTAGTCCTAAGTCCTTATAAAATATTTTAATTAATATTTTGAATTGGATATAAAATATTATATTATATACCTACTATCATAAAAAAAAACATAAAATTAATTATTACAAATATATATAAAAAAAACTTGAGTGATATTATAGAATAATATACAATAAAACAAACCATAGTAATGTACATTAAATTTATCATTGGAATCAGATAACTTAAAATCTTCAGTTTATATTTCAATATTATTATAGATTATCATCAGTCTGCTTTTTTAAGTGCCTAAATAATAAATTATAACTAAACAAAATGTGTTATCTACATATAATATTGTAAATACTTTGTTTTTGTATTAATAATGTATTTGCTTTATAATATTCATTAAATTTAAGTTTTTAGAAAAAATATGTTTTGTATGAATAAAAATAAAAGGCAATACAATTTTAACGATTGATACTTAGCCTTGGTTTAGTTTTTCCTGACAGAATTATGCTCAATGTAATTTCGTTCAAAGAAAATCTCTTTAAAAGGACTGTAATAGATAGAGATGTGATCTCAAAGTGATTTATAATTTTCTTTTGAAATTACACAGGTTTAAATTAATTGCATGTATAATATTACTTAATATTTTAGATTTTGATCAAACATTTACAAAGTGTTCGTGTAATTCATACTCAAAAAATAAACCTACTTCGTCGTAATTATGTAAAAATGGATGATAAGTGTAATATAAAAACAACTAAATGCTTTTATTACATGTGTAAAAACCGTAGGTATGCATAGCGTACCTACATAGTGGCTGCCAACGCACATTTTAATTGTATAGTGTTAACGGTATGTTTGTGTTTTTTTGCACATTCTGCTGCTGTCATTTACCCTTAATAAATAATTAAACTAAAAGTATGATGATAATATTTACAACACGAATCATATAATATATAATAATATTATTCATATATAGATATTGTGTACATGTAATATATGTTACTAACTTTATGACTAGGCTTTTCCCGGAAAAAAATTCGATTATATACATATAAATACCTAATACAATATATCTAATGCTTATAACAACAATACCAAAGAGTTGTCAATATTCACAGCGTTAACAATATGTTTATAAATCACTGTGAAACAATATTATTTAATTTGGATACTAACAAGACAACACTTGGTCCTCGTGATCTACACAGAACATTTTGATAGTGGAATAGTATAGATACCTTACTGTCGGCGTCGTTACCCGGGTTGATGTAACGGGGAGTGACAATGTTATCAACAAAGCCATTCTATTCTGCGGCCGTGGATAGCCAAGTGATTTTTATTAGATTTTACTTGCAGTACAGTACGAAAACTCGAAAATATAAAAATTTGAGAAATATCGAAGATGACAGATTGAGCCTATGAACAAACGAAATCAATAAGAATGTGAACGAGTACGATTCAATTAGAATCGAGGTTTAATTTAGAATGAAGTGTATTAAAAATTGAACTGAAAAGTGTAAGCACGGGATTAATGGTAGACTTAAGTCTTCTCAGAACCTAGACAGTGACGGAAATGGATCTGACAAGAGATGATCCACAGTGCCCCACTGTCGTATGTCCTTCGGGTCTCAGGATTATTACAACCATTTGGCTGTTGTTCACTGGTTCCACTGAGATTAAAGTTGATGATTATTTTTATGTTTACGTCACAATTTACGAGTTGTTTAAGTACTGTTAAATCTCTACAGAAATCTGTGTGAGAATTCATTCATATGGAACACTTGGCTATATAGTGAACGAGAGTCTTAAATATAAATTCGACAGAGTTACGAGGAGAGATACGTCTCCTACATCGAGATCAGTGACTACAAACTATTTTAGCGTATTGTAAGGTTAGAAGTAATAAAATGTGTTTTTTATTTTTGTTTTGTAGTTTCCACAGTTCAATGTTAGGAATCTATTAAATGGGTTACGAAAGTTTCTCCTCAATAAGGCTCAACACAGTTGTAAATAGATATTCGTTTGTCTAATTAAAATTGTTTTTTATCCCTCGATGTGATATTTGTATGTTTACCGTAGTTTTTAAATTTGTTAATCAATTAATAACCCAATAACACTAATTAAGAGCAGTTGAATACACATAATGTACTGGAGGACAACAGTCAACAATGAACTGTGCATTATTAACATAAGAGTCTTATATTTTTCAACAAAACAAAAATTTGTGATTTTGAGAGGTTAAGTACTGAATTCAACGTAAACAACAATTTTTCATGGTAATATTTTTACAAAATATTAATTAAATTATTCCAAATATCATTAAAAATAGTTTTTATAATTAATATTGGTATGTCAATTCATAGATCATTCAAAAATGATCATTAGATACTTCAACTGCGAGTTTATACTATTTACCATTAACTGCATCGATACCACTCATCTCTCTATTGAAAAAAAAAATTATTTTTGAAAATATTTTCGTCAAATAATTATTACCATGGCAACCAAATACAAATATTAGAGTTCCATTGTAATTTTTTTTTACGATGGATAGAAAGAGGTTTTAGATATTGGTTAAAGAACACGTGCGTTACGAAAAGAAAGAAGAATATCAAAAATATAATAAAAAATCAGAGAAAAAAATAAACGAAAACGAGAAAAGTATTTCAACATGAAATCAAAGAAACAAAAATTAGAGAATGAGCAAACAGATGAGCTTAAATATTTACACAACGGTGATATGACAGAGAAATTTCAATATTGTAATGCATCTCCTTTCAAAAATAAAAAGGGGAGATCTACAAACACTCGCTTTCGTCAAAGTTAAGCTGAACATAACGCGTATCCACAAGAGTTAAACGATTTACTGTATCTATGGTGATGGCAAAATTAATAAACATTTCAGACAAAACATCAAAGTTTATAATACATTATTTGCACTCTCTTCTTTCAATGCTCAGAATGCGGTTAATTGATATCGGTTTGTTAATGACCCCCAAGTGAGTGTTTGGGGGGGGGGGGGGAGTTGAAAGCAAAATGCACCCGAGGCCCTTAGTCATTTAACATTAAAATGTTGCAGTGAAACCCAAAAGCGCAAATTGTCTATTTTGTTCGATAGACAAATTCGTTTTGCGCTTTTGTACCTTAGTAGTGGTATAAAAGCTAAAAAATAAATCTATTACCTGATACAATATTGTACCTGTTACACTATAGGTTTCATTTTAAAATTATTAATTAATAAATTTAATTAAATATGGAACATGGTATTTTTATAATAATTCAAAAATAAGTAGTAATGAATATGTAGTAATTCATACTCACGAATAACATAATATTAATAACTAGGTATATGATGTTAATAAAATACATTTTATTTTTGTAAAATTAATTTGCGCTTATGGCTTCTTAAAAAGGTATTTATTTTTGCGCTTATGGAATATTTATTTTTGCGCTTTTGGGTTGCGTTTGGGTCCTATTTTACGCTTATGGGATACAGCCAAATGTTGACTACGTTAGACGTACAATGTAAAAATAATTATAACTTTTATTTAAGTGTCGTTTATTTTATTTTATCGTTTTTGCTTGACTTATGATTAATGATTACACGTGGTCACTATATTTTTAAATTAAATAAATGTTGTAATAACTTATGATAAATAGATATCTATAAATATCCATAATCGTGTATTACGCGTTTTGTATTTGTTTTTGGTATTAGTACAGTAAATAACATCGTGTTTACCCAAGTATCCACGTACACAGATTATGCTCATTAAATCCACTCCTAAACTATATTGACAAACGACAAAAGCTTGCTTTGCTGGATATTGTAATTTAAATTGATAGCTCAACAAGTTGGGCCTTAGGGGAATATGCAACCCAAACATAACTTTGGTAATCTCAAGCTATTACATACGTAAAGCATATTCCTGATTTTTATTAACGTGTCGTTTCCTCGATGCCATCACGAATACTAAGGGACATAAGAAGCATCAAGTTATCGTACTAGATTTGAAGTGATTCTGATTTATTTTTTATCTCTTTCCAAAAATAATTTTTTTGATAAAACGAAAGCTTTTTGTCAAGTCTTACAAAGCTTTACTTTGATTGTAAATCGATTTTAGAAGGTAGTTACTTTGAAGAAATAACTTTAAATTATTTCAATATAATACTTAATCACTATATATTTTTATATTGAAATAAAAGGTCAGCAATCAAAATTTATTCGAAAAAATATTTGTTGAGTGCTGCCTTGGTTTTATCTTAATCATTTAAAATATTATGTGATAACTGATAAGTTATGATTAATAAAATTTTAAACCTTTATCAGTAGCTGAGGTGAGCATATTTTAACAGATAGCCAACACTTGGCTCCTAAACTAATACGTAATATTTATATTTTATTTTTATAGATTTTTTATGGCTGTTAAATAAAGTCCCGTTACTACCTACTTAGATTTTTTTAATATTTTTTACCGTATTTATTTCTATTGTGTATAAAAAAATGTCTTAATCCCTTGACTGGATGCTTTTTTATTGTAACCTATGTAATGTAATATGAGTGTGCAAAGCTTTGTTTTTAATAAAAAAAATATTCATTCAGGTAATTAAAAGTTATATATTTACTTTTATTTTTAATTAATGTAGTAAAAATGATGATGGTTTAAATATTCAAATTAAAACTTATTTTAATCTAATTCGACGGTATAATTTTTTGATAGCCGAATACATTATGAATATTACATTAAAAAAATAATTGTACAAAATATTTAAATGTGATGTGAAATGTATTAAAAAGGAATAATTTTTAATTCGGTGCCACGAAATGTACCTATTTAATTAATTTTAAAATGTTAAGCAGAATGGGATGAAAAAAAATATTCAAAAAAAAATTATATGGTTTTAATTACAAAATAAATCATTCACTATCAGAAATAACTTCTTGGTTTTTACCAAAAATTGCATATTATGAAAAAATCAAAATATAGAACAAAAATGTGTTCTTGTCAAATACTATACTGTTGATTATTGACAGAAAAGATCACAGTTAAACATATTAATTTGTCAAGCTACTCTGGAAAATGAAAAATTAATGAGAATTTATTAATATTATACTGTACTATAATTTTAATACTATTTATTTAAAAATGTCTTAATATTTATTATTTTTTTATATCATATAAATGTAAAATATCTAGCTATTGCGCCTATTACCCAGTTAGTATTTACAGATTGTCGTATTTTATATTACGAGTAACTGAATAAGTTATAAGTGTATAAATTATCAAAGTGTTTAAATAATATTTCCTCAAACTCATAGTCTATTTTTCGTCCCACTTTCATAAAACTATTATGGTATTAGTTACACATATTTTATTTATTCCTGAATCGAAACATAAACGCACCTACTCCGAACTCAAACTACTTATTTTAACTGGTATTTTAATGACTGAATAGTACTTCAAAGATCCCAGAAAAAAATTAATTTTAAAAACAGTCAATATATATTATCAAAATAAATATCGTTAATAAATGCTTATATAAACATTATTAATTTATCAATACAATATCTAAAAAAATACGATTAGGTAAAATAAGCAGATTTCGTACTTATACGTTAGTTCAATTCAATGTATTATTAATTAAAATTTAATAAGAAGAAATATTGTATTTTCGCAGCTAAAATACTTTTTTTAAATAGATTTTGATTCACCAAAGTTTGTTTGGGATGTTCTTATAAATTTAACTTTTAAGTTGCCAAAAAAAAAAAAAACTATTATAAATTATTATTATAATTTTAGTGTTTTGGATAATATATTTATTAGTTTGATACCTACTTTAAGATAATATCAAAAAGAACTATGAACTAAGTTTAAAAAATATCTCAATAACGTCATCATAAAATAAAATTAATTTATTGCTATTTTTGGATAATTTCTAAAAGAGATTTCGAAAAAAAGTAAAATTAAAAAAATAGAACTTTGTGATTTAATACTTCTTCTACCAAAATAGGTGATTCATAAAACATAAATAAATATTATATTCACTTCACTCAGAAACTAAATCATTTGATTAAACTATTATAATCAAAGCTACAATTTATATATAATCTATAGTCATAATATAATATCTAACTTATATCAAGAATTTAAATGATTTTCCATATAAAAATACACCTTTAATTTAACAAATTTCAGATTGCCGAAGCCCTTGATTTCTTATCACCTCAAGTTCACCACCACAATGTTTGCCCGAGCAGTATATTGGTTACAAAAACAGGAACCTGGAAACTTAGTGGTCTGGAATTCATTGGTATGTATCTATTATTATTCAACATAATGATGCTTTAGTTACATTATATATATATGATTTATTTATTGATTGTTTTATTGACGCTTATCGGCAGTTGTGTAGGCAAACGCAAAATTAACATCATTTTTCGATTTATAAAACGATTTCAATAAGTTTGGTTCTTTTTTTCTTTAATATATATTAAGGCAAATTAACATTTTATTTTCAATTAACAAAAGATACACTCTTCGTAATTGTATGTATTTATATAGTTGTTAAAATAATAATTACAAAAGCGTAAATGTTTATTTTAGAATATTGTCGTTTAGTTAATGTATGTGAACGCCTGCTCACATATTGGTGTTGTTCACTGTGTTTAACTATTAAATAAGCACTCACTGTAAGTGTACCTCTTTAGTATAATTACATCACTGTTTGAGCACAGATGGAGAGGTCATTAGGAAATTAAATATATCTTATCATACTTTTCAAAAGTGTTTTAGGAATTACGAGTTTAAAAACTTACAATCGCAAAACGTATTTCTAAAATATTTACTTTAATATTATCAATGACCAATGAAAAAATGGTGTATTGAATGTTCCTGAAGCTTTAGGGCTACATCAGCTAACATAAATGTATATAAATAGTCACATATAATGTGGAAACACAATATAGGTAGTTGGTAGGTATGAATTTACATTTTTTTTTTTTCATTTCAACCCACTTTCAACCTATAAATAATAATTAACATTGTTTAATGTACAGAAGGTTCCTCGGATATTAATTTTTCTAAAAAGGCGAGAGTGATGTAAACACCATTAACCGACCACTAAAAATGCCATGCTTTATCCAGGGGCTAGACACTGTGCAAATATAATGTGATACTATATATTGTACTATTCCAAGGCATATATTATTATGTTCATGAAATAAATAAATCTCCAATGTGAAAGCACAATATACATATATCACATCATACAATATTATTTCGTTGGCTATAACGAATATTTTAGTGTTTCCTTGTACCTTTATTTCAAATTTTTTTCGGTATTGTTCATCATTGTTATCTCGTCAATTTTACTATATTAGTGTGAGTAATTATTTTCAAAATAATTTAATTTTGAATGTGTTCGATATAATTTGACTAATAGACAAATGGTAAATAATTAATAATTTTTTAAGGGAGCAATCAGCATAATTCATTGTGACGTATGGGACTTTGTAATTGTCACATATTCGTAAATAATATCGTTAGTTTATGCATTTCGTTTAAATGACAAATTAAATGACAATTTTAGATAAGGTAAAAAAATTAATTTTTCAATCAATCAAACAGTTATTTTGTGTGACGTAATGACTTTATACCTACACGTCAGAATTTGCCTCCATTTCGTGATATTTTGTTCGTCGCAAACCGAATACCGAAAATAGTTCAAACCTAAACATACAGTTAAAATTATTATAAATTTATTTATATGGATTTTCTACCTATACGCTTAAGTTAACTATCACAGTTCAGAATATGAACAAGTATGAAAATAATTTTAACTGTATATTTTAATGAGCTCCTGTCTATTGAATTTTTTTTTTTGAATAAAAACTTAGCAGATTTACATTATTGAACATTAAAAGATAATCTAGATGTTCTACATAACTTAATTGCCATTGAAATTAAAAGAATTTTCATGGCAAAATGTTCGTAGAAAATAGGTATGTATCTACACTTGTATAGACTTGATTGTCATGAATCATGATAGATAATGTTCGACGTGATACGTGCGTGTGTGCTGCATGTGAGAACCATTAGTAGTATCTATAACTATACCAACTATATTAAGTGTAATAATTGTAATTTGGCAAAAAAAAATAAAAATGTGGTATTTCTAAATGTAGAAAAGGTTTTAGGAGTTAAGGAGTCTGAAAAATATCAAACTTATTTGTAACAATGTAGCATTAATTTTTATTTTATTTTACTTTAACGTCACTAGTATACAATTATGATAATTTAACAGTTACAGAGAAAAAAAAAATCATTACAAAATTTAGATTAAAAACAGATTAATTCTTATATGCTATATTACAAAGCCATTCTCCAAATATACTATTATATAATACATTATATTATAATATATGCACAATACACAGCCTAATAAACGTAAACGGTACCTAAATAATGTATTAATTTCATTAACTTAATATCAAACATATAAAACATATTGCGTGTCGAAACACATAAAATATTAAGATAATCCAGTAACCCGTATAAAATAATAATTTTTAAATCATCACATCTAAAAAAATGAATTGATACTTTTGTTTCAATAAATGTACAATACCCACTACGGATTTCAGTGTGCCATATTATTATAGCAGACTTGAAATACGTTCTATATAGCATTTTATTTTTACATGGGAAACATCCGTAACCGACCGATTTAACCGCGAATTTATTACTAAATATACCACTATGAAAATGCATCGTAAAAATATAATGCATAATGTAATAATATATATTCCCGAGCACCGGTATTTTCGTTCAGTACAAAAATTCGCACGAATGCGCGTTTTACATTTTTTTTTGAAAATTTATGTGCTGTAACGTACTACGCCTATTGCTATATTATGCGCGTAATGCGGATTATGAGAAATGTGCTGTCAATTTATTTTGTACGACGGTTACAGATAAATCTGCAGTGGAAAACGTGTGTCAATGTCCGCGTTCCAAGCGTCTCTGCGTGTCGAGACGCATTTCTATACATTATATATTGTTAATATTATATTACTCCGTGCTCATACGCAGACAAATCGCTGGCTTTTTGCTCTCCGGGAACGCCGTCGGATCCATATTAGTCGAGGCAAACGATAAAATATTCCATCGAAATTGCAATAACACTGTTCGTGCAACAAGGACCACCGTAAATCACGACCCCCCCCCCCTCAGTCGCGTCGGGCGCGCTCGTAATTAAAAATACGTTTTCTCCGTCTACGCGCAACAGCTGCGATTAAACGATTATAAACGATTGCCATTTGAATAAAATCGCCCGGAGGTGCCTATACCGGCTGCCGATAAACTCGATAGATTTATTCAATATTTTAAGGATAACTAGGATTTAAATCGCCCCCCCCCCCGCACACACGCAGGCCTCACGTTCAATAATATGCAGTGATTTGTGGCACCGCATATTTAATGTTTTTTAACACTCGGCTGTTCTTCACTCGAGTGAAATTTAAAGTGAATATAAGTGAATTTTACGGTGCAGCTCAAGTAAGGTAGGTAATGATATTATTTCGGAATATCAAATAAATCTCATAACACTATTTTCTATTCTATTATATTGTTCGATACTGTTAAGAACTGTTGGCAGTGAACTAAATCGATGTACGCGCACACCGTAAAGTGGAGATAAATTAGAGTTATTCAATAGGTGTGTAGGCTATATGTGTGCATGTCAAAAACACACGTTCTGATATTCTATAGAGTGCAGCGAGAGTGGGTGTGTATACGTTGGAGTTCTCTCCCGACAAATAGCTTCTTAACGATAAATAAATCATAACGAACACGGTTCAGTAGGTAGTTAAATACGTTTTACAGTCATTTTATACGTTTGTTTGAATAATCAATTCCTAGAAAATGCCAATACAAGACAAAAATGACCAAGTATACCCACGTGGTTTGTAACATTAAACATTGTTTACTCACTCTAACGATTGAAAAACGTGGAAACATGTAGGTCAGGGTTTAGGTTTAAAAGATTGCAAATAATATTTTTATTTTATTCAGACAAATATGCGGTACGCTATAAATATAAAATACGCTGTTATTATTATTATTATAAGAACTGTTTGCACATGATGTGAACTGTTTAAATTATGTTTGGGGACCTAATATGCCGGAACACGTCATTTCGTCAAGTTTCAACATGAATGTTTTTCGCATGAAGGAGGAGGGGAATTCCCAATTTTTCGCTGTCTAGTTCACGCCAGTAGCCCAACTGCTGTTTGTTGGGTCATGTAATTGTCTTCAAATCATGTAATTTTCAATTTTTTAGACACTGTTGGACAACTTTCGAAATTTTTTGAAATTTATTTTCACTAAGGGGCTAATAGTCAAATAACTCCCAATAAATTCTAATGATAATCTGAACTGTAATACCAATAAGTGACTCTCCTGCTAAATTTCAGTAAAAAAATCTAAACTATTATTGTAATATATAACCTATTTGAAAATATTTATTAACAAAAAATTTAATAAATATATTTTTCTGTAATTCCTTACTTATCTCGGAATTTAAGACAAACTTTATGAACATTTCCAGGTACCCTAATTGATTCCATGAATACATTTTACAACAATATATTTAATTACATTAAATTAACAGCTATACAATGGATACTTTGAATTATTTGGAAAGTCTACGAGCATAATATGATTAATTTTAAATAGTTTTTTTATATTTTAGATTATTATTATTATTTTCTTTAAAAACAATAGGTATACAAATAAAAAAATGTATGACTTACAAATAACATAAATATATTATATAATTCGGTATAAACTGTATCGTATGTAATTAATTAGCTATTGTAAATTTTGACTCGATAATTTAATTATTAATTTACTACTACATACAATTGACTGCAGGAAATATTATTACTAAAATGTAGACTATAAATTCATAATGCAAAAAATAAAAATAAAAGTTATTACCTAGATAATAATATTTGGACAAAGCGCGTTGCTTGTATAATAATAGGGACATCAGTCGAGAAACTTTAATAGTTAATTAGTAATAATATTTTGTTAATGAAACAGAACTCCGTCTGCTAATTATATAATTAAAATGTAAAACTACTTATAATTTAAAATAAATGCATAACAATTGTATCTGCTTATAACCCCGTGTTGTTGGTGCCAAAAATATGTTGAATAATATATAATATATAGGTATATAATTTAAATGACTTTATTAATATTGTTCAGTGGATTGATTATACTGTAAAATAACATCACACAATTTCACGGTTGTACCGTTTGTCACTTTTGCCCATCGAGCAGCCAAACCAATGATATCTGCCACCATCGGCTATATTAATATTATCGTGTATATTTTATATTTTATCTCATCAACGACGAAAAAGAAAAATGTATTTCACTTTTATTATTTAACGAGGAGCTGAGTAAGTCCTCGGTTAAATGTATTGGGCTTATGCATATTAATAATGGGAACTACCGGATGAATGCATAATTGCAAATCTCATAATGCAACCGTTGTACAGATCGCATTACCCGTTAAAATGGTTTTAAGTGTTAAGCAATAAAGCCCGAAACAAATTATTAAAAACCTAATCAATTCGCGAATGACATGCCTATAGGTAGAATACGGATCGCCCACACACTTTTGTTAACGCGTAATCGCAAAGCAGTCGTGACGTAACGGCGTAGGTACCTACTTTAGGTAAGTAAATGGTAATATACTAATATCCATATCAAGTTATTATAACTCGAGCATATTGCACTTACCTATATTGTATAATATTCAATATAAATTATAATTTTGTGAAAACGCCAATTTAAATATTGTAATAGGATATTTTTCTGTAAAACACAATATTATTATTCACCGTTTCGCAATATTGTACAGGTTTTATACGTCATCGACTTTGTTTAAATCTAATAAGTTGTTCACGAGTGGAAAAAAAAAACTAGATATTTTAATAATGTATGACTTTATATAGGTACTATATTATATTATGTAGTTTGAAACGTTACAGTGTTTAATTCTGTCATCATAACTTATACGTTTATATTGTTTTTCTTAAAAAATTGGTTGGCTGCCTTTTTAACTTGACAATGTTTTTATGATTTCGGTACCAAGCGGATTTGCCAGATTTTTTTATGTAATACGTCACTATATAGGTTACTATAATATATGTTTCCATAGAGTATCAACATAGGCGCAGATAGCGTTTGAGGTTTTTTTTTTTGGAAAATGACTGAAGCTAAAAATATATTTATCAAGCTTAAAACATTTTTAGGAAATGCTTGTGGGGCTATTGAAATATTAGGGGGTGCATAGACCCTAAAGCCCCTTTTGTGTCTATGAGTACCTAAAACAATGATGGTGGGTGTATAATTGTAAAGTTATAAAAATTGTAAATAATATTATTATCGTCATCATTAAGGTTTTACTTATTCACAGCACCCATTTTCAGGTATTTTACCGTAATTTCGCTTTTGAAAACAAAATGTTCTCTTTATTCCTTTGACTTTATTGCTGGATTAAAAAAAAATTCAATGCGTTCATTTTGCGTCATAAAAGCTCAAAAACATTATCATGGGTCCGCATTTCCAACTTAAGCATATTATTAATTTTTTTTAAAATTATTTTCATTCAATTTTTTAATTTAAAAACAAATGTTTTCATACATGCAATAAATTTCAGTATTTCACTATGCCTGCTTGATAGATAATATAAGCTTACTACTTCTTGGTTCTTTTGCAACACAATCTAAAAGTTTCAAATGTCATATTTTTGATACATTCCATTTGTTCAGTGAATTCTTTTACAGTTACAATAATACTATAGTAAAACCCTTCATGAGTGTAGGAAATGATGTAAAGATTCGACTCATATCAACTTCAAACCACTCAACATTCGAGTATTTTCACAAAGAAGTAACAAATGAAATATTCTAACATTTTTTTTTTGTGATAGATGAATTGACAAAGCCATTCGAATGACTCAGGCAGATAGTTTAAAGCTTCAAAAATATATATTTCTTATAGGTACTTAAAACCAAATGATTTCTATTAAATACACATAAGTTTTACTTGACATTTTAAAAACATCAGGTATTGGCCAAGATTTTCATAGTCCATCTATGTACCTAAGTGAATAGCACTCACGTGGGAGTCATTTAAGGCTGGCTTTTATAATATGGGTTTCAATATTTTTTTTTGATACTCAAATTATATCATTTCATTTTAAAACTTCTAATACCTATATGACGTACTTCATAGCATTTTTTCTTTTTTTTATTCAATTGTTTTGTAACTTATAATAACTTTTATAAGACAATAATATATATAATACTTTAAAGACAAAATTGAGTATTTTTACATTACCTATAGGCTATAGGTTCCGTATTTTTTTAGTAGGTTCCCATGAATAAATATTTATTATATCCATTGCCTTTTTGATAGACAACGAGATACGCACTTAACTTGCACGTCATCAGATGTTATCACTGTAGAATACCAATGAATCATGATGCTATAAAATTGTGATATCTTCTAATAATAATTAGATTATATACACTGATTCACAAAGCAAGCATTTTAAAATTCCATATGCAGAACATATTTTAAATTATTTAGATTTTTTATACCATTTAAGGAGTGTCTTGTGGAGATAGACTTCTTTTATTCAAATGAGAACCAACTTTTTTTAAGTGTAAATTATTTAGCAGATCATTTTTTGAAACTTTTGATAAAAAGGTACTATGCATTTAAATAAACATTTTAATGACTAGTATATATTTTGAGTTATTAAAATATAACATGTAGGTACTAAAGATAACATAGTCCTTAAATTATTTTTATAAATAATTAAAAAATATTGAATCTAGTATTTATTATAATCAGTCAGTTTTGTAAGATTATAATAAAATGTTGAGAGATATATTATATAAATTAGTAAAAATGTTCAATTCATCATAGCCTCCATACGGCTATATCTTACAACCATTATATCTATATCCATTACAATTTACCAATTTATGATAAGTACTCAATTTTGAAAATCTCTTAGTTCGATTTTTTTGTTAAAAATTATTTTAGTCACCTACATAATTTTTCTAAAAAGAAATCCGAATAAAAAGGTTAGTTACCATTTGTAAAAGAAGTTTGTATCGCCTGTCGCCACAGGGCACACCTTAGTCAATATATTTGATATAAAAAATCTAAATAATTTAAAGACTGGTTCTTAAGATTGAAAACAAATTTCAAACTTAAGGATTTGAATAAATGAATTATAAACAAAAAAATTAGGTTTAGCAGTTAGTATGCTTGGCATATCACACCGTATATATCATCATATTAAGATCTAAAAATGTAATAAACTTAAAAAATAGTTCATAAACTCTATTTTATATTATAATATAAATTAAGTTGTATGAGTTTATTTTATATACCAAAGTAAAGTTCATGAAAATATGTATATAAGATCATTCTAAAAAATATTAGTTTTTTTTCAAAATATTTATAGTGTCTTTTATACTTTTAGAAAGTTAGAAATATGTATTTTTTTGTTTATTTATTTTAAGTTCTTTATTTTTTATGTGTATTTATATTAGTATTATATTATATTTTAAATTTATATTTTTTCATTAAAATTTTTTTTCTCTTTTTATATGCAAAATAATAAAATTTTAATTTTTAAAAAAGAAAAATACACCCTTAACTTTTATTGTAGATATAAAAATTATATGGACGGTATCGATATTAGAATGTATGTGATAAAACAGCCTCTTCAGACGTTAATTGAATTACTTTAATTAATTAATCATATAAGATTATATCATATTGATTGTCTTAAAATATATTTTTTAAAACCAATAGATAAGGTTAGGTAGGTAACGTTACCTACCTATTTTTGATCTATATTCATATACAATAATAATTAATGATTAAGTAACATTTGTATTTGTTTACTTTTAAAATTATTTTTCAGTTCAGTAAACGTTTTTCAAAGATACTCCAACATTTTATCCTAGGAATTCAACAAACGTAGTCAAACGAAATTTAAAAAGAAAAAAAAAATGTTTGATTGAGCCAAGTACCTACCTAGTACCTAATATAATAGGTATATAAATATTATTTAACATGTCATATAATATTTGGATACAGTTACGAGTTTACGACCACCATAAACAAATGTTGACCTTTATAATTGTTAAATTTTAATAATATTAATTAGATAATAATAATAAACTATATATGTATTATAAAGGGTTATTGCAAAATAATACAGAAACTTTCGCGATACGATAAATAATAATTATCATTTAGACATAGAAAACTATGATAACAATAACAGAGATTATAATATAAACTAAACTACATATAAAATACAAAATAACATATAATGGTACAAAAACAAGTTACCATGATATTATAATAAAATTCAGTAAAGTAAGCGGCGTCCTCGTGACCCAGACGCATCATATGGTCAATCGGCTGGTTTATACCATAGTTGATACTATGCATAGGAGCAACAAAGGGGACTCGAGATCTTATGGAACGAGAAGGAATTTTAATATTATTATATGGATAATTATTTTTGTTTAAGATGTATCAAATTATTTACTGACAATATAATAATATACAACTCCACTTTTCCTGCGAAATAAATGAACAAAATAAAATATAAATTTCATGGCTTGGTGTATTCCTGTTTGAGCACCTCAGTTCACGGAGAGTCGGTGTCGGTGTTCCTCGTTTTGTGAACAGGTCTAACCTAGACGATTTGCAGCGCTTTGTATATTCCAACAAAATTATATATTTTTTAATTGTAACTTTTCTTGCCCATGACGACCAAATAATAATACGAACAATATTAGCCAAATGTTTTTCCTCTTCTGCACAACCATAACTTTCGTATTTTAGGAACACAATTCATTCATAAATCAACATATTTATGGGTTGAATTCCGAGATAAAAATAGCAAATATTACCCTCTTTGCAAAGTCATCTACCAGACCTTGAAAAGCTCATCACAATTGGTTTAGCCATCATGAGCCAATTCGAGTATTACCCCGGACAAACGGACACTTCGATTGTATTGTTTTGTTTATAAATTATATTATATTATATTATGGTATGTGTACAAATGTATATATTTTACAGTGTACAAATGCATCGAATTTGAAGTCATTTCGTTTTCTGAATACCTAATTAATATTTAACTAAAGTTTAATACCTTAAATCAGGAATATTTAGTACGTTTCGACTTTTCTAGTTATACCTCCAACACCCTCCATCAACTACAGGTAGGTAATATAATATCCCCGGTTTAAATTCACCATGGTCCCTAACCGAGAATTTAGTGGTTTCACTGAACGTTTCCCACAGGTCAGTAATAACAAATATTTACCATTTTAATTAATAATATATATATATATGTATTTATGTTAAAGCCATTAAAAGTAACCAACAAATAACACTTTTATAACAATGAATTAAATACACGTTTCGAGGATAAAACGAAAATTCGTATTGGACATTATTAAAATATAATAATTGAATAATACTCATAAAACTAAAACTATTAATCGTCTTTCTAAAATGATTTTTAATATTAAAACATTTGACCAGTACAATTAAGTGACGTAATAATTTATTGTTTATGAGCATTTTTAAACACATTAAATTGAATTCGAATGCGTGCAAGCTGGCACTTTTCAATGCGCATAGACTCTGAAATGTAATTGAACATATAAATACATCTATTGTGGAATTTAAGTGAAAAAAAAGTTACCCTAGTAATGATCATGAAAAAATACGACGAAATAATATGAATTTACCTAAATGGACCATTAATATTATATTTGATATAAATAATAACGCGTATATAAAACCTTTTAGGAAGGTGATTATTGCAATTATATGATCAGAAATTTTCACTTTACCATATTAGGCATAAAATTATATGTAAATTAACATTAAAGAGAAAAAAAATAATAACATATAAAATTATATTAGTACAGCATAAACAATATATTGAACAGCATAAAAATAAATACAGTGAAATCTCTACTAACGGATACCTCCTAATAGCAAATACCTCCCAATAGCGAACGTTGTCTTTGGAAAAAACTACAAATGTTCTACAATATGAATGCTCTGAATACCGGACACCTTCGAATAACGAAAACGATATTGTATTTGTGTGTTATTGTACTTTGGTATTAATTTGTTACCTAATTACATATGTTTTCTTTAGAGCTCATTTATGTCGAACTGAGCTCAACCGTTACAAGAATTGATAGACTTATTGTTTGTGCTTACAACTTTTCTATTGTTTATTATGTTGTGTTGTTTCTATACGTATGTATTGTTGTTGCTAAATATAGTATTACTGTTTATATTTGAGAATGTATTGATATACTACCTAAATAATATTTAACACAATTTACCGGTGTTCATAATTTATTTCCTACGAAAATGGTATATGAATATATCACTACACGCCTAACTAAGAAACTTGAATAGAAAAT
Organism: Nasonovia ribisnigri; assembly: GCA_027563435.1. Lineage (NCBI taxonomy): Eukaryota > Metazoa > Arthropoda > Insecta > Hemiptera > Aphididae > Nasonovia > Nasonovia ribisnigri. The sequence continues at coordinate 326,664 of JANEHU010000586.1, forward strand.
TAAGTTTTTTGTTTTTTATTCAATAAGCAAAATCGAGTTTTATGGAGAAACGTGACATAAGGTATTCCGTAAAATGACCTTTTCACTGGGTCGTCGTTGTATAGTTCATGTAGAAACATATTCAAATATTGTGAGTAAAGTGTAACTAACGTGTTGACGTTGTCAACCCATTCGGCGTACACGGAGCAGAGTGAAGTCCTCTTTACCTCTCTTGGACCACCGATGTAGAATATATATTTTTATAAGTTAACTAGATTTTATTTTAAACACCTGTTGGCTGTCACTTGATAATATTACTCAAATTTCTCCAGAAAAAAAAATGTTATCAATGTAGTGGCGAGCTATTATCAGTGTTGGAAATTTTTATTTATCATAATGATATACACATGTTTAATATAAGGTGGCCGTTCCCGGAAAAGGACACTGACCATCCAGATGTCCAGCCTAGGGTTTTGCTAACTGATATTTTTTTAGTCAAAAAATAATTGCTTTATTGTTAGGATTGTTTTTACAAATTGTCGATAAATACGTAATATTTTTATAATTTATACAACGTCAGCCATCAGGACGTGGTCTCGACCAATATTTGAAAACGACTTAGTGGGATTAACTTTGTTACTGAAAAGAAAATGTAACGAATTAAAATTATATCAAGCACAATAACAGGAAAAAATCTTTTAATATTTTTTTTTGTCTCGGATAGCCATTCCCTTCAAGTCATTTAAAAACTATTTACTTAGAATTTATATTATTATAAATACACTCGATTTTATTTAAACGTTAGTTGGTTGTCACCAAACCATATTATGGCCTATTATTCTCCAGAAAAAACAATTGCTGTCAATGTTAGGCATTAAGTGTTGGCATATTGTTTTATTTTAATAATAATCGCATATATGGCCGTACATGGGTAATATGAGAAGAGGGTTGTAATCTCCCTGATATACTTATGGGCCATGGTATACTAGTGCTCTGCATGGTCCGGTCTAAATCAGTCCAGTCCGGACCGGACCGGACCTCGGTCCGGTTTTGGTTCGACTTTATGAAATAAAACTAAGTAATGGTTCGGTTCAGTCTGGTTTAATAAATTTAAAAAAAATCGGTCTAGCCCTATCAGAAATATTTAGTGAGCAGTTTGGTTCAGTCTCAAATAAAACTATTTAATTTGATTTCGATCTGGTCCGGTCCACGTATAAGACCGATTCAGATAACGGTGCGGTCTTCGGTCCCTGTTACGGAATTATGGTCCGGTCTTCGGTCCCGGTTATGCCATTACGGTCTATAATTATTATTTTTATTATTTATCAACCAATATTATATTTTTAAATCAAAATACCAAGTAGGTATATTACACCATTGTATTATTATAATTATAAATAATCGCATTTTAATCTTCAGCTGTCAGCTATGTTACTCACTCATAAGACAGAGACAACAAATGTTAGTGTCGCGCCTTCTTAATGCTTTGATGAACCGGTCTATTAATTGTTTTTTAAAAAAAAAATTGGTCTGGTCCGATTTGGTCTTACTTCAATTAATATCGGTTCAGTTCGGCCTGTTAATTGTTTGAAAAAAAAAATAGTCTGGTCCGATTTGGTCTCATTTCAAATAACATCGGTTCGGTTCGGTCTGTTAATTGTTTAAAAAAAAAATGGTCCGGTCCGGTTAGCTCAACATGTTTAGCAACAGGAATCAGTTAAATTCGGTTCAAACCGTCAAATCATAGTTCAGTCTGGTCTAGTTTCGGTCTAAGCTCTGATTAACTGGTCCGGTCCAGTCCACAAAAACACGGACCGTGCAGAGCACTATGGTATACCCTATCGAAAAGACACTGATGTCCAAACCGAATGTCCAACGTCAGGTCTTGCTAACGGATATTAAAACATAATTGGGTTATTGTAATGATTGTTTTTATCGGTAGTCGATAAATAAATATCTTTTAATAATTTATATAACGGCAGCCATCAGGTGGTCCATACCAAATCGATGACGTTGAGTGGAATTAAATTAAATGTAATAAATTAAAATAATAAATGGCAGAGTAACAGGGAAACGGTTTTCATACTATTTTCTTATTAAATATCCATTGGCATCTAGGGAATTGGGAATTACAGTTTCATATTAAATTCAAGATGATAGCCGATTATCGAACTGATAGAGTATCAGGTATTATATCATAATATTTAAAAATCATCGACTGGTGGAATAGCGCCTGTTTGTTATAAAATATAAATGAGCCATAACATTGTTATTTGTTTGATACGTTAAATAATAATATATCTATAGTTACCTGCCTACACATTCTATTCTTGAGTCAGTTAAATAATATATTATATAAATAATCACATTTTACTGAGCTGTATAAAATGCATATTGATGCCTCCATATAATATTCTCGTCGTTTAGTAATGCTCAGCTGCGTATCGATGGAAATCGATTTATATTGCTTTACTCGTCAATTCGACGACACGCGCAAAGTTTGAACGGCGTGTAGCTAAGACTTCATCAGTCGAATAGATTATTAGAATACTGTCACTTCCAACAAAATGTTCATATGCAAACATATTATAATATAATAAAATAAATAACTAACATCGATATGTTGTGTTATTAGAATATTATATAATAATAATTGTTTATATGCTACGCTGAACCCATTACGTACGTAATAATATACGTATGTTATTATTTTGTACAATGTTTGTATGATTCGTTTGATGTGCACACTCGAAAAAGTTCTTTGAAAAAGTTTACAAAAAAAAAAGCGTGTGAACTGTTCGTTTTGTTCCAGCCGCTATGAAAACCACGTAATTGTTTCAGGAAAAAAGTAACTACCTACAAGGCTGGTTTTTATTATATCGTGTGTGTATGTACGTATGTATGTCTGTCGAGAAATCCTGGCGGTTATTCGTGAATTCAGCGTTTTTTTACTCATGAAACGTAAACACATTGTTTCCTGCAGTGTAGGTATATTATCTTTTTTTTTTCGCCAGAGTACAATGATATGTTTTTTTGTTTTGTTTCAGTGTATACTTAAAATGCTTTTGGCTAGATATATATAATGATAATTACTGTTTTTAACTTGACTATAGAGATAGTTATGTTCTACAAAATTACAATTTATTTCATGGATATTGTAATACATGACAATGTTGGGAAATCCATCTATGATTAAGAGATTAAGTAAACGTAGAAGGATTATATTATAATTTAAAGTTCATGAATTTCAATAAACATAATACAATCTTTCAATACCTGTACGCAACTTAATATTATATTTTTATTTCAAGTATTTTAATACATCTATAATAACTAATGAAAATTAAATTAAACAAAATTATGATCATGAACAATTGTTATTGAATTCTTAATTATAGAGCCATATTAATTTCAATAACTACTTAAAAAGTAGCTCCAAAGTCAGCTTCTATTAATTTTAACATAAACGATTACGATGCTGAAAAATTACGTTTACGAAGTCTACACCCATGCAGATATTTCGAAACTAAATGACATGATATCGTGATGGGTTTGGAATGGATCGGACACAGTCGGGGGCTACGTGAAATTGACCTCCCTAGGAACAAATCTTTCATTGTATCGAAAGTATGTAGTTGCAGATTTCAATGCGTGTTTAAAATTGGGTTGCAAATAATTGGTACATATGAGTTTTGGAATCGATTGCTTAAAGTCTTAGGGCGAACTTAACAGGCGATAAATGGATTGAGTATTTATTAATTTTAAATTATAAATTAAATCATTCCATAAAAGTTAATTTTACTTTTTGAAAGTAGTTCACGTTTAAGAATATTAGATTAACACATAATATAAACCAATCCGTTTTCCGGTGTTGGTGATCTAAAAACGTGGCAAGAAAATATCGTACTTTTTTATTGTTATCTACTGGACTCGGATTTAGGAAAAGCTAGCCAAATGGCAACAGTTCCAATTACATCAGTTTGGTTATAAATGACAAATGTAGTATCAACCAGTAAGCTGGACTACCAGAATATTAATAAAGTATATCGTTATCATTAAATGCTTTTTCCGTGTTTTTTTCGGATAAAACAAAGAAAATAAAACTATAATATACATCAAACGAAAAAAAAAATAACAAGTTATTGGTGGTACTACCCTGATAGAGATAATATTTTTAATTATTACAAATATCTTACATAATTCGGCTAAGATCTGGCATAATTTCACCGTTTGTGTTATACGGACATTTTGATTGTTTATATAAATTAACTATAATAAATATACAGCCATACAGTAAATAATAATTTATTATACTAATTATAGTGAAACTGTACAAATATTATTTAATTGTTTTCCCTTGTTGTACCGTTTAAATACTGTAATTATATGTATAGGTAGTAAAAAAAGAATAAACAAAAATAATACAAATAAACCACACCAATACGCAAATGAAAATATTACACCCCAAATAATAAATATATTTTAAGTAGTTCCTATACTACAGTTTATTGTGTATAATATTGCTCATTAGTGATTACTACACTCTTTAATAGTGCTTTTAAACCTTTTTTTTTACGACAAAAGACTAATTTAGATTCATAAAAATGGAAACACAATTAAACATTTAATGGATTTTTGAAGAAGTAAAAGTTATAAACCTGTATTATGTAAATTGAGAATCGCCTATCTTCACAATTGTTTTTCTTATCTGTGGTTTTTACAATCCCATCATAACACCATAATAATGTTATTCAAATTTATACTTTAAACATGTACAACATAAATAAAAACATTTTTGGCCAAAACACATTACTGTAATATCGGTTGAGAACCACAGTTTTATACATACATTAATAATATTAGACCAATCTTAACCACTAAATACAATTGTCGAAATAGATTTGAAGCCCTCCAGGTAGTTCATGCGTAACAAGCACCTCTCTTGGATGATTGGATCAAAGACCAATTAAAAAAAAATACACTCTGGAAAATGCATAGGTACTCAACTCAATGCTATCCACTATAGAATTAGGTAAAATGAAAAACAGCAGATTGAAAACGCAAAACCCATTTCTCTTGTGATGTCCTACTGTTTTCTTCCTCATAAACTTAATAACGTATAATTTTCAATTTTTATATATTTTATACATTTACATTTGTAATATTAGTCATATTTTATAATAGTAATAATTTTGTTTAAATTCAATGTAAGAAAATACAAATGTAATATTATTATGTTGAAACGATTAAATAAATAAATAATACGAAAAAAAAAGAAAGAAACTATCTATATACTAACCTTCCTATAAATGGTATTGTAAAATATTTTGTTTAGTTTTATAGTAACTTGTTTGGATCATATTACTTAACATTTAATATGCTGTAAATTATTAATGGCGGTTTTTTGAATAACAATACAACATAAATATTATATACGTATACGTTTACACATAAAATAAAAAAACAAAACACTAAAATACTCGTTATCATTTCGGGTTGAAAATATGAATGTAGCACGAGAGTAGTTAAATATTTGGAGAAACATTTTTTTTTACAATTGACATTCAGAATAAAAGATAATAGTATAATGGGTTATGGCCTAAGGGTCCCTATAATAATATAATAACCATACAATTATCGTAAAGAATAATTAAATTAAATATAATATCTTAATCGTAACGTAGTGATTTGTTTGATTTTCAAAGTTATCGCGTCGATCCTGGCACTGTTTTTTTATAATTTCCATTAAATCAATTCATGGGGAATCTCGTATCAAATTTTTAGTGTCTGAGGTGTTTAAGATTATAATTTTACAAAATGTTGGCTGTAAAATAATTTGCCAATATTTGAGTTATAATTGTTATGATTAATTTAATTGTTTTATTATGATATTCAATAATATTGTTCGTGGAAATCTAGAACTTCTACGTAGGTAAATTATTATTTATTAAAATTTGTATACAGAATAACATTTTCAGAATATTTGAATTAATTTTGAACTATTTCCTGTTCATAATATCATTAACAAAAGTTAACAAGAAATAATGAACTATACATGATATATATATATTATAAATACATATTATAATATTTTAATAACAATATGATAATTAATGCAATATGTTTGGAAAATATAATATTTTCTTTTTTTATTATTATTATTTTAGAAATTATACAATCAATGCATAGTAAAATAAGCATATTATGGTGATGTTTTTTAATTATAATGTGGTTAACTTCAGAGATGCACCAAACAGTGAAGGCACTTTGGTGTGTATTATAATTTTATTAAAATAACCATAATATCTGGTACCAATAATAAAATAAATCACTCAATAGCATCAAAAATATTATACAATATGGTAATTATATAGGTTGTCAGTCTACGGTTCACTCTAATAGTTTTTCGTATGTAATGGTTTACAATGTTTACATACATTATGTCATTATGGCAGGGACTTACTTAATGAAGAAATCAATTCGACACATATTGTACCTGCAAAGTGGTTATCTATTTGCCCACTTTTTAATTATTTCAAGTTGGATGAACCAAAACAATGACATTGATGGATTATAAGTTTTGAAAAACTATTCTAATTTTTATAAATCGGTTTAAACTTCAATAATATACTTGTATTTGTTTTCCTTATATTTGTCAGTTTACCACAACAGCCTCAAAAATCAAAAATAACTGTTGTTTCTTTTTTAAAACTCCTTAATAATACTTATTAGTTAAAATGTTCCACTGTTTTATTGAATTTTCAATATTATATTGTGCAGGATTAAACTTGGTCACCTTAAATTGTTTTCACATAATTATAAAAATATTATCGAACAGTAGCTAAGTATTCGTTACTAATGATATATATGGTACTTTCTCATAAAAATTCTAGGATTGGTAACCATCCACGATACAGAACATAAAAAACTAATAAATATATAATATAATATATATTATTAGTAGGTTTTATTTTTAAATACAAGTTAGTTTAGATATTACCTTTTCAATATTAGAATATTCTTGATTAATACTAAAACGTTTATCCAATGAAATTGTATGTATTTTGTGTAGACGTAAATTTATAAACATACCCTTATGGTGAATTTGTAAGAAATCTAAACCTAGCAATCCACGTATTTACCTAATTGGAAAAAAAAACACTTAACAAACACATAGTGAAAAAAAAAACAAAATTGTTTACGCTATACGTTCAATAGCATAAAGTATAATATATTATATGCTAGAAACTAATGAAAAAACAACAAAAAGAGCCCAATATTAATACGAAAATTCTCAACTATTATGAATTTTGTGTTTTTGTGAATGCTGCAGCTTATGTAAATATATTGATGTATTGATTATAAAGTATGGAATTATAAACTCCCGTGAGTATTTCGAAATCAATACTTTAATATTAACTCACTAAAAATTACCACTGTTTTGTTTTTTTTTTTTGCTTAACTTCAATTCCTTGCTTTTTAAATAAGTATTCGATTCAATAATGCATCTAATGTGAGGTGCGTTTGCTTATTATATTTTATTTACCTAATACTCCGGGCGTGTTGCTTGGCCGGTTTCACTCTATCAAACAACTTTACCCTCTTTACCAACACGGTTTGTTCAGTGCTCTGACCACCATTTGAATTATTAAGTAGATGGCGATGTGGTTAAGTTTTAATACGCACGAATGCATAACTATTATCATTTGAGCTACTGTATGTATGTGAGATTTTAAGCCATCATGATGTAATGGCGGTTGATACCCTGGTCCGAAGACCAGAGAACTGTGTGTGTGGAAACAGCACTGGAATTAATCCCAAGTGTTAAATCTGGGGTCTATTTAACCGTTATTAAGGTTACCTGAAATAATAATATACGATCATAGGTACCATATACATTAGGTATAAGCCTTCTAATTGGGAAAGCGTGATTTTTAGTTCCACAAAAATAGGTTTTGGATTAAAAATTATACGCACGAGCAGTGGCGTACTAACAGGTGTGGTTTTAACCTTCGACCCCTCCCCCCTTACATCCGAAAAAAATCATTTAGCCGAGTAATTTTTCCTGAAATCTGTTTTATTAAAATAATTAATTTATCAGTTAATCTAGCCATCTATATTAGCGTATTCAAATATAAACACGTCATCATAATTAATCAATATTTCTTGGCGTCTTAATATTATGTTGTCAGTTACTTTGAACGCAATTATGAATAGGCTATTTCTTAAAAATCATCAGTTCCGGTTATTGTCCGGTTCCTAAATTGTTACTTTCTGTTATCAATAGGTACCTTCACCGATTCGTTTTTAGAAATTATTAAAAATCATAAGTAAGAATAAAATAATGCATTTGTTAAGAACTTTAAAAATATGAATTTTATTATGTAACATAACAAACAATCATAAATTAATATATTTTTTTTTTAATTATTAGTTTATAATATAATTAGTTAATCATATAGTATAAGTAAGTTATTAGCTTATTATCAAAGTATCTTCGGAGAATTTTACAAAAACATCAAACAGTGTAACCACAAGAAAAATCAGAAAGGAACTGTATCAATAATTAACTATCATACTTGAACCAATAAAACACAAAGAATCTATGGCACCGAGAACCGGTACCAGACCTAAACCCAATATAAAATATTAGATAATACACTACAGTGTTTATACATCATATCAAATAAAATATTTTCTGTGACTCACGTGTACCACGCCTACAATATTCGATTTCAAAGTATTTATAGTGTCTTTAAATCAACATGATTGGTTGACATAAAATTACATTTTTTTAGCTTTATAATAGTTATAGTTATAAAAGTATAATTAAAATACCATATCATAGTTGAAGTCTGCGTAGGTAGCATATTGATCCTAGTGGACATCACGAGGTGTTCTATAATTATATAACATTAGACCATATTATTTATATAAGTATAAGGGAAATAATTTAATCGCATTTCCTTGGCAAAATAGTGTTTCAAAATAAGCACGTTGGTACACTCTAATTTATATATGCAACCGTAATGGTATAAACCCATTGCGTAGGGCTCACGTTATAACAGTTGAAAGTTTCTCAATATGTAAACTTCAGCAACGACTGTTCTTGGAAGCATTGAAGCCATAACGACTATAGAACGAATTAAATCCTTTACTGCACATATTATATTCAATATTTAGCGATTTTGATTTTCACCCATTTAGACGATTAATGTAACACAACAATTTATAAGCACACCATATAAATAGTATTTTCTATTAATTTTCTGTTTGAAATGAATATTCAAGTATTTACTTCAAATAATATAATAGGAAGGTATATGGATTTTCATTTCAAATTCACCTAATATTGATAATGTGATATTAAAGAGGAAATACAAATGCAATTTTTATTGCTATTATAATAACCATGGTTCAAGTTAATAATAAAAAGCAAAATTTAAGACACGAAACATTTTAGATAGTTATGGACGAGGGGATACCTTATGAGACATTTTAAATTAATCCATGCAATATCGGGGCTAATTATTGCATGACTATGATTTAGTGGACAAAAGTTATATATTTTATTTTTTTACGGTGTCATTTTAATATTTTTTAAACAATACCTACTCATTGTTCTACTTTATTTTAACAATTTCAACTATATGATGTTTCAAAGGTATGGAATCTATATACATATATCCAATTTCATAATAATGGCCACTATAAATATTGGTCCTGATTTAGAGCCACTTGTAAAATGATTATATTGAAAATGTATATTAATTGTTTTGTTTCATTTTCCTATATCAAACTCCATCGGTGAAACTTGTCTGAAGTTTTTAGTTAACATTAAAATATTTTAAGTTTTATGTTCAATGAAAATTGAATACAAAAAATTTTAAATGTTTTTTTATCGTGAAAACAACGTTTATTACTTTTACGAATAAATATGTATAATGATTTGTATTTTTTTGTATCAAATAACTTTTTTTTAAATTTGTTTTTGTTGGTCCAGTTTTAAACTCCTATGTTTATATATATATAATATTTTTTATGCTCTGTAAATCTGTCAGTGAGATGTTAACAACTTACATCGGCATTGGTGGCAATACTGTTGGTTTTTACAAAATATTATTTTTCCTTTAAACGTAGAGTTTTGCCATTTACCATTGTCATTGTTTACTACAGTTTTTCTGCATAATTTTTTTTGAATTCTATCACACATTCATAGAGTAAAACAAATAATACTTCATAATATTATACAGAAATTACAGTATTAATAAAATGAATCTAATATATTTTTAGCTACAGGTATTAAACTATAGTGATGTGTTATTGTACGTGTTGTACGTCGTGTTAGAAATAACAATTTGGACTTAAATAATTTGATTAGGCAGTAAAACATTAATAATATTGATTATATTTTATTGTAGGCTCATAAATTACGTTCAGAAACCAGGGACATAGCATGCTTTGAGGGTGCGTTTTTTCGTACTATTTAAAATTATTATTGTTTTCGGAAGCAATGAATTGTTAAGTAACACTGAAACCCCCAAAGACAGCTTGGCGTTTAATGCGTTTTATTATTGAATACATTTCCTGTTGTTTATTTATAACCGTATGATAATAATAATAATAATAATAATAATAAAAAATATTATTTAGTTGGATATTGGTTGCACCTAAGTCGTTTACTGCCGAATATCAACACTACTGGTATCCATAAACTTCTTAATAAAAGTTTTTATAACTTGTCCCCGCGGAGAGTAAGAGGCGTAAAAAGGACGAAATACTTTTGTCGTTAAAACTTTTAGTGTCGTAATAGAAACAAGTTCATTTCAATTATTTGTCACAGTGGGCTACAAAGGGACAAGAGTTGCAACCGGAATTTGAACTAATTATTACGTTTATTTATCATTTTTATCTGTCGCCAAATTGTATCAACATTGAATAATACAATTTTACATTTTTATCTCTAAAATATGTGTGAATTAAATTAAACTTGCATACAAAATCAGAATATTAAACTTGTACACTAAAGCGAATGTTTAACTATCTGCCACTTACTCATTCTGCACCAAAAATACTTAGAACTACAGATATTTCACAGCTCATAATAAATTGTTGATGGAAATAAATTAATTTTGTGTTTATGTTTGGCTCTATAAAACGATTGTCAAAGAGTGACTCCTTTCCAGAGTTGGGAATAAATAACCAATAATTTATCTGGATAAAGATAAAGATAAAAGCACTACATTTTATCTAGATGAAGATAAAAATAAAAACATTTTTACCTAAATAAATATCAGATAATTTCATGTTTTATTTTGCAAATGTTCAGTAATATAAGTATTTATTCAAAACAAAATACATAATTTAAAACTTATTAAAAGTAAACATAAAATAAAAAAGTTTATTTTTTAAATACATATAAAAAGTCAATCGCTGACTTAATTTAATAATAATACAAAGAAGCTATTGGCTAACATTTAAAAATAATAATAAGAAGAAATGCTTTTTTAATAATAATAATTCATACCATGTTTGATCTACAAAATTAAATCATTTCAAAAGTTCTATAATTATTATTTAACTATCTATTACGCCTAGGTGTTTAAACTTGTATTTGACTTGCTAAATAACTTCTCAACTGGTGCTGAGAATGGAATTATTGTATTATTATATTATAAGAATACCTCTTTATGAATGGGGGTATTGGTTCAAAATATCTAAGTTTTTTTTTTTTTGAACTTAAGGAAGATATTGCTTGTAAATTTACATAGTTTAAAGTTTTTTTCTTTGAACCAGTGTTATCAAAACCAATTTTATTTGTTGTACTACAGATATTGCAATATAATAAACGTTTGTTTTCCGTGTAATAGGTTTACGGTATACAGAAAATGACATAAATATAAATATATTTTAAATTTTCAAATTTTTTTAAGTCCGTTAAAATAAATTATCTAGAAATGCACTCATAGACAATTTCAATTTTATCTGGATGAAGACAGAGCTGAAATTTATCTAGATAAGATAAAAAATAAATAATTTTCATCTAGATATTTCCCAACACTGCTCCTTTCAGATATAAAATGATACCTGGTAGTTTAGGTTAGTACTTGTTAATTTGATAATTCCAAGCCTAATAATTATGTATTTATAAAAATTAACAAAGTTCAACAAATGTCAATGCTGAGTATAGGCTTTTGAAATGTCATCCCTCGGATATACAAGACGGCCATAAGAAACACTATCCCTTAAGTATATAGTTGTTATATACATTATTGCCCTAATTGACATTTTTAAATTACTTTGCAGTCTTATTATTTTTCAAGAGCTCAAATTAAGTTGATAGTACAGATAACTAACATATTTATTAAACTTGGGATGAATCATTTATCGATGCATATTATCTTAATTATTGTTTATTTAGTTTTTATTATATTTGGTATCTTATATAAATGTCCGTAAGTTACAGAACTATACATGATTAAAAATATGTTTATTATAAAATATACATATATATATATATATACATATATATTATATTAATTATTAGAACAGCGTTTTCCACTACAATGCCTCTCGTATAAAAAAAATAAATACTGAAACAATATCAATTAAACGAAAATATACGAACACTAAAATTTGTTTAAAACGCACTTATAATAATTAATGTTAACGATGAAATTACCGTTATTATTTCTAACGTGTAAACAATTGTTTTGCAGTTCAGACTGAGGCTAGAGAGCGGATTACTTGTACTCCATGGACGTCTAGACTGCCAAAAATGGCACAACCCGATTTGGATTATATAGGTGAGTCTGATAATATTATAATATAAATTATTCATAATAATACTATGTGGCTGTCCTACTATAATATCTATATCTAATAATTTAAATGAGTTCGGTAATGGATTCTACACGACACTATAATTTAAATTACACTACAATATCCTGTACACATATACAGGGTGATTTTTTAAGCATGCTCAGTGTTCATCTTTATTTTATGCTGAACTAGGCACATATACAAGTTTTGACTTATGTGACTTTTAAATACACTTGAAGACAATATTTTCCAATATTTGAGATTGTCAGTAATATTGAAGGATAATCATAGAACAATATAAACCACTGTTATTTTTTCAAATAGGAACCATTTTTAATTTGTAATACTATTAATCAGTAGGTTTTTTTTTGTTGAGTATTTTGGTTTAATTATAAATGTACAAGTTTGAGTAAGTAATTTTTGAGTTATATAACTTTAGATGATTTGAAAATGTTATTTATTACTATTGATTCACCAATATAAGTAATTGGTAAAAATTATAAAAGTATAATAAATACTACATCTAATATTACACATAGTTTATATTTTTGTAAAACCATTTTTAAAGATTATTATCCTTAGTACAAATATTATAATGATTGAGAAACTACTCATTAGAATTTTGATTATGATACATAAAAAATATTAAGAAAACCATTGGCTAAATAATTTGGAGTAAAGGGAGAGGGCTCCCCTCATTAAAAATATTTAACATATATAATTTCATATTGCCGCAGGATACTTCTTAAGAAATATAGATTATAGGTACCAAAAATATTATACATTTTAAAACATGGACTTTAGGCGTAATTAATAATTTAAAAATTTGAATTTGAATAAATGTACTATTATAGAAAAAAAATGTGGGTGAGCATGCTTAAAATCACTCTGTATCCTATATTCATAAGACAAATTTATCTTTAACACCAATTTAAAAATGTATGCTTTCAGCTCCGGAAGTCCAGCTTTCTTCATATTGTAGCTCTCACAGCGATATGTTCTCGTTAGGAATGGTTATATTTGCGATATTCAATAACGGTCGACCACTGATACAAGCGAACCACAGCAGTTCAACGTACATGAAACAATTAGATGTGGTGAGTTGTAATTGAAAATGTAAATGTCAATGGTAATAATTGGTATGATGAAAACTAATTACTGTTGCAGTTTGATAATAATATTGTCAAATTAATTCAAAACAATATTTAACATATTTTAATGACCAAAAATGGTCTTCTGGAAGAATAATAAAATTGATGTAGTTAGGTACATCCAAAATATTGGTTTTGAAACACTGACAGATTTTGTAAAGAAAATACTTGTTTATTTATGGCAAATAAACGCTTTGAATTAATATAACAACTTACCAAAAATTAACCATAAACCAACAGATTTGTTTTGAAACTGATATTTTTTTAAGCCAAACATAGTACCTATGTACAAACAAAATAAATTAAAAAACAATTTTGATATATTATATTCAACTTAGTGATATCAATACTTGGCTAAACAGATAAGTGCACAATTATTGTATGATTTGAAAACAAATTGCATTAAATACAAATAAATAAAATTAGGATCATAAATCATTCAACTGCAAAATAAAATATATGCAACGTTTTTGGCAACCTAAACTTATATTAACATAATGTATAATACATTTACCAACTAAGATTCTCGAAGGGTCGAAGGGTTGCATAACACAACAGATAATCACGAAGAGAAAAATAATTTAAAATACTTTTTATTATTATTTATAATAATTTATGTTTGATAGTCATTGAAGAGAACAATAATAAATTAATGAAATAATGCCGATTCCAAATTTAATTAAACGCACATTTTTTTGAACCAAGGCAGGATAGTCAATATTCTAAAAAAGCTTTTATACTTAAACCTTATATTTTATAATAACAAAAAACCTTTTACTGACCTAATTAAAAATGAAAAGTTTTAGAGTTTCAAAATCATGATATTTCGTATTAAAAACTTGTTAAAATAAATCAATATATATCTCAAAGTTTTATCGTTGCCTCTTGAACAAACATAAACTCGGTGATTTTTTCATTACGGTCTACTTTAAGATCGTTTACTTCCCTCGTTTAAATTTGAACTTCACTCAGCTTTTACTTCTTAAGTATAATTATAGTGTATTTTTTACTGGTAACTGATGTATAAAACCTTTGGCAATTTGCAGCTCAGGGCATTACGAATTATATCTACTATGGTTTTGGTAATTAAGTATTGTCTTCGTATTATACACTACGATGTCAATCTCACTTTGGCCGTAGTCTTATGATGGATATTATTAATTATAACCGTTTAATCAGTTTTTAAAATCATTAAAATTTACGACAGTTTAAATGTTGACACATTGTTAATTTATTTAAATAGTTTGAATAACTTTGTTTCGGTTAGTGTAGGATTTATCTGAATTTATTTCAAAGGCCCAAAGAAAAATTGAATACTTGATGACTACACAGTTTCACTTTAAAAAAACATTAAAAAAGCTTTACACTTACCTTCAATAATATGCATATTTTAACAGACTTCGTGGAAGTTGTCTTAGCAGTTCCGCAGAATTAATTATTATTACCGTGATATAATGTGATACATTAAAAAACATGATCTATATAGACTATAAATAACAACAACCTATAACAATTGGTATAATGTATCTCTATAATTGTGACATTTGGTATTTTATTTTGTATTGAGTTTACTATGGCGTCGTATATTTTTTATTAAAAAACAATTATTGCTTTATAATTAATGCAGATCCATTATTAAAAATTAAAATAATTACGTTTATGTAAGATTTATTTCAGTTAATATAATAAGAAACCCAAAATCATTAATTTTAATGTTAAGCACTGTAGATAACAATTTTAATTTAGACTACTTTTAGTATTAAAAATATAGATTATCTTAAATAAAAATTAAAATAAATAATCCACACATATAATGAAAAATAATATATTAAATAAATAGAATATAATATATGAACATCAAACATTTCTATGCGAATGTGTTATATAAATAGAGACATCGTATTACAACATTCTTTAAATAGGTAAACTGCTGGATAGTTACTTTACATAATATTAAATCTATAATCATATTTTAAATAAAATTATGAAAAAAGTTATAATTTTAAATTATTAGAATAATAATTGAACCCAAGTAGAACGATTTTTTTACCATTGCTCAACAGAGCAACGAATGTTGGGAGAACTTGACTTAGCAGTTATCCTTAGTGAAGTATATATCGCAGTAAGTTTGTAAGGGTTTGAAATTATTTTTATTCGAAACATACATAATAAAACTGACTTATAATAATCTTAATATATCCTTGTATTCATAATCGATAAGTATCACATAAACTTTATAATATTTTGCTATAATGTGTGAAGTTACTTTATATTACACTGTACAGTGTACACTGTTGTAGTCCATGAATTTAAAATCTATTTCAGATCTTGTATTTAATTAAAAACAAGAATATATTATTTAAAATGTACATAAGTTGTGGTTTTATTTTTTTTTTTTAGTTAGAAAATCAAATTCACAATGTATTGCCCAAACTCCCGGCACAATTACAAGAAATGGCTACCAAAATGCTGAGCAAGGACGTGGATGCGAGACCGTTCGTCAAAAATTTATTGCATACTCCATATTTCTGGTAAAGTACTATTAATATATTATTTAACTTTATCAATAATAATATAATAGTTGTAACTAGTCCAGTACTTTATTTCAATTAGGTTTTCGAAACGGTTTTTGTAGTGCATTAGTACAGTTAGAATTACATCACAAAATTAATTCATAGAACAATTGAACATAATACTAGGTAGGTAGGTAGGTACTATTGAAACATAATAGTTTTGTCACATCGATTACTATCGTAATCTGTTTTTTAAACGTAACAAAACAAAAAACCTGTCACAAAAATAAAAATGATTGTGTTGCACTTAGTAGTATATTTTATCAATCTAAAGTTTTTCACAGAGAAATCACCATGTTTGATCGGTAACCTTCAAAAATCTTTTTATTGATATGAATATAAAAATGCCATCAATTAAACATTAAACCTTATATTATGTATATGTTATTATAATTAACACAATTTCTATATTATGTCATATTATAATATAATATGTGATGTCTTATTATGTCAATGGATAGTAATATTAATGGTTGTCTTTGTGTAACACGTCATAACAAAATTAACATTTAATAATAAACTTTGAAAAAAATCAAATATATCGTGTACTTACCTATTAAATATGTTAAGGTGAATGTCACACCAAAGGTGGAAAGGTAAACATTGGATTTATAGCATACGTGGATGATAATATAGTCCTGCTGGCGGAAAATAAAGAACAACTCAAAAGCAATCAAAAAAACTGATAGACACTGCAAATCATATAGGATTAGAGATAAACACAGAAAAAAACGGAATATTGGTAGTCCATAAAAAACCTTTAAATAATCAAATTGTGGGTTGGAAGTTAAAGTCCATAAGTTTAGAAGAATACATAAGTCCAATTACCTAGGTGCTATGTTAACGCTACAGAACGAAATAAATAGTGAAGTGAAGGCGAGAATTCAAGCAGGTAACAAGTGTTTCTTCAGGCTGACAAAGTTACTGCTATTTAGAACACTTTTAACTAACTTGAAAATTCAAATATATCGGACACTATTAAAACCAGTAGTATGGGTCGGAAACATGGACGTTATGGAAGACAGACGAAAATTCGCTAGTTATTTTTGAAAGAAAAGTACTTTGGAAAATGTATGGTCCATGTGAAGTTGTAAACAAACTGGACAATGGAGAATCCGAAAAAATAGGAGACTAAAAGAATTGTATCAAAGTCCAAGTATTGTGGAAGACATTACCAAGAGACATAACGTCTCATCTGGGTGGGACACTCATGTCATAAGGAAGAGTCGCTACTGAGAACAATACTAGAAAATGCCCAACAAGGAAAAATATCATTGGGACGCCCAAGATTAAAATGGGAAGACAGGGTAAAAGAAGACGTGGAAAAAATTAAGCCAGGAGAGGATTGGAAGGAATTATCGTTGGAAAGGGAAAGCTAGAGGCAAATATGTTGTACGGTAAGGTCTTGAAGCCCGAAAACCAAGAAGAAGAAAAATAATGTCACATTCACCAAAATTGCTTGCGAATGTTGACATTTTGTCAAAAAATATGAATAAACTCAAAAAGAAACTTTAATATGGTACCTACCTAATATAAACTCAATATATAAGCTATACATTTATATTAATTTATATTAATATGTTATTTATTATTAACTATTAATAAATTAACCATCAATTATTTTATTTTATGTTATAAGTTATTTGTTGCAACAAAATAAACTATCATGCATTTTTGCGTTACATAAGATTACTGAGGATCTACAACTACACGTCTTCTTCGATACACACTTTATTTTACAATTACATCTCAAGTACCTCTGTCCACCCGTTTGAGAAATTTTAGTTGAAGCTTATCTTAACGACACGTACAATGAAGGATATATTGCCAACTACGCAATTAAGCTAACCTTTATCTAACCTTGTTGTGATAGATCGATAATGAATACAGGCTGACAGACAGAGACCGTCACGTGAAATGCATCTTTGATAATATCATAATATTGATAAACACTATAACATTATTATACGTTTCTACGCAAACATAATTTGCCCTTTAGCTATTATGTGCGAACAATATAATATCTATAATCCATATACATCCACAATCTTTACGTATGAGATGATGCACCACACACCAATTTTTGAACGTCTATGCAATTTTTCAATTTAGCGAGTGACCGCTTATAATTATCATAATAAATTATTACCATCAGTTTTTCAATAAAGACATCTATTTACACCTATAAATCATGATTCATGATTATCATATAAAATATCAAAACAATTTAATTTGATTAAATATAAATGTAACTCCAATTTTAGTTAAAAATGTCTAATACTCACCAAAAAATCAAGTGTGAATGTCAACACTCATCGATAATTGTTGTGAATGTCGACGTTTACCTTAACATATCAATATATATTAAAATATATCTTTTTCGATTAACTTTTTCTTAATGGAATTATGAATTAGCGTTTACTATTATGGTCCAAAGATTATAATATATTTAATTAAAACTATTCGTTTATCAATATGTACTGTATTGAAAATAAATAGATTTGAATTTAGAACAATTTTTTTATTATCATAATAAATTACAAAACTAAACAGGCAACTGTACGGAACCTTGTACCACGTGCCGGACCACTATGGAACATTGTACTAGATGGCAAACACTGCCTCCGTATAAGGAATGCCGAACGAAAAAACCTCCACCGAGATTGAACATACATATCGAAATTAACCTATCACGATAGATGCACTAGTCTAACGTGGTAGGTTAATTTCAATATGTATGTTCAATCTCGTCGGAGGTTTTTTCGTTCGGAATTCCTTAAACGGCGGCAGCGTTTTCCATCTAGTACAATTTTCCATAGTGGTCCGGTACGTTGTACATGGCGATAAGGTCCGGCACGTGGTGCAAGGCGGTAAGGTCCGGCGAGCGGTACATGGCGGTAAAGTCCGGCACGTGGTATATGGTGGTAAGGTCCAGCGAGCGGTACATGGCGGTAAGGTCCGGCACGTGGTACATGGCGGTAAGGTCCGGCGAGCGGTACATGGCGGTAAAGTCCGGCACGTGGTATATGGTGGTAAGGTCCAGCGAGCTGTACATGATGGTAAGGTCCGGCACGTGGTACATGGCGGTAAGGTCCGGCGTGTGGTACATGGCTGCTGAGTAGTCCGACAAGTTGTGCATGATGGTGTTGTCCGGCAGGTCGGCCAAGGAGGCATAGTTCGTCGTGGCGGACATTCCGTCGGACAGTTCGTCGACGCCGATGGACGGTATCCGGTTTCCTTCGGAAAGCCGATGTGTGGTGGATGGTATCCGTTTACCTTTGTAACGTCAACGTACGGTGGACGGCGTCCGGTCACCTGCGAACCGACGACATGTGAACAGTCGCAGATCGGTGGTGGCGGTGACGATTGAACTTTTGAATCGGCGGCCATATTATATTCCGTTCCACTCAAACTTTGCGATACTGGGATGGACTTCTTCCGCAGATTCGGGGGGACGCGACTCAAAACCACGAGCCCGCCCATTGACTCCGAAAAGATGCAGAAACACAGACACAATAATGCAACCGAATACATCTTCACTAAAAATTCGACTTAAGTCAAAACGAACAGATCGGATGGTCGGAAAATAACTTGTAATAATGTTTACTATGAACTCACAATGTTTTACTAATAAATAAAGTTAAAAGCATGTTGACAACCATTACCGCTGTAATAGTGTTTAGCCATATTATATTTTTTTAAATAATATAGCCAGTAATCGTGGAAATAATATTGTTATACACTTAAAAGGTTTAAACAACTGTTTTTTTTTATATTACACTATACCCTACTTTTACTGGGAAAAAATTAACAATATCATAAAATACGGTGCTCTTTCGTATAATATTTCTTATTAATTGTACCTCAGTTCACGGGAAAGTCACGGTGTCGTTGTGCCTAGCTTTGTGGACAAATCAAATCGAAATGAGCTTGGAGTGTTTCGGTTTAATTGCACTAACTTCACGAGAGTGAATCGGTTAATATTCGAAACTCGAGAATAATAAACGAAAGGAATGCAATATTTTAAAAGGGAATTATTTGGGCCTCTGAAATCCAAGATAAAATTAAAACCACTGTTGCTAGATATTTGTTTATTTCTGTTTATTTCTTGGTTCAGTACATAATGTGCGAGAAACAAAAGTATTTCTTCGTGTTTTAAGTACGATATTCATATTATTGTGTAAGCCACACTATAAATAAGGGTTGAATTTCGAAATAAAAAGAAACAAATAACTCTTCACAAGTCCCATCAAATATATTGATATAACTTTGATTGGATTCAGTCCAGTAGTTTCAATTAAAAGCGGTGGCAAATCAAATTAAGTTACATAAACATATATTTAGATTTTAACAACAACTCGAATTTGAATGCTCAAAGGATGCATTAAATATGTATTCAGTTATACCCTAAAGAAAGCAAATAATATGCACTTAAAAAACAAACAATATGGACTAATAATATTATTTAATCTTAATAATTAGTTATGTAAATATTGTAAATTATGTTATTTTTTTAAATAAAATATTTTAATACCAATATTAAAAAGCCATCAAGGTGGTAACCACACAAGTATACAGTTATAAGTGTTCTTTGTCATTGATAGCCGCAATGAATGCATTAAATTTGAATAGAACGGTCTAACTTTATTTGGCACCTAACACCCACCAATTATTTAAAATTATAACATTAAAATAATAATAAAACAATTCGTTATACTTTTTTGTTTTAGGTTTTCCCAATTATTTCAATATGAACTTACTGGGAAATTTCAACTTTTAACTCCCCCAAAGTACAAACTAGATCCTAAGGAACCTCCTTCTAAGTTAATGAGCAGAGCATATTTTTTTCTACTGAAAAAGGCACAAAAAAAAATTGAAAATAACAAAACCCATCATCGTAAAACCAATTATAATTCATCGCTCCACTCGAAATCTCAATAAATATGATACAATGAAAATATTAATTTTTAGAATACCTATTTATTAGGTACAATCAAGAATTTTAAAAACGAATTAATTTAAATTACAAATAAATCATAACTATTTATAAAGAAGTTGATTTCATTTTTCTTCAAGAATAACTAATAGGTACAACGATCATGTTAAAATATTAAGCCAATCACATACGTATAAAATAATTCATATATTATAATGTAACAATAAGCTTAAAATTAGTTTAACATTTAGAACAATTATTTGAATGACTACTCAAAATTACAAACAAAATAAATACATGAATTTAAATTAGAAATTATATTTAAGTTTATAAGACGTGTAATAGGACTGACCCTTCCGATCTTGGAAATGCATGGTATTATAAGTGATATGACTTAATACTATAACTACCTCCGAAATTATAGTAGGTACCTGGTACCTATATACATTTAATATCAAAATTAAAATAATGAAACGACAACTTGTAGTAGGTACACAATACGAATAATTAAGATGTATCTTATGGTGACGATGGACTAATTAAGAATAATTATTAATATTTTTATTTTTTTTTTAAGATAATGTCTATGAATATTATTGTCAAGTTGCAATTATTTATACTTGTATATACCAATAGAGGCTACGGCATTAAGAAAAATTAAATTACGATTTAATACCGAGATTGTTTAAACTCCTGTACAACAATAAATGCGTAATTATTATTATTGTTTTAGTAAGTTTCGGGAAATTAGATTTTTACGATTTTTTTAAATATAATTTAAAACGGTAATCATCATATTATACGTGTCTTTTGTTATTTCTCATTATTATGACTACAGAAATTATAACAGCAGTTTATACATAGTTATTTTGAATCTTATATTTTGTTTTAATAATTTGGACACGTTTAAGAATTATTTTATTTCGACGTCGTTTTATATAACTATGAAAAAAGGACAGATGTAGTTTTTAAAAAGACCACTCACAGTCTTAAAACTAGTTTTTTTTTTAATTTCTAACCAATTTATGTTACAGTATAACAACCGATTGCAATAATATATTTACATTTTACTACCTAGGTTTTCAATTTTCCGTAAATATTATGTTAAGTTGAATGTATTGTATACAATATGCATTAAGATTACTTAGAGACAATCACGAGCATAGGTACCATTATATATATATATATATAGTAATATTTTTATATATTAAATAAAAAAAAAACAATTTTTTGAGAAAGAGTAAAGATGACCTTTTGACACAGTTTTAAAGAGTACCTAAAGGACGGTAAAATTTAAACGGACCAGTGAAGTAAACGGTAGCGTCCCTTTTAAAATTACTGTTGAAATACCTGTTCCTATATGAAAGTCCTCGGCTAATCTAAAAGTACCAAACGACCCAACTTAGCGAGGGATCAATAATCGCATTCCTTATTCCACTGCAAGCAATTCACATTGATTGTTCTTTTTTTTCATTTAAACTATTTATTAAAATGTTCTATCGACTAAAGCAAGTTATTTTTATCTGTAAATTCAATAATGAGTACGAATATAATAAATACAAAATAATGACGTTTATTTATTTATTACAGACCCGTACATAACATTGTCATGTCGTGTTGTGCTATAGTATATGTATAGAATGAATTTCACGAAGGAAAAAACTTCGTTTTTTTTTATTATTATTTTTTCGTGACATCGCTAATGGCTTTCGGAGTCGCTTGCGTATTACTTCCTCAAGAAAAAAAATTGTTCGAAACTACAGATTATAAGGATGTATACTTTTTCCCCTTGTCCCTCGTTTTATTTAATTTATTTAGATTTTGATACTATTGTAGTCGCATAATATTGTGAATCATTCTTTTTAGAATAAAGCATGAAAAACTTAATTTACCACAAAGGAAAAATCATAAAAGTACAAAAAAAATAAAAATAAAGAGCGACCTGTACTTGACGAAAAAAAAAAAAAATTCTTGTTGGTTTAAAAATATTTATTCTTTACCCCGAATGAAATAATTGAACCTTATTTTGATGTTATAATAGTACTTCCTAGCAATATTATTTTAGATTCTAAGTGGAGTGAGTAGTGAGTTGAATTTACAACAACGATATGGTTTTTTTTTCTTCCAAAAATTAGTTCAATCTACCAAATGAAAAATTAGTAACAATATAAATTTAATACTTAATGCAAACTAAAAACTACCAAAATATATCCTTATTAATACCTATATGTTGATTCATTCGTCAAATTTCAAAATCATTTTTTTCGTATACAATGATTTACTTTTAATTCATATCCAATACGTCTGTTAAGGCGAAATCTTTTCAATTTTTACTCTAAAAAGTCAAAACACACTAAGCAGAGAAAGTTTCTCAATTGAATAATTGATATAGTTTTTCCTACTCTATTTAAATAAAAAAAAACAAACGTAATTATTTAAATATTATTATTAATTTGAATAACCCACTCCATACTATAATTGTGATTTACCAATACAGTTATATTATTTAATAATGCATTTATTCACATTTTAATTTTTGGAATTTGTATATATACTTAAATAGCCTAATATTTCTTAATATTCCTACTTGGATTTCTTTAGTATGTCCTGTTGCAATAAAAATATTTGTTTTTCTAATTATATTAATCTTTTACTTATATAAAAATTAAAATATAGTAAAACATTTTTACTGCTCCAAAACTCAAAAGGTGATGAAAAAAAATCACACACAATATCATTGTAAAGCCAATCCATTCGTCGCTCAACTCAGAATCATAAAACAGTTTAATTGTTTAACTGTAAGACACACATTAAATGTTATTAAAAATCTTAATCATATGAAAATACGATCTTTAATAGAACTTAAAAATTCAAAAATTCAGAATTTTAATAAACGCTGCATAATTATAAGGAAAAACTGGGTTCACTAAAGCGTTTTGAATCATCTTGTTTAAACGTTTTGAGACAAATAATGTAGTAGGTTACGCGGAGTTTAAGACAAATAATGTAGTTAAGTACTTGAAGTTTTGCATACAAAAAATCGTGGAATATAAATATGTTTACATGTACCTACCTATAACATTAATTGTACTTCCGTTGTATAAATTAATAATAATTAATAACAAATATGTTCTATATTTTACAGCGATCGTTTTGTGGAAACTATTCAGACACTGGATATTATAAATATGAAAGATCTAATACAGAAATGTCAGTTCTACAAGATAACGCTGAAAGAGTCATTACCATTCATTCCAAAGGTACGTTCAGGTCTATTATGTAAAAGCATATTATTTAAACTATAATATTATGATTAGTAAGATTGTCGGACACGTGTTCTAACTTCTAAACAAAATTATGTTCTAGTTTATGTAAGTATGGCACGTGCAGTTTTTATCGGGTGCTGGTATATAACTAAACAGGTAGCTTTTAAGACTTGAAATAGTTTGAATTTAGGAGACATTATAATATAATTATTAATTTTTAAAATAATTATACGGCATAATATTTTACTATTCGAGTTGTGACTACTTATACGAATAAATATTCGACGGACAATACTGTAATTATTTGTAAAATAAATAAAAATATACTACAACTACAGCACACCTGTCTAATGTCTATATATTATAATCACATCATCAAATGCTCGATAAAACCTGGCATGGACACACCTAAGTAATTGTTGATACTTTATAATACTATATTATTATAGTAAATAAATATTAATTAATAAATATAAAAAAAATATATTTTTGTTTCGGATTTTAATTATTCGCCTTAAATGTTATACGTTTCGTAATAGATTTAACAACTGTATATCTTCCTGCACAAAACAGCTGAGTAGTATATTTTTTCGTAATATAGAAATCATTATTATAATTTTAGTTTTAAATTTCCGATAAAGTAACTTTCCTGGAAGTATTAATTATTACATGTATGTATTGAATCAGTAATAGTTATCAGTACAGATTAATCATTGATCAATAAATTATTGAAATAAATTTATTAACAGTTTTTAAATTACATTCTGCAAAATATTGTTTCTTCCTATAGCATAATACTGGGCGGTGTCGACAAAATAAAAGGCAATTAAAGTATTCGTTTAAAACATATGTTCTACATATCCAATGCCATTAATTTTGTGATTCGCGTGATCATTTTAGAGTTATAATGTTATTATTTTGTTTTTTTTTTTATCATTTATATCTGATTTTGGATTTTGCTCGTAACTTTGAAAGGTATATTATTTTATACATTTAAAATGGTACACCAGTAGTGTATTTAGATTTTATTGGTACTAATCACGACTTATAATAGTATATCGTGGTACTAATGATGTCGTTTTACAGTTCTATTCATGTTATATTGGCATGCACTTAGGTAAAAAGTAGTATTATATGGTATTATCCATCCTGGAGTTTTCCGGGCCAAAGATAAGTTTTTTTTTATAAATAAATTCTTGTTGAGTCCATTAACTTAAGATAAACCAACGCGAGTTAAAAATACGGTGGCCAAATATCAAAACTATAGTATATAAGTTAACAATTTTATATCCAATCGGACTATATATTGTGATCTGGCGCAATCACTTATTTAAAACAAAAATACTAATTATTACTAATTTGCTTCTGGTTACTATATACCTAGTGTAATATGTAACGCCCGACGGCAACAACAAATCTTATGGAAAAAAGACCTTTCAGTTTTTCCCAATTTTTATAATATCAATGTTATGTAACCAATTATTGCAATCTTTTAAATAAACAAAACAAAATATACATTTTTCGTGAGCTGAAAAAAAATGTATGTTTGCAGGGCTACCCTTTAAACTAAACTACAGTGGTTGAAAAAACATACTATTTTGAGGTCTACTATAGATATGTGATCAATAATATTTACAAATCTCGTTTTTGTTTAAATAAAATCTGGTTTTAAAAAGTAGCTACCTAACAATCCATTCCGCCGTGGGTGAGCGCATGTGTGTGTGTTTGTGTGCGTATGTGTGTGTGGGTGTGAGAGGCGGGGGGGGGTCGTGATCAATGACGTGTGTGATCGCTCTGCAGACCAATCCTGCAATCGCGCCCGTCTCGAGTAGTTTTGTCGTAGTGTTATAGAAATTCGCAACGAAGTTCTTGTATCGTTGAAAAAAAATACGCGATACGAAACGTTTATCCGAGTTTAGTATTTAGTTATTTTGGAAAACGTGGTTTAATCACGGAAAACGAGAACTCGTGACCGTCCCACGCGGCCGTTAGTAATCCCTTAGCTGACGACGCGTGCGTGCATTAATAATTTTTCCCGACCGCAATATCGTAGTGTATATAAATAAATATATATATATATATAGGTACCAATATTATATAGGTTTTTTGGTTGTCCATAGGGTAAAGAATGTTCTGTTCGTAACACACATAGTTTCACATTGAAACCATCCAAGTTTCGTGGATTATCTATTATAATATTATAAGGGCTCGTGTGTTAATGCACTATAAATCTCACAGGTAAGCATGTGATTATATTATGTCGTCAGAAATAATTGAATAATAATATACTGGTAAGCACATCAAAAATAAAAAAAGAATTTTTAATTTTCGATAAAATTAAAACATCAAATATAGTGACTTTAATCCAAGTTTTTTCAT
The DNA here is from genome assembly GCA_027563435.1 of Nasonovia ribisnigri. Taxonomy (NCBI): domain Eukaryota; kingdom Metazoa; phylum Arthropoda; class Insecta; order Hemiptera; family Aphididae; genus Nasonovia; species Nasonovia ribisnigri. The sequence goes on from JANEHU010000586.1 coordinate 353,770, forward strand.
TACCGGTGAATCTTTAAAATTGCTTTTAAATTAAACGGTATTGGTACTTTGGTATTGGTGCATATTTAAAATGTGAAAAATAATCAAAGGTCAGATCTTCGAATAGTCCTAGATTTGTCATATTATAATATGATATATCATTGACCACTTATCCACGTCATAATAATTTACAATTTTTTCAAATTATTTTGAAACTAGAAATTTTATTTAGAACTGATAATCTAACTTATTTTTAATATTGTCCCAGTGCTGTCTTTAAAGTTTCTTAATTATGTCGTTTGTTTGAATTTAATCAAATAATAATCTTGTTTAGTTCTTGAAGTTGTTTCTTTACCGTTAGTAAATTCAAAGTCCGATTGTATACAAGTCAAAATACCTTGCTCAGCGTTTGAGATTTCAATATGTCTCGAGTTTTTTTATTTTATTCCTACGCTATCATTTGCATTAAATTATATTTCGACAACACGTTAATTGATTCAAAATGTACAGAATAGTACGAGCCTACGAGAATTCATGTTATCCAGTGAGTTAGCATAGGTTCTGTATTTGTAATGGTAAATCAGGTTTAAGTGTTTGAATATTTTTACATGGTAAAACTAGAGTAATCTACAGAAATGTCCACAGTGGTCAATAAAAATGTCTAAAATCAAAAAAGATCAGGGTGAAAATTTGCGCGGTGAAATTGAGCCAAGTTTAAAATGTTCTTGATAAAATACTAAACTGTTCGACATCAAAAATGTCCAAAATCAAAATAATAAGAGTATAGAAATAGAATAAAGGAGGGACGTAAATAAGTTTATTGATTTTTATTATTAGTTGAATTAAGTCAAAGAGAAATCGGACAACATTCATTCATTGAAAGATCATTATTTTTTTTTTAATTATTAAATAAAAAAAAGTTATATTGATTTACAAGAAAATATTTTAAAATATAAATGTAAAGTATAAACATAATTAAATAAGCATGGATAATTTTTTCAAATGTTTATCATTTGCTTTTAGGTAGGTATCTGGTATACATTTTATGTAATATTATATTATGTAAGTATGTGTTGTTATTCATCAGAATTTATTTATTTTTTTTGAAAATCAAATATTTTATTTTAAATGTAATAGTAAAATAGTAGATAAAGACAAATTTTAATTATATTAATAAGTCAGATAATTAATATAGTTAAATATTTTATTAATTTTTAAAATATAAATCAATGTTGTGAATACATTTTTAGTTTGGTATAATTGTGAGTACCTACAATAAACTATTTCATCTGAATATTTACGCTATTTTAATTATAAGCAACTATGGCACGGGAATTTTATTTTGTATTGTGGACATTTTTGATCTTGGACAATTTTAACCTGGATATTTTCACCTAAATTCCGTATTTGCGGGATATTATTTTCAAATTATCCACTAAACCGCCATCAACAATGCAGTCTGCGAAACGCGAACGAATTTCATTTATAATACTGCATTATTATTATTATTATTATTACACATGATGATATTATTATATAGGTAGGCAGCGATATTTTTAAAACGGTTTCCCACCTCGTCCCAGGTGACGAAGTTGCAGTAATGATATTGTTATTACGCAGCAGATAACGTAGAGTCGGCCATCTTCACGATATCGTGCTCGGCCGTATCTTGTAATAATATAATATTATTATTATTATTATGTCATGTCGCTGAGCAGAAATACGCGCAGACAACCGACACAGCTGCGACTTGGTCCGGCCAATTGCGTGTGCACAGTGCGTGCCTGTTGGTTGTCTAGAGACTAGAGAGAATTACTACGACGGCTACCCGACCGGAACAAACTGACAAAATGCAAAAACGTCACATGCCACCCGCTCAAACACCATATACGTTTAATAATAATAATATGTATACGACACTGCGTACACCATAATAATGTTATGAAACGCTTAGTAAGCCTGCAGGGTGAGTGGCCGATCGTTTCTAACTAAAAGTTTTAATAAATTTCGAATTTTCGGGATTTGACAAATTTTGTACCTTATTTAAGAATAGACCTGGATATTTTATTAAAACAAACTTTTGAATAACTTTATGATTGTCTTAAGAATAACTATTTAATAGTTCCATACAATTTATAGGAAAAATACAAATATTTAAGTTACTCAAACGAGCTACTAAATGAAGTATCTAGTTAAGTTAACTAACCAACAAAAGAAACTTCTATTTTCTAACTACTTAGTTAGAAGGGCCCATCATGGACGCTTACCATACGATATAATATTATTATTATGATCAATTTTAGAGATGAGCCGATGCACAAATTGATAAATTATAATATTGACCGATGATCGGTTACCGGTCCATTATGTAAAAATGATGATGTACCCGCGATATTTTTTTTTAGGAGATGGATTTTAGGGATATAAAATTACTAATTAAACTTTTCATAACATAGGTTTTAATTTTGTAATGCTCTTCTTTTTGGTGTTTGTTAAGACGAACGTTCTATACTTGTTTATAGTTCTCGTTGAACGTATTTCGGATTTGAATATTTGATACCAAATGTTATAGTCACGTAATATTCGTTACATTCGTATAAATAAATATTTAGGTATCTATTTTTTGTGTGGGTAAAAGTGGTATATCTATACGTCGTGCAAAGGTTATAATACAAACTCTTTACCGGATCCTTATTTTGTACTACAAAATCGATATATTATTATAATATTGGCTTATGATGGCAGATGTTCGGTTATAGTTCCATTATGTAAAAATGATATTGTACCCAATATTTCTTTATTATATAAAATTACTGATTAAATTGTTCCTTACAGTGATTAGATGGTTAGTGGCTTAAATTTTGTAATGTACTTCGTTTGGTGATTGTTGTTACGAATGTTCTATACTTGTTTAAAGTTCTCGTAGAGCGTTTTTCGACTTTGAATATTTGACATAAAATCTTATGGTCGCGTAATAGTCGTTAAATTTTGCACTATAAACAAATATGTAGTTATTTATTTATTTTTACGTGGGTATAGAAGAGGTACCTGTGACGTGAATAAACTATACTTCCTGTTTACTATATCTGGATGTCTGGATCCTTATTAATCCATACTACAGTTTATTGAAGTCAAACTTTTGTCACGCTATTTAATCGAAATAATGCGTTTGATGATTTCTGATTTTTTCATAAGTTCGTTCTTTAAAAGTTAGATAAAAAAATAATTATATCGACAAAATACGAAAACGACAAAGGCCACTCATACAATATTTATATACATGACACTGTACAGTATAATAATATTATTCTGTTCGCTAACCATACGATATTATAATATTATGATAGGTAGGTGTGGTTTAGAGGTGATCCAATGTACAAATCGATATATTATTATAATATCGGGGATGATGGTCGACGATCAGTTATCGGTCCATTATGTAAAAATGATGATGTTGCACTTGATATTTTTTTCAGGAGAAGAAAATATATATAAAATTACCGATCAAATTCTCGTGTACGTTCCGTCATATCGGATTTATTTTTTTATGGAACGTCATTCAGTGTTTGTTACGAACGTTGATGTGTAGTTCCCGTCGATAGTTTTTCGGATTTTAATACTTGATACAAATTATTAGTCACGTAACGCTTCCGTCAAAAGCTACTTAGCAGAAACTCCAAAACACTTAGAGTTTTTCAGGATACAATAAAACAGTTTTCCACACTAAATTAGTCCGTTGTAGAGTAAAAATAATAATTTTTAAACATTAAAAATATGGTACCTATATTATTATGATATTATGTTGTACGAGGAATGGACTTATTACATTATATGGCTTATATGAATCAGAAAACAAACACCAGTAAATGGAATTTTATTTGAAGCTACTGCCACATTCATTCTGATATCATTGGCGTAATATATGTGTCAATAAATTGATGTATACATATTCCATATATATGTGTTTTTGAAAATTATAGATACATAAATAAGCTGTTATCGTACATGCAATATGTACCTACATTTTAATATTGGATTAACTCAAATGTATTTAATATTAAAATGTACACGTGAACGCGTGAACGCGGGTAGGTAAGGTTAACCTAACCTAACCTTATGCGGCTCGTGGGTTTTTAATAAGTAGAGCAATAAAAATGCTTACATTTTAATCTTTGAGGGTGGTTTCATGTAGCAAAGTATATCTAATTGGTTTAACTTTTAATAAAATAATTGTGAGAACAAACAAAAATTAAGGAAAAATCGAAATTTAAAAAAAATGATTTTTTTTTTTTTTTGGGTGTAACTAAAAACAAATAATCGTAGACATTTGAAATTTTGACCAAATGTGTATGCTAGCTTAGTGTTGTATATAAACTTTCTATTTTTAAAGATATTTCAATACTTTTTAAGATATTTATAGACATTTTTGACATTTAAAAATTTTTTTTTCTATGAATATCGATGAAAAATGTTCGCTGGGTCAAATAGCTTGAAAATATTATACATACAAGTCTCATCATAATAAGTTTACCATTTAACATACAAAAAAATACAAACACATTTTTATATATATTTGAAGTTCAACTTATGATGAAACGACTAATAATAACGTTAAACAAATAATAACGATTGTAACAAGTTTGTTGTAATTTAAAAAAACATTAATCATGGGTATTATTGACAAATATTTTATTCATACAATTACATTTTCATATTATTCAACGTTTTCAGCAACAATTAATTCAACCTACGTATCGTTAATTGCAAGATCAATTATTTAAATACCAATATAAATATATTAAACAAATATAGTACTTATACTTGATAATGTTCACTGATAGACCAGTTTTTCTCAAAATCGTTTTTTTGTATTATGCAAAGATTTATCATTGAATTCAAACTTAACACATACATTACAGGGACTTATTCTTTGATGAGGGTATACACACGACAACTACTTCACAGCAGAACGGTTATAATTACCTACTTTCCACCTTTTTTAAAATATTTGTTGACAATTTATCATTAAATGGTTTTAACTGTCTATTAAAGTTTTAAAACTTCCTATACAATTATATTTTGAGTATTTCTTCTAGTAATTCTTAATATAACGATGACACAAAAATCACATTAAATAACAATAAATAGCTTGAGCTATTAACCTAAGCTCAACGAGTTTTGCTGTGTTGGCAAGCCCGGATTAAGGGGGTAGCCATGACCCCAGGCCTCGACAGTTGGAATTTATTTAGGGGCCTCAGATTTTTTCATTAAAGGCTGCATAAACTGCATAAATTACCTAAAAACAAAAAATTGTTTAGCGAGGAAAAAAGCTTGTAAATTATAATTTATAAATAAAGTGATCTATTATTCATTTTATTGCTATGTACCTATACCTATATTTTTATTATAACAGATACATAACTTATACATAATTTTTTTTTTTCGTACAGGGGTCTCATTTAAAACTTTGGCCCGTGGTCTCAAAATACCTTAATTCGGTTTTATGTGTTCTGATGTAATCTGTCCTCTCTTTATTCATTCCTCTTGGAATTTTAGATATTTAAATAAGCAGTTATCGTGCATGTGCCATGAACCTAAATTTTAATATTTGATGAACTCAAATGTATTAAAATGTTCATGTGAACAGTGGCGGCTCGTGGTTTTGGTTTTTAGTGCAGATCCAAAAAAAATTATAACTTATATTATATTATATACAATATTATAGATTGCATGAAAAATTGTTTACAAATTTTAGTTATTTACCTCTTGTTTTGTTTATGTTTTTATACGTTTGTACATATTAAATTCACAAGTTAATATTATGATAAAGTACAAACTACAGAATACAAAATATAATAATATCGACAAACATTATTAGCTTATAATGGGAATATTATAATAAACGAGTGACAGTAAAAATAAATTATAATGTCGACGAGCGACGGCAACGTCCGAAATTATTCGCTAAAAACAATTTAATTGGTGCACAAAACCGAATGTGCATATCAAATCCATTATAACGCGGATTGCGTGTTTTGACTTGTTTTAATTTTTACACGGTACAAAATATGTGCACAGCGATATTGTGTGCATTACTACTATTATAGGATACCGATACCATTCCGGCGAGGACAACTGCCCGGCCGTTTGGCCTTCGAAATAACCCAAACCAAATATTATAATATTATTTTCATATTCTGAACTTCTGTATTTATATTTTTATACTTCGAAATACAATCTGAATAGCACTACTCGTACTTATTTGTATTATGACGATTTGTGTTTTCGATTCTTCTTGATTTTGGGCAGGTATGAGTGCACGTGCACTTGTGAACATATACACGAATCACCACTGCTTGTGAATATGTAATATCATCTAATTTAATATCATAACATAATTGTATGAGTACACAGAACACATTTAATGTATTTATTATTTTTGTCTAAATGGAGATGATATAATTCCTTATAAAGTTATCTGTAACATAGTATAAATACCTACATATACTATTTCGGGACCAATGTTAAATACTTAAATTTAAATCAAAAATTCGAATTTTGATGCACATTCTGCTCTGTGAATACAATACCTATTATATACTATAGTCATTACGTTATTATAATATTACATAGGTATTTATTCTTTACGTGGGAAGGTGATACCTGCGCCTTGAAAAAATACTAAACTACAAACGTTTTACTGTATTCTTATTTTGTACTACAATTAACGTAAAATTTGTATCCCATTATTAAATCACAATAATTTATAATGACTTCTGATTTTATCGTACATTTTGTGAATAAACGTGATATCAAAAAGTACTTATAAATTGTAATTTATATAATCTAATATTATATGTATATATATATACATGTACCTACAAGTGTACAACATTTTTAAAATATTGGCTTCTTTGACTATTTTAATGGTTTTGCGTTGTTAAATTTCTGGTTTTAGTATTAGTTATCTATATTGGAGCGATACAAATCGAGACCCACGTAAGATATTTGATTTATTTAATATCACATCATCACTTTTTAATTTTTTAATTATTATTGTGTGTGACGTAAAAATAATATACCTCGGTTCACGACTATTTTGATGATGTTAAATTATAGAAATTTAATTTTTGATAAATGTCCGAGACAAAGGTTATGGGAATGTCCAAAATGTAATAGTTTTAAAATTAAAAATTAATTATTTAATCTAATAATTGTAAATTGTCAGCTGTACATAACTTGTGAAAATATTTCCAATGTGTATGATTTAATACAATGGCATATATTATACTGGATAGGGTTAGTATAAGAGATAATATTGTATTAAAATTTAGGTATTTGAATATTTTAGAATAATTTATAACTTTCATACGTATCATTCTAACCATCATTAACACGATTATTATATGCGTCGAACTATACATAAATATAAATGTGTTATACACTGTATATAAATACATAATATAGAATAGTTGGTGAAACTTGTTTTTACTCTAGTCTGACGCCATTGGCGGATGCACATTGCTCATGTACTTTGAATGATGTCACACCATGAGTTCAGATGTCACACTGTACCTATATTATACAGACAGAGTTTATAGAAATGTCCAAACTGTAATAATTTTAAAATTAAAAAATAAACCCCAATATTATTATACAAATTATTGTCTATACGTATCACAAAAAGTCTTACATTCGAAAATATTTCCATTGTTTATTATTCAATATAATCGCATAATATAATAATATTATACTGCATATTATGATTTCTATATAGGACAGTATTATATTAAAATGTAGGTATTTGGATATTTTAGAATAACTTATAACTTTCAGACGTTTTCTTTCAACCATTATTCGTACAATTATTATGCATCGAACTATATAAGTTATTTTTAAAATATGCACAATATACTATACAAGTAGGTACATAAATAAATAATACCGAATAGTTGGCGAAACGATTTCGATTTTTTCTCTCGTCTGATTGATACTCGCCTTATTTACTCACCGTGTGTGAAATCGAATTCAGATGTTTTCACTGTACCTATCTAATATTTATTATACACACACATAGGGTGACTTACCGACCTACCTAACAAAAATAGCAGTGGGCGCAAAAGCGTGAGACTGAGCGCGTAGGAAGTTTAAGATGATTTCTGTTCATTTTATTATATGGTTGTGTACTTAGGTTCTTTTACCAAACTGTTCGTGTTTGTATATTTTTCACAGTATTTCTCGAAACTTTAGTCGTTGCGCTTAAAATAAATTGTTATTTCCGTTTGACGGATCTCATATATTGTAGAAATTATTTGCGAATTGGTTTATATAGACTCTAGAATGGGTATAGGTTACTTATCTACACACTGCAGGTAAATGTGTCCATTTCAATTATTTTTTATCAGTTTTAATTTAACAAATTCATAAAAATACGTCATACATTACGATTTATATAATATATTTATTATACATATAGTTGACCTACCGACCTACTTACCATATAGCGGGAAGTGGAAAAGCGTGAGACTGCAGCGCGCGTAGGAAGTGTAAGATGATTTCGGTGGATTTTATTATAATATTATGGTTGCGTATTTACGTACTTTTATCAAACTGTTTGTGTTTGTATATTTTACACGGTATTTCTCGGAACTTTAATCGTTGCACACTAAATAAATTGTTATTTCCGTTTGATGGATTTCATATATTATGGAAATTATTAACAAATTGTTTGATTTAGAGTAAAGTTACCTCAATACACAATGTGGGTAAATGTGTTCATTTCAATTATTTTTTTATCAGCCTTAATTTAACAAATTCTTAAAAAAAAAAAAAGACGTCATTTAAACCAACAATATCGTATTTTATATTATTGTAAGATAATATTATTATGCTGTTTGTACCTGCGCGTACATCAACTGAAGTGAAATAATTATAACAAACGATGTCTGTGAGCAAAAAAATAAAAAAATATATTTTAATAATAAAATAAAAATCTACATAGTATTATGGTTAGGATGTATATAGAAATGTATACCGTAGTGTATAAAATGTAAAAATAATTTTACATATTGCGTATTTACTTTTTAACAGAAAGAAAACGAAGGATTGTGCGTGAATAAGGATAGTACTATAAGACATTAATATTTAATATTATGGAAGGATCAGACATTTGGTTAGACCTCGGATTTAAAGTGTACCGAGAATATGGTAAAAAAAAAAACGAATAAAAGGAGGGATAAAAATAATCTGAAAAATATAAATGGATTTTTTCATTTTTACTCAATAGAGAATAAAATATTTTTAATATCAGAAGTTCCTTATAAGAGAACACTATTAATAGGTACCTATATTATTTTAAATTAAATAAAATTATCAAGCTCCTAATTTCACAATAAATAAAAATATCCCTAAAAACATTTTTATTTTTTTTCTCAATTTATTTAGACTTTACCTATATAGAATAATATTATTAGAAAATTAAATTAAGTTAATTTAATAATTATATCAGTAAATATTTGGAATTTCAAGCAAGATTAAAACGAAACAGACCTAATAAGTATGAGAATGTAAACACTTTACACGATTTAATCCATTTGAAGTTTAATCTGATACGATATATTAATAATAATAATACGACGAACATCGGAATATGCGATGATCACAGATCAGCAGCAGACGACGACGTTGATGAAGATCAATTGTAATTATAATTTGTTGTTATTATTATTATTTAGGAAGTCTCCTTATGCGTGGCTTAATGGATAACTAGCAATAAGATATAATCTCGTTAATACCGCTGAATAATATCATTTCGTAACAATATTGCTTGAGACATTATACATAATAATAATATATTGTCTTCCGAAGAGTTGCATCAGTATTAGGCTGCACACCGACGATAGACTCAGTGGATAAAGACGATTTCGCAAATAACAAAATACTTTGTAATATTACGTCCATCGCGTCAAACATCGCGAGTTTCACGTCAAAAATATGAAATGGAGCTATTTTGTAACACGATATTAAATACGTTAAAAAAATCCATAAAATGTATAATATAACAGTAATCATTACCTACTAATAACATTATTATGCGACGTCGTTTATATGAAATATTAATTTGGGACTTTAATGCTAAAATGTAGAAAAAAACGCAAGTATATGAATATTAAGAATATTATAATTTTTAGGTAGGTACAGCTTATAATTATTATAATAATTATCGTGTACGCCCGTATAAAAAATTAGGTAGGTACCATTTTGATGAAACGGCCGACGACCTTATAGTATAATTATTATACAGGTAGGTATCATTGTTATAATTATCAAAGAAAATATTCACAATATTTTTTCAATGATTGTAATAATTTATCCTGACGACGTTCTATTAAACAAATAATCCCATGTTATAAGTTATAGAAAAGGTTCGTGTTGGTGAATAAATTTTAAATGATGAAATATTTGCGTTGTCGCTGGTCTATAGAGTACCGCGTGCGGCTTAATCGTTGTTCAATCATCGAAGTGCGTCAAAGGGAAACAATTATTATGTGTTTTTTTTTATTTTCGAGTAGTCAAACCATGTCATTATACTATTATAGTACTTTCCAACTAATATTTTGCCCTCTGTAAAACATCCAACACTCATATGTATGTATTATGCATCATTCACACAGTGCTCAACTAAAAATTATTATTATTCACTTTTTTTACCACGGTAGTAAATATTATACCGTCAACCATATATATGTTATAGAAAATCGTGTTGTACTCACTTCCAACCTACCTAGTATAATGGATATTCGTTTACCGATGAATAAACAATTATATCGACCGCATAATATCTTTAGTTTATCTAAATTTATTAGAACTGTTTATAATATGGCACATTACGTGGCAGCTCCAATTAGCTACCAACCCATATATTTTAAATCACGTGATTTTCAAAAATATTAAGTGCAGGTGTCCATCTATGATTGGAAAAGGTAATTTGAACAATTTTTATATGTTATTTAACCATTAACAATCTACGTAATATACGAGTTAGCTATTTTTATAGAGCAGTGAAAAAATGTTTAGGGTGGGTGGTGTAAAGATATTGAATGTGAGTCAAGGAAAGAAAAGTCTAAGCCGCCAATTAATGTAACTGCTTTATAATAGTAATTATAACCGCAAGTTAATTGAATTATTTTATTTTCGATGTTATTCAAACAAGATTACGGTCGTCAGTAAAATAAATCAACCAAATAATCTCGTTTTAGAGGCTCACAAAGACTCAAATATTTTCACCAGATTTTCTAAGAACACAAAGGTGTTAAATGCTGTAGTAAACACAACGTCATACTTACTTATGCATCATGCATATAAATAATGTTCAAGTCAAATTATTATTCACTTTTAGAACGCAGTATATTAAATATTACCGTCAACCAAAGACATAGAAAATCCTATTAAATCCACATTTAACCTAGGTAGGTACGTAAGTACGTTTACCAATGAATGAAACATTTTACTAACCACGTATTAATATTAATAAATTATTAAAACTTGTTAGGGCTGTTTATAATTGTAACATACTATGATGTTTATTGTTGTTAACGAATCTTACTTTAACCTACATATTATTATTATATCATTATGTATACAAATCCGACGTAAATGTTTTCCAAGTGAATATTATAAGTTAATTCAACTATTTTATTTTTAATGTTATATTATTATTCACAAAACATTATCATAATCAATCAAATAAATCATTCAAGTTAGCCTAATCTCGTTTTAGCGTTAGCAAAGACTCCAATATTTTTACCAGATATTCTATGAGCACAAAGGTATTAAATTATGGAATAAACACCACGTAGATACGTGGTACGACCTAACCATTATTTTTTTCTTGCTTACTAAACATTTTAAAAGTAATTATTAAACTATTACATCATGGCACAATATATTATATTTTTATTACAATAACCATTTAACAGCAAACGCCAAAAGGTATTGTAGTCCTTTTTTTTCCGTAATGGCTAAAGATAAATTGTATTATGTATACAACGTTATTAATGGTTTTTTTGAAAAAAAATTAAATTAAATATTGTTTAATATATTGTTACGTTCATATTTTATAAAAACATTGTATAAGTTGTTATATTATATGAAATCAATATTTTTTTTTTATTTAATGTACATTTGGGTAGTGGAAAGCAAACTAGTACACAGGGGTAAAAGATAAAAGTACCAAAGTATAAATAATAAATACCTATATAATACATTATCACTTATAAGTTATAAATTATTATTATATAAAGTCCTCATATTTGTTTTTCATGAGCTAATTAATTTATTATGAGCTATATTCTGGACCTTAAAATTTACCTTTTATTTTTATTGAATAAAATGTTTTAATGTTTTCCTGTGAATAAAATTATATTTTAAAAATATTAAATAAAAACATTTATTCCTTGATATTATGTAAATTATAACGGAATATTTATAATAAACTAATGCACTGTAATAAAACCATAGGATGATACTACTTTTAAATTAAAATGTATATTTTATAATTTCTAAGCCAAATGTTTCTCCTATTTATATCGTAGTGGGTTTCATTATGGATTTCAGAAATTTAATCGGTAGAAGTTTATATATACTTATTTGTTCCAATGATTTACAGTGTACCAGGTACCTAAAGATAAAAATCCTTATTGAATCTAAATCGTTATGCAATAAAAATTCTAGGTTACTTTGATTCTTGAATTATTTTCTTTGAATTTCATTATTTCAGCATATTCTTAATGAGATTTATTATAAATATATGTATCCATCCATACATAATTACCTATTTATTTATGGCACACGTATTACACATTTTATTATGATCATACCCAGTTCGTAACGACAGCCACAATTAGTAATATACAGGGTGATTCACCAAGCATTTTTTTCCTATTGCAATGAATTTATTCAAATTCTGATTTTTGGATTTTTAAATGTAGGTAATCAACAATTATTTTTACTTCTCAAGAAGTGTTCTGTGGTGAAGCAAACTTCTGTTTTTAAAATGAGAACCTTTTTTATTCACTGTAAATTATTAAGTGCATATTTTTTTGAAAATGTCGATTTACCTTATTTAAAATTTGAATCAATAGTTTTTTAGGTATTAAAATGTTTGCACTAAGGATAGTCTTTAAAAAATTATTTTACAAAATTATTATAACAGACGTAACATTGGAATTAATTTTTCTTGGTATAAATTGGGTCATTTTAAAAATGGAGGTTTGTTCTCTAACCTAAACATTTTTTGCCTCAATTTGTAATATTAAATTGATCTATTATTTTTTTGAATTCCAAGCGGAACGATGAATTTACTGTAAGATGAAGGTACGTTTTTTATTTTTATCGGTCATCGTCTTTTTGCGCAGTAAAAATGTTTCAATTTTTTTCTTTGAGGATGATTTCTGGAAGAAAACATTATCTCATTGGTAATATCTTTAACAAAATAACTGTGAAAACAAACAAAACGTTAAGGAAAACGGACATTTTAACGCAAATCAATTTTTACAAAATGTTTTTGTTGGCATTTGATCTAAATGCTCTAATTTTAAATATATTTTGACAGTTTTTAATATATTTATAGACATTTAACTTTTAGAATTTTTTTTTTAGTTGGTTTTGTCTGTAAATATCGATGAATAATGTTCATTGAGTCAAATAGCTTGAAAATATTATACATACGCAAGATTTATCATAATTAGTTCACCGTGTAACATAAAAAAAAAAATAAACCCATTTTTATAGATTTTTTAGGTTCAACTTATGACGAAACGAATAATAACGATTTTAGTAATTTTGTTGTAATTAAAAATATTAATTATGGGTAGGTACTTTTGGCGTACCTATATTTTATACATACAATGACATTTTCATATCCAACGTTTTTAGAAAAAATTAATTCGACCTACCGTATTATTATTATTATTATTAATTGCAAGATACATTATTTTAATACTAATATAAATCTATTATATTATACAAATATTATAATATACTTAATAATGTACACTGACAGACCGTTTTTGCTCAAAATCTTTTTTTTATATGCAATGATTTATCATGGAAGTCAAACTTTACACATAAATTACAGTTGTTTATTATATGATGACTGATGAGGGTATACTCAACAACTACTGCACAGCGGAGTGGTTAAAGGTACATACTTTCCACCTATGTTTTTTGTATTTGTTGACAATTTACCATTAAATGGTTTTAACTATCGGTTAAAGTCTTAAAACGTCCTATACAATTAGATTTTGACAGTAGTTCTTAATACAACGATGACACAAAAACCATAACAATAACTTGAATAACAGTAAATAGTTTGAGATAATGATCTAAGCTCAACGAGTGTTACTGTGTTGGTAGGTACCCAGTCCTGATGTAATCCATCTGCTCTTTATTTTTTCCTCTTGGCCTATTAATGGACATTAAAATTTAATTGAAGAATATCATAAAGCTATTATGACTAATAATGTCTTTAAAGATATATTTTAAAGAAAAAATAATAAATAATTTTTCTCCAAAAGTGTCTAAAAAAATCTTTCTCGAGATCGTTTTATGTTTTATCAGTTGTAAAAAGTATTTCATAAAATGATCGATACGTAATGGAAATAAAAAATGTTTTTAAAATTCACAACATTTATTTTTGTTTTTTTTTATAAAGTATTTTTCTCCATGTATACAATACAAATACGAAAAAAATGTGTGACCCTTGGGAGTGATCACACAACTTCATGTATTTTATATTTTATTTTTGTTTTTTTTTTCATTATTTGATCTGTATTATTCCGTACTCAAACCATTTAAACGAAATTAAACTAAATACATACTTCAACGCTGATGAAAAAATTAAAACTAGTTAACTGAGCAGCATCCATGCCCTAATGTTTTTTGTAATACATTATATAAATGTTGCACTTACATATATAACGTACCAGTTAGGTGGAGCGATAGGTAGCCAAAACTAGTCAATCGAACTGTTATAAAATATTTGTTACTTTATTCATTGTCTACTCGAACTCATTCATTATGTCGTTCTTGTTGGTGGTATCGTTTTTGGCTACAGGCGACATGCAAGTTCGTTTGATTATTATTATTTTTTATTGAATATAGACTTTTATTTTGGAACGTATGCTAAAGATCTGTTTATCACTGATCAGTCTATCCAATAATGAATCACTAATATATTTTCATTAAAATATATGTGAACAGTATACATAGGCACATATCGTCCCTACAATAAGTACATGTACACAATATAGACAACAATAATTACTATTTACCGTGGTCTGATGTATTTGTCAACCTACAAAACACACAACGTACTATATAATATTATTATGAGTACTATTTTTTATGTTTAATAATTTAAACACAGAGATCCAGTAGTTATTGTTTAATAATACATTTTACATAATTTGTAATAATTGTAAATATTGATTTCATACTCCGAAAACTATAACATTTAAGTGCGGTGGGCGTTTGTGATACCTAAATGAATATATAATAGGTCCATTCGCAAGTCACAACTGAAATAACTTTTGATGCTAAAGACAAAATATCTGTACTGTGCGGGTGTTGAATATTGTCCTACTGTTGGTGGAGGATCTTATAGATAGCTTATAGCTAATGTTTAAAGTTGAAACCGAATCCAACAAGGTTCTTGATTTTTGTTTCATAACTGCCTGAGAACACTCTTTATGTGAATGACGTCATGTTTTATGTTTTATGTGACACACAACAATATTTATTGGTTTTGTATTTTTTCTGTACTTCGAGGTGTGGCATGTTTGTCTTGTTTTTGTAATCATAATAAAATTAAAGACAAATGTAGATATAAAATAAAACACATTTTATTATTCTTACATACCTCACTAAAGCGAAACTTCCGTACCACGAAGTTTCACGGTCACAAAAACCAATTACCTAGTTCAATATAATTAAATACATATTTTGTATGTAATTTGAGTTGGTTCTCAAAAATATTTTGTTAAATGTGATTTCGTTGTACGGAAATTTCACTGTATTATATTCTATGATATAGGATATCATTTGAATTATTAATTTGGAAAATACCGTATGATGATATTATACCTACCATAATAAATACAAACCTGAAACCATACAGTAAACTGAAGTGGTCTCATTGTTAAAGGTAAATAATGATATTTCCCATTTATTGTGTAAGATTAAAATATGGTCTGACATAAACGAGGGTATTATATTCTATATTTTCATAGCTGTAACTCTGTAAGAGGTAAATTTGACAAAATCTTTGGATCTCAGTTCAACTCTGGACCTGTGTAATGTGTATGTAAAGATGAAATGGATTATAATGTCTATTCGCTTCCATGAATGTAATAATAAGTGTGTGTGAAGTGAATGTTGATTGTATAACGTGTTATAAAGTCTTGTAATGATACACGGATGTTTGATTACAAAAATTAGTGGTAAGAAGCAGATACATAAATAATCCGATTTAATATGTATGTTTCCCGTTGTCTTTGTGAAAAATGTAATACCCGAGTAGAATAGTTTGATAAGTGGACATCATTTTTAACTAAAATAATATTGATAGAGCTTCGAATATTGTAATATAATCGTCTGTAAGAGGATTAAAATATGTTTATGTTTATTAAGGAATCACAGAAAAAAGTACAATAATTATCTCACCATTACTTTTATCTTTAAATAAAATACTACAAATATTTATAAAAAACAAATTCTTCGTTAAGAATTTTGAGAAAAGTATTTAAAATAAGTAATTTTGGTCTAAAAACTTGACGGTATAATACAAACTATTCAGACTACTCCCATACCAATTACAAATTCTAACCTTAATTAATAAGAACTGTGAAATTGATTTACAAGTTTTATATTAGCAATATAAATTACACTTATTGATAACATTTTAATATTATGTTTTGTTCATTGATGTTATATTGTTTGGGAGACATAATGGGTTTCTAAATTTAAATTTAAATTAGTAAATTACACACTGCCATGTAAAAAGATTTACGAAGTAAGTTGAGTGTCAAATATTACAGAAATCGTGTTTGAGTAATGTATTTTTCCTCTATTATTTTTTCTGGAACACTTTATATTTGTTAAACATTTAACTTTAAATATCGAAACGATTGATTTATCGGAGAAGTTTGAACATTCTTTCCATTAAAATTAATTGTATTTTATACCCACTTTGTAAAAAAAAAAAAAAAAAAACAGTTAATTTAAATATAAATATCTAAAATAATAATATATTTTTTCGCTTACAGAAAATTTGGTATCAAAGAGTTTGGCCGTTTTTGCAACACGAAATGTTAAAACCAGACGTATCGGCAGCAGTCCTACATCCAGTAATATTCTTAATACAAGAGTCCACTCTTGAGGACTACGAAACACTCATGTTGCCTGCTATGAGGTTACCTATTATATTAATACATTTTTTAGTTCAGTTACATTTTTTTTTTTTGTTATAATTTACATATAATTCTCAGCAAAATATTCAATGGTCCAAAACATGTTCCTGTGCAAGTGATACTATTGGAAAACTTGCATGTGATATTAGAAAAAACTCCAAGAGACGATATCAGAAAAGAAGTACTTCCTTTATTGTACACAGCATTTGACTTTTCGGACATAGAAGTGCAGGTAAGTTGTAATTGTGGTGATTTTAATAACGGTTGGTTGTTACTTAAATTAAGGGTGCTTAATATTATTATTTAATCATTATTTCAATAAACGCTAAGCCAACTAATTAGGTATTCAAAAACAAATTAATTAATTATAATATTATGGTAAACCTAACGATAAAGATAAAATTATTTTAATCCGTTTGGTTATTTGTTTATGTATTAATAATTTGTTCATACTAGCTGAGAGGTTTTTGTTTCACTAATACATAAATACTAATTGTTACCATAAATTAAGCACTGAATAAACTAATAGAACGGTTCACGTAACATAAAAGGTGTTTGTTTTATCTAGAACCACGTTGAATAGTTTTATTATTAGGTTACAATATATTTTCACAAAATCGCAGAATTAAATTACATATAAAAATTAAAAAATACATTTTGAGATCTAATGAACATTAATTATTTTTATATTGCCAATTGATCTATTAAACCTATTTAAAACTGAATTCAGGCACTACATTTTTAAGAAATGTTATTATCGTAGGTACTTAAAATTTAATATTTTAATCTATTTAAGTAATTTTGATCGTTAATTATTTTTATATTGCCAATTGATCTATTAAACCTATTTAAAACTGAATAGGCACTACATTTTTAAGAAATGTTATTATCGTAGGTACTTAAAATTTAATATTTTAATCTATTTAAGTAATTTTGATTGTGTATACACATACATATATGTATTATTATCATTATCATATATATACTTTTCTCTCAAAAACAATTATTTTAAAGGTAATAAAACTATGATATGTGAATTATAAATCAAACATGACTTTTATTCATTTAAATTTACATAATACTATAAAGATATATTTTAAATTTTGTATGTTATAATTTTTAAATAATTCGTAAAAATGTAATATCACACGAAATATTTAACATAATATATTTTATGTTTTATACGATTTAAACAAAATTAATTGAAACTACCCTACTATTATGAAGGAGATAAATAATATTGAATTATTTAAAAAACGTAATTTTATTAAATATATTTTACATTACTATAATGTAAAACGGTTTAGACGGGATAAAGAACAACACACTTTACTTGGCTAACTATTTATTCATAAAACATTTATGTAATTATTCCGATTTTTAATTTTAGTAAAATGTATGCTTAATCGTTCAAATGCACGAAGAATTATAATATTAAATCTTAAATAGAAATAATTGCATTTGGATTTGTGAAAGTCCAGGCATGGACAAAGTACAATATAAATGTAGATAACACATTTCAAAAATCTAATTTCAACATTAAAAAACCATTTTTAAACTGTATTCAGTGATTGAGTTGGAAAAATAAAAGAAAGGAGACTAGCATACTTGAAAAAAAAATTAGCGTCCCTTACAATGGTTCAACTCGATCTACCTGTGGTGGGCTTTCTTCTCCTCCCCCCCCCCCCCACCACAACCAACCATCTTCAACAATCCATAGTCGAAATATAATGAACCACTACTAGTAACGTCTACCAATAAATAAAATAAATATTATTCTACTTATCATTAATTACTAACATAAAAATGAATGGTTACATAAAAGTATAATAATATTATAAAATTTCTAACTAATTAGGTAATTAATCATAAATTGTAATAATGATAAATGGATAAAGGACTTTTGACTACAAACTAAAATATTACACGTGTATCTTAGTCCGTACTTTTGCGTTATCAATAATGATAAAAAAAAAACATTAAATGTGTGTTTTAATATCTTGTTGATTAAAAGAGTTCAACTTTATGATAAAATAACTATAAAATTACAATATTATTTTACAAAAGAAAACGTTCCGTCCCTCGCCGTTCTAGTGAAAATAATTAGAAGTAGTCTTCTCAAAATATAAAAATTTTAAATAGGAACTCCACCCCCCCCCTGAACCCTCTCACTTTCAAACCAATTTGAGCTCTGACAGTATACTAAATCAGTTATTATGAAGTACATAATATGTAATGAGTACTTCACAACATTATAGTTTTTATAGTATTCTAAATACAATATTAATAATGTCACCTGTATTTCAAGAATTACCTACATACTATTAGAGATAAATTATTATAGGCTGTGTAGACATAATACAATTGTTTATTATTCATTAACGTACACTGCAGATGATGACAAACGTGTTCAATTGATTTATTATTAAAAAATTATTTTTGTGAGGTTCACTGGTTCACAGACATATTCTATGAACATTAGTCATCACAAGGTTAATTACATTTCAGAACTATAGGTAATAATACTGGGCCATGCACACAAACGTGTGAAAATGTGCAAAATATATGCATTATGGTATATTATTATTATAATATATTAGTATATTTGATTGTTTTCCCATTTACAAAATGTCTATTTTAGAAACATTATTCGATGTGAAGTTTTATTTTCTAAACTATTTTTTTGTACTTTTCTATAGCTCCGCGGTAGAATGTTTTGAGCTATTTTAGTAAATGATTTGAAATGTGTTTCATTATACTTTGTTATATTTTATTCGCACAACAGGTAAGTTTGCACCATAATAATTATTATAAGGTCAGCTGTCTCTCGTTTAAACATTGTTTACCAGTTTCCTGTCAATATTTGTATCATTAAATAAAAACCAACGTGGTTAGTCGTTTATTGATAAAATTATGTCTCCAAGTATGACATAGTTCAAATACAGAAATTTAATTAGCGCATGAGATGAAAATTCTGTAAGATACCTACCCGCCTCTCCCTCCCGTCAACTCGAAGCTTACTAATGGAAAGCATAGTCAACAAGGCACATGTGTATGTATTGTGTTTTAGCTCAAAGCAATTTTCAGGAGATATTGTTTGAGGAAAATAATACCTGGCTTCATTTTGTGCACGAATCGCATAACCAAACAAAGCCAGCCTACAAAGTTATTTGTAATTCATTGATCATTCGTGCGAATTCGATTAAATTAAAACATTTTTTTCCCAGTCCAATATTTAATTTCTTATGAATTTATCCGTTTGTTCTGAGCCTGTTTCAAAATTAATATCACTAAAACGGTCGGTGTATAGTGTGACCTAAGTTACTATAAAATGTATTTAGTTTTAAAATAATGAAAAACAAAATGTGTGTATTGACTAGCATATACAAATTTAAAATTATTCCATTTTTGAAATAAACACAAACATATAATAATATTTTTCCCTTGTTTAGAAACCATCGAACCTTAAAAAAACTTCATAAAACCGAATGAATTAAATAGAAACGAGATATTTATTAATTCAAAATGTAACTTTAAATACCAGTTAATTAAGAAACACGCGGATAGGAAAATTAATTGAGTTTGCATTGTTTATAACGCTATTATACACGAAGAATATTAATGTATTGAAGACACATGGTTGGTTTTAATTGGAATATGTAATATTTTTAAATTTTAAATAATAATAAAAAATATTTACTGAAATGCGTCTTTATTTATAATATATTATTAAACACTGTTTTCTTACGACGATAACACACACTTCGGTTGAAATGTTTTATACCGAAAAGAATAACTTGATTATGTTTACAATAATTACACAGGTACCAAATTATGTTTAGGCAATTTTAATTCCTACATTAAAACTAATTTGAAGTGGAATATGTTAAATACAAATTTGAAAGTTAGTTTAATGTACATGCTGTGTAGTTCAATACTTCAATAAATCTATTTATGATCACTTAAAAGGAAAATAAAATACATTATTTTCACTGTTGATCGTTTGATAACAATTTTGCTGGTCAGCAAATATGTCGGTGTCAAATTATCAAAGAACAACAAATAGCATCGAGTTACGTATAAAAAATATTCAGTTTTTTTTTAACTGAAATTGGAGGCAACGTAGAATTTCAGAATTATAAAATATATGTTTTTATTAACACCTACCTGAGATTAACAAATTATTTTTAATTACATTGTATTTGTCATTATAGTCGTTTTTTTCTTTGTGAGAGAGAAGGAACAAGAGACGATAGTGGGTGATTATAATAATAATAATAATAATAATATGGTATTCAAAAACCATTCAAAATGAATTATTTCGCTTATGATTATTGAAGAGAGAACTTGGAATAAATAACTGAAAAATAATGATTTGTCTTCATCAGCCATCGTGTATTGTTTGTTAATGCAGAATATTTTTAATCAAATCTGTGACATGAAATAGTATGCGATAAAGAAGGATTTTAATGCTAAATTGGTATTTGGGATCACGTTTCATAAAATACAACAACAAATAATAATATGTTTTATTAGTATGCCTACATAGGTTAATTAATTATTCTCCCTACACAAAACACTTCTCTCCGCTACTTAAAAAGTTCCTAAGCAACTTTCTAGACAGCGTTCAAACCTTGCAGGTACACACAAGAACACCGCCATCCCCCACCCCGGGGCATGGCAGAAACCTACGGGTGCCCCAATAAAAATTCTGCCACCACAAACACAAACACAAACCACAAACACACACGTGTACCAACCTACCCAATCTAAAAACCTACAGTTCCCTCCCCACACCCAATGGCCTATGTTGCCGCGGGTTATCCAATAAAAAAAAAAAAAAAAAAAAAAAATAATATTATTATACTTTTACAAATATCTACTGAAACAATGCTTCGAATTAGTTTGGAATTATTTTGCTTCACACATTGTGTCATACCGAGACGGGTATCGTTGTTAAGACGAATAATTATTATTGTACACAGAAGTTTAATGACACTTCATAAAACGGCTTGCCTCTTGCTCAATTCCTTATTTCGAATTCCTTCGCATTGGAAATGCACACAAACGGAAATTTTCTTTAGAATGTGTGTACGGTTACCGAACGGTTAATTTATGTGTTATTTTGTGGGGAATATATTTTACCAAAGCAGCATCGAGTGAGTATGTATAGCAGGTACCTACGTCTGAGGTATTTGAATTTCCCGTTATTGCCGATTAACGCATTGGTATGAATTAATAAATACTCGTATGGTTTGAATGACTAAATTGAATTCATCGTGTTTAGAATCAAAGTTGAACTAATTGGTATTTTCATTAATTTTAGCTATGTATAAAATAGCACGAACGCCGTCTGACTTAATACATACCTTAGGTAATAAAATAGAATAACTTTGAGGAATGTTTTCATTGCTGAGATTTATTATTTAATTAAACATTAAAGACATTTCAATGAGTAGTTAATTTTGAAGTGGCGAGCACATCGAGACGAGTTCCTAAAATCGGGTCTCTGTATTCTGTCTGGCTTTTCATAATTTTTCTTTGTTGTTGAACTCATTGCAAAAGTTGTGATAAATGTTAATAATTCTTAGTAATTTTATTGTATTTATCGTAGATTACTAAAGTAATATTATAAATAATTTTAAAATAACTGAAATTAAAATTAGACGAGTATATTAATTTTAAAGAATTTAAGAAAAATAAAGTAAAAATACATAAAGAAAAGTACCTAAAGTTCAATAAATTTTATCGAATTTTATTTGTTGAATATGTTTTCGTATAAAATTAATCTAGATATCTTTAAATATTGTTTTAATTTTTCGTATATTTATCGAATATTGATTTTTTTATTTTTATCCATTATGAACAATATTATAGCTACTTATTATATGCTATTATGTAGGTATACGTTTTTTTTTTAGAAGAATATAATATATTATGTGTAACCACATTTTTCTTATCAGTTAAGTAAAAAAACTTGCCATATCATCCCAAAAAAAATTTAAAACTAAAAAATTTCACCAATTAAAAAATATATTACCCAAACCTGTACTTTTTAGAGAAGCTATTTTATGAAAATTTTTAAATGTAAGCTACATCCAATGCATGTCCTTGAAATTGACACACCAAATTTGACGATCAATTTCAAAGTGGGCAAATTCATAACTTTTTTTCTGCATTTAAATAACTCGTTAGATTCACAAAAAAAAAAAATACCGATTATCAAATTCTCAAAACCAATTTAAAATTAATTGATTTCAATTTGTAAAATATTGGTAAAATATTTTTCAATTGATCAGACAAAATACAAGAGGGGGAACTGCTGGTACATGTCTAATACAATACATATCCTAATTTAAATATTTTAAGCATAATAATATTATAATATTGCAACAAGATACATCAAACTCTGGCTAAATATATTTTTTACTTTAAACAAATATCAAATGTATGGAAAAAAAACCTAACAATATTTTATTGGTAAATTCTACAAAATAAAAATATCTACCAGCACTCTGTCAATAAATGCAAAAAAAAAAACATTGTTGCCACCGACGTACAAATACAAAATAATGTATTTTTATAGCTGATTATATTGTATTTTTTTTAATTCTGTAAAACTGATGTAGCTTAGTTATTTTATTCATAATATCAAATATAAGAATATTGATCAAACTAATTGAATTTCATAATAAAAAAAACATAATAATATTATAATATATTATGTCAGTTCAGGAATAGGTTTTAATAGCGTTAGATAATAAATAAATATTAACTATTGTCATAGAAATATTACTCTAGGACCATATTATTATATTATTGATGATACTGATAATACCAATAATTTGTCCAAGCCCAAATTTGTCAAATTCGATATAAATGTCGAATAAAACGTTCTAGCTAGCAGTTATTGTCGCTGTCAACAGAAAAGACTGAAAGTATCGTAATGATCATGTCAACCGGTGTGTTATATAACCGATAAGTGTAAAAGACCATATAGGTCCGAAAACGATTATATAAAATGGATAAACGATGTTACAAATGGTGCGACTAACAATACGGTTGACATCGCACGAAATAACGAACACTATTAATAACCCTGTCGACTGAACTCAACCAATTAACAAGAATTATTATTTCCACTTAGGCCAATAATGTTCTATTACCTATGTCTCGTCTAAATGTATGCATTTTATTAAACAAAACAAAAAAAAAACAATAGAAACCTCCCGGCTTTGCATATTAAAATACAATTCTGAAAAAAAAAACGGTTCGTCAGTCAGTTTTTAAAAAGATATTTTATAATTTATTTATAATACTATTTACAATAATTTATTTTTCTATTAATAAAATCATATTATAGTATGTTAAACTTTTTTTCGCAGAATGCATTGCATATCATAATTAGGGACCGGATTTAAATGCCCTAAAAACTTTCAAAAAATGCTCTTAATAATAGAAAATAATGAATTTTAACTACAATACTGCTCAAAAAAATGACCCAAAAATGTTTTCAACAATTCTTGAGCAAATTAAAATAAAAACTTATTGAAATAAACTCACCAATTAGTTGTTACTGGTTTGAGACCCAGATGCACATCAGCCGTTAATCGCACATGAAAATATAACAAACGATCGAAACAAAATTTCTTGAATTACCATTTAAAGTTAACTATATAATATTCACTATAAATGACCTAAATGACCTGAATAGTATAAATTAAATGCAAAATAAAAGTTTAAGTTTTCAACTATCAGAATATATTTTGTCAAACGGAGCTTATACTTGAAAAGTATTGTCCGAGGCTTCTTAACAAATAATTCCTTTTTCATTCAAATTCAGTCCCGATATAGTTATATATTATTGTTATGAAATAATAAGTCGATGGTGACGTAACTCAGCACGGTGTGAATAGTGCCATTATGTAATTTTATATTATGGTAAAACGTTTCAAGTCCATTTGACTAATATTTTTAGAATTAAAACAAAACAACCGATTGTGGAAAAATAGAAATTTTTAATACATAATCAATTTTGTAAAAACTTAAACTTAAATCAGAGACTGAAACCGTACCGAATAACATTGATTTTTACTGAAACCATACAGGAACCTTCAATAGTACTACAAGTAGGTACTACGGACTTTTCATAAAACTAAACAATATAAATTCGAATTTCCATGTAGTTAATCGATAATAAGCCCGGCACCAGTGGTAGGCAACTATTATTGTATTGAACAATAGACCTACACGGAGACTTGCAGATACCTACTATATCGGATATACCTGCAATTTATTACGTTTTATTATTTTTTCTGGAAATAAAAACAATTCTCTCATAAATGGTTAGGGTAATATTCTACTGTAAGTACCTACTAAAGTCGACGAAATAAAAAAAATATCTAGCAATAATATGAACTGACTGAAATAGTATATTTTCCGTTCCAGCTACGCAAATTAATGTCAAGTGCTGAAGTGCCTATTTTCTGATTTAAAATGTAAATTTTTGCTGTATAGAAAAATATTATCAGATTATAGTAATGCAAATAACTAATGTATCTATAACACGAAACAAACTGCCAACTTGCTTTAATTCAGACTATTAAATAGTAAGAAACATTAAAAATAGTAATTGATTTTTGCATAGTTAACCAGAAACAACAATACTATAAATACAAACAGAGAATATCTAAATATTCCATTTATTGAATATATTATTATTATGATGTTATTATCAAAGACCTCAAAAAAGTGCATTACATTAAAAAATATTTATTATTAATTGACCCATAGGCCATTGGATGTTGTAGGGTTAGTACCGTAGAGTTGCGACAGTTGTACGGTCGATTAGGAGCACGTGTATGTGTGGCAAGGTTTTTGCGCACTAAGAAACACGGGTGGTCACCCATCCGAGGACTAGTGGTAGAGTCGTTGCTTACACTCTTAATCACGTCGTATGATTGAATTCAGCCACTGCGCCACGCAGAGCCGATTTAAAAATAATATTATATCTAGAAGCCATATGTCTATCACGTAAATTTTCTACAAATTTCCGTTAAAATACGTTTAAAAAATAGATTACAATAATGTAGGTAAACAATCATCGTATACCTATAACTGTAAACTTACTATATTTCAGACTACCCATCAAATATTTAAAAAAAACATTAAAAATAGGTCATTAATTTCTCATAGTTAACCACAAATAATATTGAATACTAAATATATAACTACATAGAATATCTAAATATTCCATTTGTTGAATATATATTGTTGTGATAGTATTATACCTACGTACTAATTGTAATGCATTTATTCAACGGTTTCACCTAAAATCAATTTAGGATACTACCACTGAATTGTTGAACGTCAAAGTTGATCATTTGGAACATTATTAGGTATAAAATTAAGGAATTAATTTTCATTAGCTAAGGTACATTTCAAACTACAAATTACATTTGATCATCTACTTAGATATATCTTTATTCAGTTTCTCGTGGATTTATAGTGCTGTAATATATTGAACCATCGGGGGACTTTTTCTATCCAAAAAATGATGATATTATACTTACGGAATAAACAATAAAAATGATATAATAGGCAACAATAATGTTATATCATTGTCAGTTATACCTATAGTAGGTACATCACCTCTGAATCTAAAATTAATAACGACTATATATTAATATTATATAGCATTATTCTCGAGGTAATTTTTAGTGGCGTTTATTTGTGTAGAGGATCGTAATCTAAAGTGATTAAACGACTCGTAGAGGTATAATATATATATATATAATTGCCAATTTCAAATAAAAAAAAAAATAATAATAATAAATACTCTTCTACGTCACCGTGATTTGGTGAACAACGTGTTTGAGCATTTGTTTGTTCAATCCACGTTTCTCAGAGCCCTGGGGGATTTTCACCAACAGCAGGGCCTCATACCCAGGCGTCTCACTGTACGCTTCAATCTGTTTTCTATATAACCGACGAGGAAACCAAGCAAATACCTTTGCATTACATGGAATTATTAAAGCTCTGACAGCACTATAATAATGTCATAATGTCGTATAAATTATAATATCAATTTACCAGACTTTATGGGGACGACAACAGTATTAATGTATAATATTTTTATGTATTGCGATTAGGGTTTTAAAATTTCATGAAATTTATTTTCTTGAAATATTTCATTTCCATGAAAAATAAAAATAAAATGTTCATTTTATCTAAAAGTTCATAGTCGTCAACTTCCAAGTGAACATTTTTGGAAGTTGGTTTATTGTATGAAATAAACAAAATATGTAACATATTTACATAGTTACATATAATTTAGAAGTTGTTTAACAAATCTATAATGTGACAAATTTAAACTGTAGGTACACTTTAAAATTACTGAAAATACACTAATATTTCATATTTTCATTCTCTGTTGAAATTGCCTTTAACTTTATTTCAAACCATCATCGTTTGGATCGCTAAGGGTCTGCATACAACAATATTTTACAACTCATTAAAAAAAAATTTTTTTCTCAAAATAATGCTAGGAATATTTTTTAGAACTACCTATAGAATATACATATTATACAAAATAAAACAATATAAAAAAAAAAATGAAGGCCTTTTTATATTTAAGCATAAACACAATGTATCAACTGACTGATACAGTGATACTTAATACTGAATACTGAATAGTAAATACAAAATAGTAAACAAAACAAGATTTTTAAAATATGAATGAACTTACAAGTTACAACTAGCTTAGTAACGACCAACTGTTTAAGAAACAATATGAAAAATCAATAATTAAAATAGCAATTTCATTAACAACGCCATGTCACCATAGTTTGGCTCCAAAAAACAAGACTAATAAAGTAATAAATAATAATAATAATTTAACAGCCAATAGGGCTATTCAATTGATAAGTGATAACTGATAACCAATAATATAAAATATAATACAATTATTAATACCAATATACCATAAAATTATTAATTATTATAAATTTATTTATAACTATTGGCCATGCAATAGTAATAAGTTACAACTAATAAGACATAGTAATTTGTAAACCTTGGTTGACAAGTGATACCAAGGTTACCAACTGATCAGTTATTCACTATCAATGTTTTCTGTGTGTAATCAATATATTATTTCTAATCATCTTTAACCAAATACGTTTAAAAGAAGAAAAAATATTTCTCATAATTTCATTGACATATTTCAAGAAGAGTGAAATTTTCAATTTTTAAATATTTCAAGTGAAATATTTAAAATGCAGAACTCTAATTGTGATTGAAGAGATTTTACGGCACGTCCGCATGACTGTAAGCAAAATAATGGTTGACTCCACCGAATTTTTTTTTTTTACCCAAAAGTCACGATAAATAAATTAAATACAACACAGCAAAACTTTCGTTCAGTCATAATCGTTATAATTGTTGTTCGATATTCACAACAAAGCCATGAATTGTGCATACAATTTTAGGTTTAAAGTCATTCATGGCATGTATCAACGATGAGTTTAAAAAAAAAATAATACTCGTTTGTGCTGTGGTAGTCTTCGAAATATAATTATGTCGGACAGCCGTGAATAATTCGCTACATTATACCCAAAGTGTAAGCCGATTTAATAATACTATTACGTCTTAAGTTCAACCAACATCCACTTACAGTTATGTGTACAAATTGAGTTGACTACACAAATGTGCGGAACACTTTGTTGCATTAATTAACGTTCGTATACTTATTGATATTATTTACCTTAAGGATAACGATTCGGCGATATTACCAAATTTATTAAATAAATGGTGCAGATGTTTATTTTTGTGTCACCCGAAAAATAATACACAAACCTAATGCTGTACATAATTCAACCATTTATTTATTACTAATATCGATTATATATTATTAAAACAAATTATCTATGCAAAATTTCATTAAACAAAAAGTGAAATAATTATTTTGTTTATATAATCAATAATATTGTTTTTGTGTTTAGAAAACATAATCTATCAAAAATAAAACGGATAAAAAACCACATTCGTACATTTTTAATGAGACGTATTAATCGTTTTAAAAAATATGTTTTTGATTAATATATTTTAAAATAACAACTCAAACAATTTAATTTCTAACATTAGGTATATTTGGACAGTTTGGTATTTTGTAACTAAAAATTGGCATGGGCATAATTTTAACCTAACTATTATACAATTGTATGATAATTACAGTGTAGTTATTTATTATTACAATACTATTATTACACAATCCGAAAAATTTTCTAAAGGAATATATTTGAATCAATTATTTAAAATTCTATGCTTGTATCTACATTGTACGGGTACAAAATTATACGTTGACTTTTCTTTTAACAGTTTCGTAATATCTGTTAAGAATAAATCCTATTCGATAATAGTTGAGTACTAGCTTACAGTCATAAAGTGTAAATTTTACTATAAATGTTTATAAGTTCACCACTGTTTTGTGAAAGAATATTTTGTGAAAAAAAACATAAATATTTAGTTCTTTCAATAACTTTATTATAAATTCAGAATTATTAAATTTTCATGAAAGTTTAAATCTCGTGCATTGTATCTATTTTTGTAATTTTATTTTAAACATAATTAAATATTTACACATTGATAAATTTTACAATAGAATTTGGTATCTACCTATTAATTAATTTTAATAAATACCTAAAAAAAAATCCCTTTTTGACTGTTTTTATATTAATATAAACTATCATACCTATCATATTGTAATTATAGACTTTAACCTATAACTTATTGACTACTAAATCATTTAATTAATACCATTACTTTTTCTATTCATATTTGCATTATCTGACTAATATTAGCACTAAATTCCGACTCCATTCCTGGAAATCCGCCTGGTAGGCTAAAGAGAAGATGGTGTCGTGATTTAAATCATAATTAAAAAGAGGGAAAAAAAAATTCTATAACTTAAACAAATTTCTGTTATAAAGTGTCGCTATTGGGTGGATTATTTTTTCACGCGTCGCATGCCAAATTAATGTACATCTGCATACATGCTTATTGTAAACTTAAATTACAGATTGTGTGTTTTTAAAATTAAAATAATAAAAAAAAAAAATATTTGCATTATCTGCAAATTCACAAATCAGTAAAAAAAATTAAAATAACCGTATATAATAGTGAATGTCTAATATAGCTTGACCATAAAATAATATATATTTTATGTTCATTCCAAAATGAATTATATTACTACGAAAAATGCATAACTTCCTTTTAGAGGTAAAATAAATTCGTCTAAAATTGTGTAACTATAGTATTTAGGCACGAGGCTCCAATATAATGTACCGACGTATAGGTATAAATGTATAATATAGTACGCAAAATGTCTTTAGAACAAGTAAACATTATGACGTTGTGAGGTAAAAAATTTATGTTCATAATATTATGATTATGGTGTAAAGTTTTCCGCAAGAAGAACGCACACTTTTTCTTATTTATTGTTGTCTCTGTGCTGCAATGATAATCATCACGTTATTACTATGTATCGGGTGATTCCGTGACGATTATTATGCATCGCCATGATTTACTATCGAGAGCGTCATTGGAGAAATATGTATTTTTCCGCAATATTATTATAGTAATCGCGTCATAAAGTTAGTGATAATCACATGGTATGAGATATCGTATAATAGTACGTAACCTTAATAATAATAATAATAATAGCTCAATATAATATGAGTTTATTGTGATGTATACAATCTGATCCAATTTAAAGTTGATAAAATGTGCATTAAATTGTGTACATATAAATGGGGTCACGTGCCATAAGGTTGTTACGGTGTACCTATACTGTCGATGCACATATTTTTTACCTTTCAAGCGACCGAAAGCATCGAAGATAAGCGCCTAAGGTGACTAATATTTCATTAATAATTTATGCATCAATGCATTCCACAAGCTGAAGAAAAAACTTAGATACGTTTCCCGAATATAAAACAATGAAACAACATGTGTAACGTCTAAACCTTTGTGAACATTACTGATATTATGATTTCGTTGTCCGGTGTTTAAGACAATAGCGAACATATTATTTCATACTTTTCTGCAAACGATTGAAATAAAACTACACGCGGGTTCTAAATAATATAAAAACGTAAGGTTGAAGAATCGAGTCGTAATCAACCTGTACAGTATTATATACAGAGTGGAACAAAAAGACCTGAACAATTAAATAACTTTGATTCTAATCAATATTTTTTATTTTTTTATCTCATATAATTTATTTAATCTTGTGCTACACGTATTATATAACGTTCTTTTTTTAATATTCTAATTTAAAAATAATGAAAATAGCCAATTTTTAAATGTAGTTTTTAGAAGAATTTTAACTACAAACATATTTATTAAGTATTATAGATTATTTTTTATGATTTTTCAAAGTAAGACTCATTAATTTGAATAGGTTGTAATAACTTTTTAAAAAATATTTAGATTTTAAAAAGGTGCTTATTCAAAAATTTCCTTAAAATATGGATTACTTTACAATCAAAATGTTTCAAACAACCAGATTATCATATTGGCCGTTTTAGATTTTTATTTTTAGTATTAAAAATAAAAATAAAAAATATTATATTATGCGTGTAGCCAATGTATAGAGCCATTACATTATATTTTATAAAACTTTTTTTTTTAATTATTGATTAGAACAAACATAATTTTATTTTCAGGTCTTACTATTCATCCTGTATAGTTAATAGTTAATATACAAATTACCTCGTGATGGATAGTAAATAAATTATAATGTTTTGAATACGCGATATTTTTTTTCACAGCAAATATTTAGCTTATTAATATTGGGTCCATGAAAAAAGTCGGTGGTATGATGGCAAATATTATGATTCACACATTAATAACAATCCTAGATTTAAATTATTTAAAATAAAAAAGTTTAATTTATGGGGCCCGGCGCCAGTTTTTTAAATTCTACCACCATTCTATAAAATTTGAAAATTTAATTTAATATTTTAGTTGCCAACCTTACATATAATAATTTTCCACTAATTTACTGCCTATTCAGTTGGGTTGATAGGGTGTATTATATCGAATAAAATGACTTCACGGGAATAATTCTCAGGCCTCGTAGAATTGTTGGATTTTAATAACTATTTTTTATCTGCAAGAATAAGACAACAAGCCTGCAGGTAACATTGAACTCTTATTTTTTATTTTACTTCAAATAATGGTATAATACCATGGTATTTTTTTAGAAAATTAAAATCTAGCGGGCCAGAGCATAGAAAGCAAAAAAAAAATAAATAAGTCATTCAAAATTTGCATTTTAATTACCATTTAATTAACACTTTAAAATTGTATGATGTAATTTGAAAATTTAGCTCAGGCCAGTTGCCCACCCCTGCCGTAGAGCGTTAATTTCTGCGTACAAAGTTACATTTGTGCCGGGCGCCTGAATATGACGTATTGATGCCAAGATTATTATGTTAAACAATTAACCAATTTGGATTATTAACTTAATATATAATACACGTTTAATGCTTACATTGTGTAACAGATAAATGAGTTTGTGTTATTTATTAACATTATGGGGAATAACGAATAGTTCCTGTATCATTATTATTATTGTAATGCATCGTTATCAAAAATGTACTAAAAACATATTTACTTATATTTATTTTAAATAAAACTATCGATGTGTAAATATTATGAATGTATATTGTATGTAATATTCTATTAGTAATACTATAACCACATATACGTTTGATACACGTTAAAACATCTTAACGTGATTATTAACACAATATCACCCATCACTCATTATTCTGTTACCAGCTATTACTTGTGTCTAGGTAAATTTTCATCATACTCCGTTAAAATCAGACATATAGTTTAAAAAATTTTAGTTTTAAGAAATATTAATTTGATTTTTGTCGACATTTAAGTCTCTATTTAAAGTACAATAGACGTTCTATTACAAAACCATATTATACAGCAATTATTCATCTACATGGCTTTCATTTTATGGGATTTAATGTTTCTGAAATAAATAAAATGTACGACAACTTTTTAATAACCACCTTTTTGTATGTAAATAATATCCAATTAATTTTATTATTAATTCCAGTGGGTTTTATTTCATAAACGTGAAGACTTTTATAATAATGTTTAAATATAAAAATACAAAGTAATCGAGCGAGTACTCTTCTAGTTTAGAATTTGACCCAATTCCAACTATTACCAATCATCTTATATTATGTATCGTTATATTATATAAGTATAGAAAATATTTTTTTTAATAAAATAACGGTTGATTTTTTGATTACTATATAAAATAAACATTATATTTCAGTATGTTTAGATCAGATATTATTTTACTATTTGTTTTGTCAAAAGTATCATTTCAAATGTACTTTAATACTCATTTAAAAACACAGTGCACGGTAATAGTAAAATAATAGTTCTCACAAGAACGTAAACTATTCTAACTTCTATATTTTAACGTTGTTCATATTACTTATTTTGAATGTAATATTATTTTACCACTAATAGTATTTTTTAAAGGAAACGTTCTCATATTTATACGTTTTCTTTAAAAGTGGCATGATATAAAATAAAAACAAAACAATCGGAGAGTTTACTCTAAATAATATTATAATGTTTGAAATATTTTATAAAGTTTTAATAAAATATAAATACTTAATCAACCAAGTCAACTTATGAATATTTTAGTTCAAAATAATCGTACTTTCATATTTTATGAAAAACGTAATGTTTATGAATATTTGGTTCTGATCTCGTAATGCTTGAAATTATTATCATTGGTTTGATGTAATTTGTAACCTAACCTAAACTTGTGCCTAATAGTTATCTTTTATACTCATTAATTATTTCATTATAACTATCCGCATCAATGCCTTAATTATTTTATATTTACTAGAGTGCTGCTGTGTTAGCTGTGACCAACGTTTCTCAATACATGGACGATACAGCTATAAGAAGAATGGTACTGCCCAAACTCAAAATGGTGTACGAAACCAATCCCAACGATTTGAAAATTGTCTTAAACATATTGGCGTGTCTGGAAATCATATTACACAGACTTGAAAAGCAACAAATTATCGAGGATGTCTTGCCGCTGATTTGGATAGTAAACCAGACCGATCCCGAAGTTATAGCAAGGATAGCAGGTAACAAAATTAACTGTACTACCGTTGCTAAATTATCTGAACTAATAGTCATAACCATTCAATAAGACTCTGTTTATTATTGTGTTTCGTATACACTGACATTACATATTTAATAATAATTAAACTAATGAATTAATAATTACTAATTTTATAATAAAGTGTTGTCATTGGTGTAATTATTATTTCGATCACACGGCGCGTCAGATAGGCAATTTATGAACATCCCCGTCGAGGTTCAACTATTTTTCCGGAGCAATTATAGGTTTACGTTTTTTAAAACGACTATTTTGAGACTTCAAAGAAGTGGTGGTTTATTGATGTTACTAGGTCTGACTAGTATTGTGGATTATAAACTTTGAATGAACGTACAGCTGCCAAAATATAATATATCATGAGTTCTTATATAATGGAAGAGTACGGAGAAAATATCATGCATGTTTCATCGTAAACGTTAGCCAGCAGAATATTGTGTTCGAAATTAATACAATACAATACACCGTGGCAGTTTACATATTATTATATTTTCATAAAAATGATATAGCAGGTGTTTTCTACAAAAAGTCCTGGTATATGAAATAACTTTTGTTCTGTTCAATATTAAAATATTGTTTATACGTTATATATAGGTACAAATGTAGTTTATAGATGCTTGCGCTTCAAGTACAGTGCCCATACAGACATACAGTACCATGACTTTTTTATTTTTAAATTCTAAAACTAAATAACTTAAAATGTAATCAAATTTGTTTTTATGAATATAATTTTTATATTTTTGTCATGCGTTTAAACTAAACATTATAGTATTGGTAAGTCTTGCTGTTACACCCTGTATTGTAATTTTTAACTTTTCTATGCGACCTACGTAGTAGTCGGCACGTGAATCAACTAAAGTTTAATGGACTTGGTAGCAATGGAGTGGTTACATGTTGACACGTAATTTTCATATCTCACATTTCTGTCTTTCTGCTTTAGACATACTGTATTATTATCTAGTTGCTTCTACGTCAGTTGATTCTTCCTGTGCAGATATGCCATTATCAATATTGTTCCACAACATTTCAGCATGTTTCCTGTCACATTACCTCGCTATAACATTATACAAATCGTGTCAACATCAAAATATCATAAACACTATACCAGAATAAGTCTCAAAATAAAGCTACATTGATAAAATATATAAATTAGTATTAAATTGCAGCTTATGATGTAGTTTATTCTTTGTATATAATAATTATAGTTCCCTGTTTATAAGTTTCAATATATGGTATATCTGCGGCGTGTTCAACACACAGTGCTTATAATTTAACAACATGACATTCGAAACACATAAAAATTAGTAACGAGAACAATATAAAACAATGCGTACTACACTTCAAAAAATATGGATTATTATTATTTGAGTGAATGTATAGAAAAAATATATATATATTATATACATATAATATACGCTTCATGATTTTAATCTCAACTACTCAACCCAATTCCATTTTATTGATTTTAAATATTTTGTTTCATGGATAACCCACAGTATGACTCTTCTAATTACATTTTATGCAAATGTAAACAATAAATACCAATCATATTTTTCAGTCATATACAGTATAATTTTGCGTGACAAGAAATACGGTCTATCAGTAAATATGATAGCAACAAAAATAATGCCAACGCTGATTCCACACACAATGAATCCCGGTTTGAATTTAGAGCAATTCCAAACCCTTATTGAAGTTTTACAAGACATGCTGGAACAGATTGACAGGTGAATAATGAATATTATATATTTCGTAGTTTTCATTAAAGATTTAATTATTTAGATGTGCAAATTAATAAACCACAATAAATTATTATACAACAGTATTAAACTCTTTTAACTAAACTATTTGAAAAAAGTCATACAATATTTCAATATTGTAAATAAAATTATTGGTTATAAAATTATTTTTTTCTTATTTTTTGCCCTTTCCTTTAGTTTTTAATTTGTTTTATTAATGTAATATGTGTAGCTTAAAGCTTTATGATTTGTAAACATGAAATACAATAACTATTATTTTTAGAAACCAACGGAATAAACTCAAATTGGATACAATATCAATGCAGAGCCCAGACAGACACAGGCCTTTAAGACATTTATACAGTTCTGACAACATGCATGCACAAAACTTTAACATACCAAACTTGAAAATTGAAACGCGCAAAACGTCAAGTGCTGAGGATATGGTTAGAAAAAATTCAGCGGGTAAGTTATAAAATCAATAAATAAAAAATATGAATAATGTCAGTTATTAAAAAAAAACATGCTCAGTGATTGTTGAATAAGTACCTATAATGGTTTCTATAACATGATTTGTCCATCATGCGTATCATCATTATTAAATTTAATTATGGCTTAAACACAGGCTTTTATCCATTCGGTTTTCGTTCTCAAATATGACACAAATAATAGAGCGTCGAATAAGAAAATGTCAAGTGAAGCAAAATTGTATCGAATTTCCTCGCGATGAAAAATCCATTCGGCTGCAATGACGTCTGGCTTAATAATAATTGCAATGTGATAGCGTGCTAACATATTAAGTCTCACCTTAAAGAAAAGCCAAGGTATTCTAGAAAATTGCCTAGCATTTTCCACATCCATCAAATAATGAAGTTAATTTCTTTTTTCTGTTTCTTTTATTGACTGTAAAGATGTAATCATCATAATAGTTTTGGAGCTTCGCAGGTTATAGGACTCAATGTTATCACAATATCATAGTGAAATATTTCCTGAAATAAAAACGTCTCGGGTTCATTAGTTCATTACATCTCATAGGCATGTCACAAAGGAGACCTGAGTAGGGAGGAATATAATCTTAAAGGCATAAGATATTTTTTTTTTATTACTCAGAGGCAACCATTTTTACTGAAAAAACTGAATATAACTCGGCTCGGGTATTTTTTTTCTTTTGGTACCTACCTTTTTCTCCTTGATGTTATATAATCCTTTAATAATAAAAACTGAATATATATTTTTTCATAATCAGAGAGATATCGTACGTCATTTACACACCGATTATATTTTGCCGGTAAAATGATTTAATAAGGTATATGATAGACTGTCGGATTTAAATAATTTAAGCTATTTTGGTATATCGCTTTATAGGTACTGAATTTTATAAAAATATTTGTATTTTCTTAGTTTTGACTCCTTTTCTGGTTAATTGGTTATTTTTACGGGTACCTACATATGAATTCGTGGTGCCTTTTCAAAAATCAAAATCAACTTGCACGAATATTTTACCCGTAAAAACAAAATTAAAATTTCTATGGTGATAATTTTAATTTTTGTGGAAAAATGTATGGTTAAAAATAACAATTTAGCAGTATCACAAGTATATGTTTAACCGTACCGTCCAAATTGAATTAGTTGTGATGAATAGTTTTAAAATATTAAATTGTATTATATACGGTATTGTATATGAATACATTGGCATATTACTTCATACTTGTGCATATTATACTTGTATAAGTGAAGATGAAGATTTTACCGTCAGTAATGTTGTATCATCGCTACTTTTTTTCGTTTGATTAATGTAACCAACCATTGCTCGATTATTGTTAATTCATTTTTTTATTTACATACTACTATCAGAATCAACAACGAATCTACTTACCCATACAATTAAATTAAATATTAAAAAAAACTTTGGATTAGTTGGTGGTGATCAGTTGCAGTTATAAATATGATAAACGTATTCACAGTTTTTGGCGAAGGTGCGGAGATTCTTTGTAGTATTTTTAGGTGTTTATGTTTGTTTGACGTATCATAGTTTGGTATACAGTTGGCATTTGAGAAGATTCTATATGTGTTTGAGTGCAATGAGTGTAATGCAAGCTGAGCATAAAGGTGGATATTCCTTGGTCATGTATACGAATATAGCAGTCTGGTCTATTTAAAGGTTGATAATAATATAACCTCATCTTCTGTGAATATTATGACAGGATTGAGTCACTGCAGAATTGACGGCTTCATCTCTTTAAGTTTATTTTTTTTGTAAATTAAACTATTGGTTTTGTCGTCCAATAATGTAATTGATCATTGTGATTGTCATTTTGTAAACCATAGTCAGGGACACGATTCTAAATCGGAGATAACTGCAGCTTTCTTGTCAGCTTTTTCATTTTCTACTATTCTGACATGCCCAGGAATCCGTTCAAAAAGTATTTTATTTCTTCGAACATTTAGATTATTAGAAGGATAATTACGATAATAAAACGATTGTTTTGATTTGTGTATGACGGTTATAATTATTACATATTTATTTTTGTCGTCAACATATGAATGCTTTGGATGACTTTTAGTATTGCTAAAGATTCTACTGTAAAAATACTACACAATATTTAATTGGAATTTAATATTGCTATCGTTTTTAATCACGGATAGTCTTGATTTTTAATGCGTATATACAAGTTTATAATCCGAATATAAGTGAAGTAATTAATGAAAAAAGCTTTTATAAAGGTTATTATCCGTCGTTTATTGTTATGTCTAGTTAAGTCAAGGAAATATCTTAATCGACAAGAAAGTATTTTGAATTCATTGTTTTGGATTATGTTTTGATTTGTGATTTCGTTGTTTAAAATAAACCCTTATTATTGTCTTAAGTATAGTGGTGCACAATGAGATAATCTCAAGAAATTTTCATTTGCCGTTAGTTTTAATGATTTCATCATACACTTGATTGTTTTTTTTTTAAATATTTAGTAGGTACGTATAATATTATGTATTATGTTTCGACTAGTTTTATTCTGAATAGTCTAGGTGATTCATCAGCTATTATAAGTAAACTTGAGACTGGACTACTATTTTAAGACTCTTTTTGATAAATGGATATCAAGATTTTGTACTATATTTAGCATTTGTACTGTCTTATGTTAAGCTGATCCATTTGTATATTACAGACCCGTACCCAATCAGTTTAAGATTTGATGATGGCTTATATTATATATTCTTATTATTATAATAGTCATTCACTTGTCATCTATTCGTTAATTTGTGTTATGTGTTTTAATTGGAATTTTTGTAATCCTAATGTAACTCCGTACTGATAAACAGATATTACTATGGTTATTTAAAATCAAAAATATCAGTGGCCGGCGACCTTTGTTAAAATAAAAAAAATAATGACTCAGACTTCCCATATGAAAGAATATAACCCAAAATGTCACGTCCTTATAATATAATGTATTTTCCCTTGTATACGAGCGTGTACAATTAAAGCGTATAATATATTTTGTATTTATATTATACAAACTTAATCCAAGAGTTAGTTAGCTGGCTAACAACTATAGTCGTCGAAGCCTCAAAGAAAAATGCTATCATTTATAATTTATAATATAATATTAACAAAGACAACCGCCGATTTTCGTTTCCGTGTCCAACAGGTAGCTGGTGGTTTGGCGGTTCGCCTTCAGGTTCCGACAGCAACTTTTTGCGCGTAGTCAGTTCGTTTCCGAATCGCCGGCTGTCCGACAACATGTTGAACACGCCGAAAATCCGTGTGGCGCCGTCATGTGCCTCTTCGCCGGGAAGCACGCCGGTCGGCACTGGTCTGCCAATCCGGAGACACTCGAACGTCGAGCGCCGCGGGTCCACCATCAACCTGTCACCGCCATCGGTAATTATCACTGTCATATATTTTATTGTTAAAAGTAGATATTATAATATAGTCGTTGTAGCTTATGTAGAATATTGATATTATATAAATCATATTTTATTAATTATTGTATTTGACGAGAGACTATGTGATATGATAATATTATGATATTATTATTGTTATCAAAATACGCAAAAAAAAAAAAGGGCAGGTAGATATAGTGCGCGTCTCACCACACGTTATACATCATAATCATCATCATCATATTATTATGTCATTAGTTTTTATTACATAATTATTATGTTCTGTTATATTATATAATATTATATTATTATCACTTGTTTGTATTTATTTCGGTTTAGTGCAAGTCGCTTGCGTTGCATTTTATACATAATATATTATATACGTCATATATTATTATAATATAATATACATGTAGGTACTTTATAGAACGACGGGACGTCGTAATATACAAACGAACCAATAACGCTGTGAGCCATTGCTCTATAATATGTTATGTGCTGGCCTCAATATTTTTTTTTCTCCAGAAAATGATGATATTATTTTCATGTACCTAATATTTTCGGCGTCTTGACATTTTTTTATTTTTGATGACGCGCTTGCTGTGGATTATATGTGTCAGGCGAGCTTTTAAATTGATTTTTTGCGCAGGGCTATCAGTACTTCAGACCGATTAACGGACACGATGGGTCCACATTGTCGGTGCCATCATCGACGTATGTAAGTCATTATAACGAATGAGAAAGCCGATGAGTGTTGCATTAAACGGTGTCCGCTGTCAGTGTATACTTTATTTTACATCAGGCCTATATTATAATATGCGTTCGCTCAGCATGATTACAATTAATATTAATATTTTATTTAATTTATATATAAAGAGGGTGAGACGAGTTTGAGATGAATGGCGGATGGTCTATTTCAAATATCATAGTTCATGGAATACTATTACCCACTCTCGCCAAAATCAAAATAATTACAATTGTAGATTCAAAACTATGATCCTACAATCCTACCCATAGATTATAAGCATGTTTATATGTTAATTACTAGAGCGTGGACTTAAATGCTATTAAATCAAATGTCTTATATAAACTATATTTGATGTGCATACCCCTCTGGTGCCTGTGAATAATATTAGGTACAAAATATTCAAAGTGACTTTTTTCAAAAATTGTTCCATAATTTTTTGTAAAAAAGTTTTAAAATAATAAATTAATTGTATTATGTAAATTATATGAATGTTTTGGTTTTGAAGAAAGTCGTAAATAAAAAAAACCATTCTGTTTACTATATTATATGCAATATCCCTGCATGTGACAACAATTTCGTTTGTCAGACCGTTGTGTAGTCAGCGCAGTTTTTTTCTGGTACATAGGTAAAACGCATAACACGTAATAAAAATAAAATTACAAAGCAAAATAAATTATGTTTAATTTTTTTTCTTAGTACCATTTTAATTGTATTTAAGTTTGAGGGGAAAGGTGGTAAATTAATCTAAATTCTTATCAAATTGAATTTATTACTATACATTTTTTTTAAACTGCCAACATCATTCCGAAAAAATTCAAAATAAAAATTTCATTTTAAGTTCAACACACTTTGTGCTTGGGAATCAATATTTTAGGACGTTCAGATAAAAATGTAATTTACATTAAATGCACGCTCTAGTCAAATAAGTATGATAATAGCATATATTATAATATAGTATAATTATAGCTACCTTCGTTTAAATTATTTATTTTTTACTTTGAATATAAAAACAATAGATCACACATTATTATTAAACAAAAGTCTATCAGAATATAATTTGTATTATATTGTTGAAATATATAATAATATGATATTTGGAATAATTATTCAGAACTTAAAAAATTATTTTCTTACCGAAAATTCAATTTTACTTTTAAATGCAATTTCGGATGGATTATAACAGCAATAATGCATCAAAAATAAAACAAAATAAAAAAAGTTTTTAACCATAATATTATTATATTTCATCGTCATAATAAATACAAATACACAACGTAAGTCATAAAGACTATAGTTACCATCCGTCATTTACCTCAACTAAATGAAGGATAGAATGCTGAAGAATTTAACCAAACACTTTTTTGATATGCCACACTGTTCACTTAAAAAAGAATCCACGATGGGACGTTTATTTTTATTTTTTTTTCCTATTGTTTTTTTTTTGTTTTTCGCTTTTGACGTTAGTTAGAACTTACCGGTAATAAGTACGTACAACTTGATTACACTGATTTTTTTCTACTTTTATTCGATGTATATGTACTGCTTTTTTAGCCAGTTGTACGTACTAAGTAATGAATAGTATTTTTTCATTGGAGTTCAATGATTACGTCGGAAGAAATGAAATGAAATTATTTATAAAAAAATATTTTCAAGAAAATAACATAATACACCTGGTGAAACATTCAAGAACTATCGTGTTTTGAAGAAATGTTTTCCTATTGTATTTTTGGTCTTTTCATTCTAAAAATGACAAGTTACTTTAAATACCATTGCTTTGTATTGATTTTTATATTATTGGTAAGAAGCTTTTTGCGCTTATCATTATAAATATTTAACTTTTGTTGTTTTATATAATTTAAAAATGTATACCTATTGGCTAATAT
Organism: Nasonovia ribisnigri; assembly: GCA_027563435.1. Lineage (NCBI taxonomy): Eukaryota > Metazoa > Arthropoda > Insecta > Hemiptera > Aphididae > Nasonovia > Nasonovia ribisnigri. The sequence continues at coordinate 396,702 of JANEHU010000586.1, forward strand.
TTAATACATACGGGTACATTGTTATTCAAATCTATAATACCATGTCCACACATTAAATAATATTAAATTTAAAATTTGCTTATAAAAAATTTATTTATAATACTATGGAATAATGTATCCCAAATTACGAAAACATACAACAATAATAATTGTGTGTTAATGTGTTATACATTTAAATAACCTTGTATAACGTAGGTATATTTATTTAGGTACAATTATTAATTGTATTCAGTTATTGTAACAATATTACAATTATTAATAGTTCTATAAATAAATTCCCTGGAACGTTTACATTCTTTAATTAAACTAATTAATTTTACGACTGATATGTATAAGGTTTTCGTTATCCTAACCATATACACCGGAAACATGTTATTATTATTGTTTTAATATTATAAAATAACAATACCTTATACGTCATATTATTATACTTATTCTGGTAACAGAACATAATAAAATTAACGAATGTAAGCAATTTAATCAACAGCTTGCAGCGTTACAGGTTCTTAAAGCGGTTCTTAACATTAAAACTACAATAATAAAATGTATTACAAAGAAATGTATTATTGTGTATTATTTTAAATATTATTTGATCATCAAAAATATTCATCATCATTCATTCTTAAATACGTACTATAGTCTAACCAATCCTATAGTTTTTGATTTTTCTACTATGACATTATTTTAGATTCAACCAAAAATTAAATTTTCAATTGTAATTATTACGTTATAACATTATACTTGATATTTAAATTATTTTATAAAATTTATTTTAAGACAAAAATAAATAGTAAGTAGTGGTTCATGATTATTCATAAAAATCCAATTATTCAATTATTGTAAATTAAGCTAGATACACTAAAATCGGTAGGTACTGAAGTATAATTTATGCTCAAAGTTTGTTCGTTTAATACTATACTTAAGCACTATATTATTAATTATTCACTGAACAAATTTTATTTTAGATTTGAAATAAAAAATGAGAACATCAAACGTTCTTGCTAAATGCCTGGTATATATTAACTGTCTCAAATAAATATTAAATTAAAATTTTGAATTTCAAAACTTGAATTTTTAATTAAAAATATGAAATTAAATATAATAATCTGATACCGTACCGTCGTATTTATAGTACATAAAATATATCACTTATTTCATTTTTAGAAAAACGAATTACTATTTTTTAATTTGCAGTTGAGTGAATAATATTAATAAATATAACAAGTGATGCACGTTAATACATTTTCCATATAGGTACCTACAGTATTTAAATGCTTCCGATTTTTTTATAATTTTTTATAATCTTATCACATGTTATAATATTTTCTCGATATTTCCTATAAAACAATGTGTATGTTAAAATAAGTCAGTTTTTACATTTAGCATTTAAATGTATACAATAAAAATTATTACATAATATTTCAATAATAATTTTATACACGCAAACGTTTTTATTTTTTTAGCAATGCAATAATTCCATTTTGGGACAAACTTTATTACGTTATTATATCCATACATGCGATAAGTATAATGTTCTTTTATAGCATTTGACAAAATATTTACGCCATTTCGAATTGCTTAGGAAAAATAAAATACAGAACTTAGAAAGTCAGTAGACAAATGTTTAGCCCTATTTTAATAAAATATTATAAGCACCAATGTATTGATATTGCCAGTATGTAACGCCGTGTTACACTTTACCAGTAATGTAAAATATTATTATTATTTAATGTTATATTTTACAAAAAAAAATAGTACTGTGATAAATATTATTTAATCTTAACAATATTAATAATGCTTTTAAATTATTATTACAATTTTGAGTTATTTTTTATATTTTGTTTTATTGTTTGATTGCAACTTACGCGGAGTACAGCTTGCACGGAGCATGATTGTGAGTATTATTAAGTTGATTTTCATTAAAATAATTAAACGCATCACTGAAAAAAGTAAACTGCTTTAAAATACATTTATGAAATACTTTCTAATTGTAGTCAATGGTAAATGACTGCAAGTTAATCGAATAATGAAATATGTATGGCGCCGTATTGACTATTGACTTGATTTTAAGATTCTAAGTGGAATGGATACTATTTGTTTTTACTGTTTTACAATTCCTATGTTTTTTCCTGGAAATCTCTTTAAATTTAATTTTAAAAAGGTCAAAAAGTTTATGGAAAACCTTCATGGCTTGTAAACAGAATACATACTTCAATGTATACTATAAAAACAGTTAATTTATCCCAGAATTTCCTGGTATTTTTTTTTGGGGGGGGGGATTAAAAGAAAAAACTATTTATACACCTCCGGCAAAATGAGAGCTGCAAGTGGCAAATTAACAACAACTTAATTGCTTTTAAGTAAACCTAGTTCCAGACAAAATTGTTATGCGTAGTTAAATTAAAATAACAATACAGCATTATTACATGTGCCGAGAACAATTAATTTTCTTTATAGCAAATACATTTTAATTATTAAAATGATAATCTTAGGTTGTGTAATTTTATTTCACTTAACTCTTAAATAAGTTTCAATATCTAAATGATAAAATTTAACTCTACAATTCAAGTACATTTATGCACAATATTCGTTTTCCAATTTTTATTTTTTATTGACTTATGTAACTTCTAATTGTCTTACAAAATTTATATCGTTTATAATATGCCATAATATATACTATTATTAAGTACAAAACCATCAATTACTTGACATTTAATTCATACATTTATTTATTTTTTAATTAAAATTAGAAGACTTAGGACTGTTCTAGAATCAAAAGTTATATATTTAATACAACGCAATATACAATATACAATACTATATTTTTTTAAGCACTTAAACAATAGTTATATGATAGTTTCATTATGGTAAATAGACCAAATAATAATATACTCTGTCCAATCTCAATCCACCTATAGAGAGCCAATGGACTTATCCACCAAATTAAAAAAAACAACTCTCAGCCTTCCTCTTAACAAGTTCAATTATTGTTATTACACACTTAGCAGTGAATGTCTAAATAACCTTTAAATATCTTTTTATATCCATCCTTATTTCGTAAGTTCATAATAATTTTGAAGTAGTGTCAATGGATGCCATTTTATCTCACGTATTGTCACTTACTTATATTTAAATATTAAAATATGTACTTGTTGTATTTTTTTTTTACTGAAAAATTTACCTTAAATAAATATAAAATTATAAAAACAAAGTAACATAGCTAAAATTAAATTTAAAATACAAATTAGCTTTTTGTTTTATATTTTATATTTCAATTAGAAACAATGTGTTGATTTATGATCTAAATAATTTTAAAACTTTATTGTTTTTTTTTCTGTTCTTATCAACTTTTTTTAATACATTAAATCAGTATAATGTGTAATATGTATACATTAATTGACTGTTAATTATAACTTCCAAGTATAAAAATCAATGTGAAGTGATCTTACATTTTAAAGTCTGTAAAATTACTTATCATCGTATCACATTTTTAATGCATTCAGGAAAAAGCGTACAGTTAACAATTTAAATTCGTCACATTGGTTAATGCGACGTATTATGTTAGATACATTTTGGCACAATTTAGGTGTTCTAAAACTATGAGTTACCTATACTGTAAAGCAGATTACTTATAAATTACATACAAATATAATACTTTAACTATATTTTAAACGTTGTACTTAAAACAATCACGCATTTAAATCATCAAACATGTAGGCAAAACTTACCGGGTTGCATAATAATATTTAGTTAAAAAATGTGAAATTTCGTTGAATTATAAATAGATTTTTTTCTCTTCACAATTTTTATTATTTCAATAAATAGTCACAACCTCAGCATTCATTTTTTCTTATCTTAAACATGAATAATAAATAAGCTTATAGTATAATAATAATATTATGCACATTTATAAATATATAATGCATCTAATATTATACATATTATGTAGAACATTGGGCCTTTATGTGATCTGAATAATGTTATGTAGGTAGATGAGTCAGTATAGTTTGTGTGTGTGACGTTTATGTCGAAAACGTTTTGTGAAAATGTCTAAACATTAATTTTATATCCTCGGGAATTGTGAAATCCAGAATGTAATGAAATTACCAACACCTAATAACCGATGTCCATAAACCACCGTAGCACTGTGTAACGGACCTCGAAGAATTCGATAGCAAAACACAATGTTTAGCCCAGTGGGCTTCCAAGTTATTTACGGTCATAAACGTTCAGTTACCTACAATAATAGTTTTTGCCAGTCTAAGATCATTTTTCACACCAAATGGAATTCAATTTAAAGTGACGATTATAAGTGTACGTTATATATATGTACTTTATCATGTTATATGTGTATTTTACTTGTGTGCGAACGTGTGATCAATTGTACTGACTTTTAGGATGTTATTTAGATTGAATGAAAAGTCACACGATTTGCATTGGTACCTACAAGTTAGGTTAGGTTAGAAAATATATTCTGCAAAAGAATCCAAAATAATATTTTACTTATAACTCTATAATAATATAATATTCGTCGAATAATATTAATTCATTTCATACTACAAATATTACGTGTAGGTTTAACTATTACAATTCAACCGTGCCGTCTATAATAGGTAAATTAAATAATTGACACAAGTATTAATTATTAAACCTTCGAGAATAATTAAAAATAATTTAGTTTTATGCGCAACGCAATTTTATGTTTATGCGGTTACTCGTAGGTAGATACTTTATATTTAGACAAAATGTTATATTTTTTTTGTGTATTCCATTTATTTAAATATTTATCATTGAACAAATAATATTATGTTTACCACGCAAAAAATTAGCAAGGGATAAGTCGGTTCATGATAAATTCAACACAGACTTAAAATTAAATTTAAAAAAATAAATTATTTTAAATCCCACCCAAGTGTTGACTTGTTGTTTGACAATGTGTTGCAGACGTGTTAAATATTGAATTTGGTTGTAAGATTTTTATATGAAGTTCAACTGATTTCTGAATTCTAAGAATATTAAAGAAAAGTTTGTATCAAATACAACAACTGAATAATTACTTAATAATAACTGATACAAATTTGAATAATAGGTAAAATACTAATTTAAACATTTACTCGTATATTGGATACCTATATAATAATATATAGTACTATTTTGAATATTATTCTAATAAATATTGACCGATCAGTAATTACACAAGTCATCACTATTATCAATATTAACTATTATATTTTTCTCACCAGTTCATTTCGAGTGGAATTTAAATGTACTAAAAATTGACCTGAAATGTTGAGGCCAGAATTTACCAACCCCTTAAGCATTATTTAAAATCCCTGAATCACCTAATAATTCATGAGTATTTCAAATCAAAATTATACAATTATTAAAATTAAAATTATAAAACAAATCTTAGTGTAAGGAAGGTAGGCAGCAACTAACAATAATAATGTAATACCAAATATTTTAAACAATTTTAACTAAAAACTAAGTAAATATAATATTATGCTCATGAGATAATATACAAATATTTTGTTTTAAATAAAAGTAGTAGGTATAAATATCATAATAATAATTACTTTTATTAATATGGTAATAATTATTATGTTTTAATATGTTCTCGCGATTGCTTGTCAAACTTGGATAATTTAAATATAAATATTTATGTAACTAACTACATTTTAATTTTATAAAAAAAATGTCGATTATAAACATTCCACAATATATATATTTTTTGTCATATTTGTTGAAATATAATTAATATATAATAATATATATATTATATTTTTTTTAAACCTGACACTTCTTTTATTTTTTCAAAACTCTCAAACCGAATCATATTTGTTTGATCCAAAAATGTTTAAAATATTATATTTTTTTTCATCTAATGTTTTTATGTACCAGTTTATAACTCGTTAGGTGTCTACCAAAATGTCAACTAAAATATAATAAAAACATCAATACCTACTTATCGCACCCGCACTCTATGAATCACCCCTCCATCGGTGACCATTCGTTGTATTATGATAATTTGTATACATAAATTTCCATTAAAAAACTTTGAAATACAATTAAAATATAAAAACAATAAGTTAAAGCATAGTTCATAATAAATATTTCACATTATATGATTGTGTAGGTAATGCATTTTTTATTTATTATAACGATATTATTTTGATGTACAAATTAAATGCCAGTGCCTATTAAATATTGCGGGAAAAACTGATTAAATTACATTTTTATCAATTTTTTAAAATAAGCTAATAACGTTTGCAAGATAGGTATGCACTTTAAATTGCATATACAATATAGCGACAAGCTGACAAACATACTAGTAGGTAATAAGATTAAAATATAATATGAAGTATACAATTTATTATTTCAAATATTATAAGTAGCTGTGGCGTACATTCAATTTTCTGATGGGAGAGGATTAAATTATAAACATATTATGTTATCGGAGTGCTTCACCCGACTCAATATGGTCGATCATAGACCATAATTAAAATATTGAGAGTTGATGTATATATTGTGACATGCACATTTTTCAATCCATCCATTTCAAAGCTGAGTTTTTTTATTGTATTTGTTTTGTCTTTGTGATGAAACGGTTTAACATACACCAGCCCTTCCAAAATAAAAAAAAAAGAAAAAGAAATTGTAGGACAATGATATAAGAAGTATTTACCTTTTTTTTTATAAATAGATCATAATAATGTACTAGACTAGTATACATGTAAGATATATCGATCATGAATATCAATATTTTAGATTTTAGATTAAAGACTGCTGACGGACAAGGTCACCTAGTAGTGGGGCAATAATAAACAGTTACCGAAACATCTCAATATCACTATTGCTCCTAGTTTTTAGAAACTGTATAAATCATTTTAAAGTTTGTCTGTATTATTTATATTTTGATACAAGTAAAAATTATTTAGTTCATGTTGTGTCATTTATAAATAAAATAATATATAAACATAAACAATGAACAATAAACTCACAATCACACCTTTTAGACAGTTTAAAATAAACTACATTTCACCGGAAACAAATCACGTGCACCTACAAGTGTAAAAAACAAATCACTTTGCATCCAATAAATCTTTTCAGTACCAATACAGGTTATGTTGTATCGTATATCGGTTATAAATCACAATTTTCATAATTGGCAGGTATACATTTTTTAGAACTACTAACATTCAATAAGATTAAAAGTTTTTTCTCTTTACAAAAATATAGTGTAGATACAATTAGAATTAAAATAATTATATTGGGTTGTGCATTTAATATTATAATATTTTTATCATTATCTATAAATAAGTGCGATACATTATATTATTCTTTCAAAGAACTTTGTTTGAAACTTTGAAATGTCTTAGGTATTAAATAGAGTGAATGGAATATTATACATTTTAAATTTATGACAGTCTTTCCAATAGAAATTTTTAAAATATATTATCTTAGTATTACCTACCATCTTATATACTTTATCTTTTATAAGGAAAGTAGAATGCAGTTGAAGTAGTTTTTATTTATTTTATATTAATATTATCTTAACAGAACAACGTTCGACAAAACGTACTTAGGTGTGTGTGTGTGTGCCTGTGTGTATGTGTGTCAGAACATCGGGCTTACATACTTAAACCAATGATCTTTTGCGATTTTTAAGGGTGGTAGCATGCCAAACACGAGCAGCAGCGTACCATACTTGCTCAGCTCCAGTATGAACAGCATCCGGTCCAGGAGGCAGAGTACATGTTCAAATAATTCTAGTACTGGCATTCTGCAGCAACTAGGTTCTGGTGTGGTAAAACAGTTATCCACTTTGCAAAATCCGGTAAGAATATTACTATAATATTATATACTATAGTGTTTCCTAAACTTAAAATATTACTATTTCAGTATCTCTTGTATAAGTCGTCAAAATATAATATATATTCGAGAGGCGTGAAACTTAAATACCAACAATAGCTCCGAGAGCACGTAGATACATATATACGATTCTCAGCTATAGATTTTTATCTACTGAAGTTGAATATATAACAGTATATAGTGTATATATATATATTTATTTAAGGCACACAATTTAGTCTTGTCGTGTGAGTTTTACCGCGATTAAGATAAGGATAGAACGATCGTTCGTTTACTTAAAAAGCAAGTCTGGTATGAAAATAATCGAGCTAATCAGTCTTGGGACGAAAACGGAATAATATATTTGAAGGAGATTTCTATACCAGCTATAAAAATATCGGATAAATGAAATAAAATAAATTATTTTAGCAAAAATATCTAGCTGAATATTTTTTCATAGCGGGCGATGTAAAATATAAAGTTATATATTAGTTTTATTTATAGATAACTATAAACTAAAAAAAAAAAATGATTTTATCTTTATGTGATTTCAGTATCACTCTGGTTGACCTTTTCTGACGAACTTTTATTTGAAAAATAGGCAAAACTTATGAAACCCGAGAATCACATGTCTGTTAATTCCAGTAATTTCCCAAAATATCTGATAAACATATAGAAATTTCTTATACAAACAGGGCCAAGGTGTAAACAAATCAGAGTAAAATAGAGGGGGTTAATGTAGTTGGCTCAAGATAAATGGATATGTAACAGAACATTTGATAAGGTGCTGGAAAAGGTAAATTAAAATTAATGAAAGAGCGTGGAGGTATCGATTTCACTGGTTAAAAGGTTGGATATACCACATGTCTGTGTCAACAAGACTTGAGAGATGGAGGTGTTCATGATCATGGTAGACTATTCAGTTGTGCAAGAAACAGGGGGTATCATGTATAAATGCATCAGTACGTATAAATCGTATTTTTAGTCTTTCAACCATTTTGCGGGCATTTGTGGAAGAGGGATGATTAACATATTCTGTAATGTGGACGGCAGTCACCTGCTCTTTCGTGGTATACAGTCTGAAGCCTAGACTGGACTGAGGAATAAAGTATGCCGCTTCGACCGTGGATAAATAATTTGGTGACTGTGGTCCTGGCTGTGCACGTTGTATACTACCTAGGTATATTCGTTGGCCAGAGTGTAACACGCTAATCATACCCCCGAGGATACTTCCAGATAATCATACCACCAGGGACATGATATTCCTAAGTTAATAGTAGCCCCGATAAAAATGTTCTACGATATCAGCTACCTATTCTGCCCAAAAACTTTGACCCTATGAATGAATATCTGAAGGTATCGTATTTTTATCCAACCGGAAACTGCGATATTTTCCATTGAAAGTCAAGTTAGGTTTCACCATACCATGTATAGTACCGACTACCGAATATATAGGTATTCATAACTAGTAAATAACGTGTTACCAACATTTTGTTACCGACATACTATAAGTATACGGAAAACGAAACAACACCGAGTAAAGTTTTGATTTAATGTAAGAAGTTTAACCCATGGGTGATGTGTTACCAATATTTTGTTTATACAAAACACAACAAAAATTGGAGGGAATCTGTCTTAGGAAACCGTTATTGTCAGTCGTCGTTGCTTTTTTCTTCGCTTCCACCGTGATTCTCAATCAAACTGACTTCATGCCACCGCAAGTATAATTATAGCTTATAGGGATGCAAAATATTATGAAAAGATGTACCATTATGAACATCTTTGATGAATTTCCTTTATTTGTGTTCATATTATAATATATTATATATTATATACTATATTATTGACACAACACATTTTCATGCTAGTGATTTTTTTAACATGGGATAATTGGCTCAAATATGTATAACTGCAATGGATCCATTATAATGATATAATAATAATAATAATATATTTATTAAATTTAATAAAACAGATGAAAGCCCAATTTAACAGATGAATATAATTAAAGTAAATAGAAAAGGTTGAATAAAGCAAACATATAAATAGATTCAATAGAATAATGTAGTAGGTAGATAAAAAATAAATCATTAACAAAGATACATAATTAGTAATAATAGTTAAATTAATAACAGAAGACTTAATTATATGATACCTACAATATAGTGTATTAGAACATTAAGTGACATATAGGTATCATATATAATATTGACTTGAGGAGAAACAAAGTCAGCATGATAGTTATTACAGGGACACAGCTCTGACAGGTGGGAGTTTTTTTTTTTAATTAGTATTTATTATGAGATAAAATGTAAAATAGTGTGAAAAACCTGTGATGATGAAAATTTGTTTTAAACTGAATATGATTTAATAAATACGGAGAGTTAATGTCGCGGTGAATCACGTTATGGCCAAATCTAGTCGAATTGAGCCATTTAGTTATTTGGGTTTCATGGGGGCATTTAATTTAAAGACTACACATTACAGTATTGTATTTGAACTATTGTTCGAGTGAATCGCATTCTGAATTAAAGTGATCGATATAATTAATAGAGCCATACTCTAAAATGGATCTAACTAGAGCTGCAGAGTAAATAGCTTTAAAAGGTTTAGTGTCTCTAGACTCAGACGGCTGGCGTTCCATAAAACCTTACCAGTGGGCAAATATACCCACTTTCCACTTCCTATTCGATGGTTAGTGTAAAATTATTGTGTAAAGATTTTTTACAGACGATACGGAATTCAGAGAATTGTTATCAGTAGTATCAATACTTCTATATAAACATATCAAGTAACTTTTAGTTCTTTGTATTAAAATTAAAACCTCATTATAAAGGTTATAATATTAGGTCAGCTCCAAATGTCATAACTCTAGCTCATCCTATATATGCCTATTATATTATAATAATTATATTCACCTCCAATAAGTTAAACGAATAAAAACACCGTCTGCAATGGCGTTGTCCCCCTAGAACACGATGCAGTACTTATGATTTTAAAAAAACAAAAATACTATTGATAATTTAAACAAAATATTAAATGCGCTCAAGTAGCACACAGCATGATGGGGTGTTAATATTGTATTAGGTAGGTATATAGATATTATCGTTGTTTACCACGTCCGGAAATCGAACGATCCTCTTTATATTATCTCTTGGTTGGCTCTATATAAATTATATTATAATAATTATGTGTTTGTGAAGGTACTTACTAAAGTTTCAGTTGTTACCACATAAATTGAGACATCGGCGGTGGTGCTTTTCGTTTGGCGTAGGGCCGTAGCCCAAACTAGTCACGATGTGTTTCGACCGCGCGGCGCACCTCAGTCGCTTCACCAATTTGTTTATTATAAACGTATAAAAATAAATGACTCGGCTGACGATGACAATATTAATAGATTAATGTGATATGGAAATTATGGAACCTTAGATCATATACTATGGATAGAGTCATACGAACAATTTGTAAAGCCAGCATAACAGTGGGACCGTAGTGATATGCGCTTGCGCGTGGTCTCTCATCAGTCATTAAAAATATGTAAATGCATACAAATCCGGACTCTACTCATCATTCATTTTTGGCTCAGGTATTAAATAAACAAGATAAACTATAAAGGTTTCATAATCAGTCACGCATGCGCAGATGTCGCGGGTCCTATGGTTATGTTGGCTTCAACTCATTCTATGTAGGCGTGATATACTATGACTCCATCCATTGTATATGATCTAAGTATGGAATACACCAATAAAAATGGATATTCACTCAATCACGCCGGTATTGTTATCGCATTCAAGTACGGAGAACCCCTGGTTTTTTGTTATCGTGCCTCCCCCGCCGACTCAAATTGTCTGGCAACGACTTACTTATAGAGGTTGTATTATACATACGGCTTGTGGCTGATATTTACAATAAACTCGATAATACAGGTTTAATATAAATAATATATTTCGACAGAGACGTTATTGGAATATTTTAAAATCCAGGTGGCTGAGAAATATATACTATTGGGTACATGACTATGCATTTATTGGGATTTCTGTGTACATCACGGTTCTATAATATAATATAACTTGATTTAAATTCAACATTTATGTTGTGTTTTTCGATTATTTTTATAATTATTATTGTTTCGACGATAGGTATCGTCTGTACAAAAGACACGCAGTGGCCATGCTCAAACTAAATATAATTATATATTTTGATATTTATTTACACGCCAACTCGGTTTAATATGAAAATGTTGTGACTTGTTCAAAAATAAGAATCAACCCTGTAGTTGAATACCTATTATTATAATATTATTTATTAAAACATATTTAGTGTGCACCAATACAATACATATTACCTACGCATAAAACGAAAAAAAATGTATGTTTAATAATTGATACCTAGATTTTATAAAACAAAAATACACCAATTTATGACGAGACAACAATATATTTCTACTCGCCAGTTCGTTAAAAATGTAACAGTTAATATATATTATTATGTACGAATACAAAAAATATTTCATTTTCGTGGTCACGCATCGACGTTTAAAAAAAAAAATTGTGATTTAATATAAGATTTATCAAGTTTTATCGTTTCAGTTTTTTAGAAGTGGGCAAAAGTTTTGACCGGTTCCAAAACTGAAAAAAAAAACAGAACCCTTCGGTCTCAAGCTAAATTTCACTTACATTTTCATCTCAATCGATTTCAATTTTACATAACTTAATACGTGTCGAAAATAGCCTAATTTACTAACATTAATACGTTGAGGAGCTAACTAATTATGGTACCCACCACATTAGGGTCGTTTTATATTATTTTTAGAAAAAAATAAATTACAATATGAAACACGATTGCTAAAACTTAATTAAAAAATTGAAAAAATGTAGATTTCTACCTTTTATTATAAACGATTTTTCAAAATAATGGACAAAAATTGATCGTATTGTTTGTACAATTTTTATAGTTACGGCGTCCATACATTTTAACTAAAATACATTTTAATTATTATCGTGACAATAGTTTTCTAGAGCTTACACAATAAAATACTTATTTTCACAAAATTAGAAAAAAATTATTATATTATTTCACCAATAACAACAATTTGACTTAACAAATGCCTACCTCCTAAAATGACGCCACTGATATTAAATGTTATCAGTTATCACTTATCATCAATTACGTTACTTAGAATTTTTCCAAACATTTGAAATATCACCTAGATTTCAGAAGGGAATCATGAACAGTTTAATTGAACACCTGTACTCAGATTTTACTAGTTATGAGTAATTTCACTTGTGCGATAATACCTAACAAGGAATCCGATTATATATTGATTATTTGAATACCATATAGGCAATTATTTGTACCCGAATAGGTTTACCTATACATATTTAGTCAAAACACGTACAGGTATAGCAATAATTATGTCTGTTGCACAACAAAAAAAAAAAAACGATGAATAAAAAGAGGTTTAATTGTGAAAGGGATGCTCTTGACAGTGTTGGAATGGACAATGGTTCATAATAAATCATATTTTGTTTCGTAGCACACATATATTACCCACACACATTAGTGTTAGTGATGTCACGTACCCTGAATTTTATCGGCGAACCTACCTTTTTATAAATTTAATGGACTCTAATACCGAACTTGCAACTTTTATTCAAACCTGAGTCGAAAACTCAATACTAATTACATTTTGTATCGAACCCAAATATTAAAAATAATTCTAAAAACATTTAAAACATATAATTAAGAAATTTGGTAAGAATTTTGATTTCATTGGTTCGATTTTCAAACTAAACAACAATATTATATAGGTCTGATTTGGTTTGGTATAAACCAAACTGAACCCTGCAAGTTTGATTGACAAGTTGAACGATTTGTTAAAATATTATTACTAATTGGTAATACTATTTAGGTATATAAGAAACGTTATACTATGTGATAAAAAAATATTAATATAATGTTTTTTTTGTTATTTTCAGTACCAACTGTTTAGCGGCAACAAGTGAATAGTCGTACCCGACTGACCAATAACGCTGTTATATAACTTCACCAATATTACTTATTGCTTAAATTTTACTGAACGGTCCGACGTCCCGTTTAAGTCTTTGTTTTATGTACAGCTATCCCGTCAAACTCGAAACTGTATGAGCAATTAATATTTTACATCTATCAACAACATCATCATATTACATGCAATACAGCTGGAAATCGTCAACAATTATTATTACTACTATATTATCAATGTCGTAATTTTTAAGTTTCATTATATACATAATTTATTCTTGTTCGTTAAGTGTGATTTGTTTGTTGTTGATTTTTCGGTCTTTTCAACGAACCGCGTTATAGGTTTATTATATTGTATTATTATTATAATTATTATCATTATACTAGATACTATACAGTGTGTTCAAGCTAAGAGGTACCCTAAAAGTTTAAGCTCGGTGACTTTGAAATACAATGGAGTCACCTGGCGGTAAAATAATGTATCAAAATACCCATTTGCAGGAGAAAATTTGAAATTTTTAAACATTTCGCTACGCACATGCACAGCACAACTTACTTTTTTCCAAACAGCGACACGAATTTTTTTTCAGACGGTATTTTTATTTCAACACATTGTTGTATTAAAAATTTTTATCCAACTACAAAATTGACAAAGTTAATGTTTACATTTTCGAATACTCTGAAAGTGTTTATTGTTCATTTAACTTTAACTTTTTATTTTTAATTAGATAAAAGCTAACTTTGAGTCAGTTTTGATTTTATAGCCGAAGTTTTGTCAAAATCGTTTTTAAAAAGATAGGCCTACCTAAAAAAACGACGGATCAACTTATGAAGATACAATGTTACTGCACATGAGCGTTTTGAGAGAGTTAAAAAGAAAATTAAAAAAAAATGTAAAATGTTTCTATATAAATATGTGTTTACGTACCTATTGGTTCCCAGCTTTTTTAAAAGTATTTCCCACAAATCAGGTTGGATATTAACAAATAGGTACTCTTCCTTCCCAAAAAAAGTTGAGTAAAAAAATAATAAAAAAATTATCACTGTCGTTTGGACATATGGTTATTTCCATAACTATTCACAAAAACGATATTATTACTATAACTACCTATTACAATTGTACTATTACTTAACTGATGCAGAGTTAATAATAATAGATATAAAGTATATAAAATAAAAAGAAATAGTTTAGTCTTTACCCCTCAAAAAATCGTGTTTTATCCCTTGGGGGTAATTACCCCCAGGGTTGGGAACCGCTGCCTTATAGCTTATAAAAAAGTCTCGATTCAATCCAAAGATAATACATATAATGCATAAGACATTTGACTCCAAACTGTATGCGAAAAAAGCACCAAGTTAAACATAATGGTAACTGTAAGGTATAACCTGGTTACCTAACGTTATTATTTACGATTAGTGACAGTTTGATGTTCAGTGTTATAGCGTTAGTATTGTAATATTTTGTTATCATATATTTTTATTATGATACCAGTATAATGGTTTTAACCAGCAATATGGTATCGACTTCTGGCAAGCAACCCCATATGCGATTCGCATAAGCGTCCATTATGTATTGTATATGATTTAATCCAACGTTTTGTAGAAAATCAAGCCCCCCCCCCCTATTGTTCGTGTTATTGTTTAATCTTATATAATAAAAGGCAAAGGACACAAATCATATTTCTAAAAACGGTTTTGATACATTTTGCGTAGTATTCATTATTTATTATTTTTTCAGCATTGAAAAATTCTGTGTACGCCACTGCTTTTTAGCAAAAATTGTTTTGCTCCTCATGCCGAAGATTTTCCAACCGTACTTGCTTACGTTTCTTGTTATATTTATAAAACATTTACCTTTCATATTTATTGAAGGTTGTTGGAGCACACTGTATAGTATAAAAGGTACGATTATGTGTAAAGATTTATGCTAATTATTTTAATTACTCTTATGTCTTAAGTACCTATGAAATAATCGGTACAAACTACCATGTTTGAATATTTGATATTATATAATTGTGTATATTATTGTCTTCTAAGAAAGGAAAATGAAAAAAAAAATACGTATGCATATCCCGTATACGATGATATCTATCACGATTTATTAAATACTTTCCTTTCGTTTAGTTTACATTGTCTCGTCGTCAGTAGAATGGTACAACCTGCAGAATATCACTTAGTGTTTCACACATATCTTCATTTTAATAATTTAATACTTTTTGCTCAAAGCATTTTTCTATCTTAATTATTTAATAATATATAGATATCAATTAAAATAATATATTTATATATTCAGATTTCAGGTACATGCGCACATTAAGTATCTCTATATTATATATTTATTCATTTTTAGTTTACTTAATCAGTACTATCGAAAATAAAAATGACAATCAGTAGCTTGTTTTAAAAATCTGCATCTTATCTTTTCGTGGATCCATAGACAATCTAAATTGTGTAAATGTGTTAATGTGATAAAACTTAGAAATCATGAAAAATTAATATTATGTAATATTATTATAGTATCAAGTATCATATTATTTGTTTAAGTATTTATTTGTGAATCGTTTGAATTATATTTTTGTTTAAAATGATTATTATACTATATTATTGTAATTATCATTGTGAGTATGTTATATAGGTACATAGAACTGATAAAAAATTATAATAATAGAGCTAATGATAAATTAACGTTATACGTAAATATTTATTTTCTGGTTGAATAAATGGCTGGATGTGTTCATTTTTTTTTCTATTCAGACCCTAAATGTAGCAGTATTCTCAACTAATATTTGAGTTTTAAATTTAGAATACATTTTGATTTAATATAGGAGCAGGCAAGCAATATTTTCAAGAACATTATTAATTAATTTTGTTTCTTCTACGACGCTGAGTAGGTGTTTAATGGGGCAGGAGTGGGTAATCATAATCGATCTATTTTCATTTGAGTTATGAAACTTAATTTTTCTCTCAATGCAAAACGTAATAATACTAAGAATATAAACAACATTAACATACATACAAACGAAAGCTATAGTTTAAACTACTCGAGCTTAGTGTAACTTGAACGTTTAAATTGCAAACTTATAAAATATGCTCTGATTAGGATACGGTAAGAGAAGTTGTGAACATATTTTGGGTTTTTATAGAATAAAGAAATGGAACGTACCATTTAGTATGGGAATTGTATTTTATTTTACCCTTCTATGCTCGAGGAACAGTGGCGTGACCAGTGGGGTACGGTAGGGGACTCCCCCTATATATTGTCTGACATATCAACTTATTTGTAACTCCGGAATTACCACCACAATTCATTAGTTATTACTTCCCCTTTTGAAAATTCCTGGGCACGCCACTATCTAGGAGTAAGTACATGGGTATTAAACATATCTAATAGAACGTATCCACGCTATGTTAAATACACATAATATTCAATAATATTTTGTAAAATAAACGTTACATAAATAATTGTTAATAATAATTTTGAACATTGTACATTACTCAACAATACATCGTTCTATGTACCTGTAGACTATAGTTATTATTTTATGTGCCTACTTACTGTTGACTTTCCAATATTATTATATTAAATTTAATTATCGATATCTAACATGGATGTATGATTTACTCGTTTTTATTATATATAATTACCTACATATCTATATTATAAAGTTTAATTTTCTAACTATACGATATCGGATGAAGTTATTAAGAATGATTTAATTTGAATAATAATAACACTAATAGGTAGTTATATTTTAATTACAATTTACAATTTCATTTAAATAATAGTAAATACAACAGATGCAAACTCGTCCCATAAAGCATCAGCATTTAGCTTATAATATGCGCTTGTATGCGGATGAGTTGAGCTCATAAAATAATATAAAATTTCTTTCAACATCAAAACAAAAACAGTACTTAATAACCGATAACCGCCACTATATGACACTAAGTGTCTCATAATAACAGTATTGTACAAATTGATAAATGTACACCCTATTTATACTTTGGTTTTATATGAAGTATGAACTGCAGTTTTTAGAAAAAAATAATGGTTGCTTAAATTATATAGGGGTAGGTAGTCCCATTGTCTTGTACAAAGATAGCTCTTAAAATATTTATCTAAATAATATATAAAACATATCACAATTTATCTTAGTAAAAAAACAGATAATTCAAAACTTGCATTTGCAAAAATATATATAATACCGATTTTTTTTTAACTATCACTAGATTGCTATAATTCAGTGATAATTTTCCTTTACCATAAGATAAATCAAATGTTTTTCCAAGTTTCATTAAAACTAATTATACCAATTTTTTTGAAACGTGTTCAAAGGCGGAACTCGATGTGTAATAGGTACAATCGATTCCGTCATAATTTTATCTATAATTTTGTTATTAAAAGTCTTAAGTACCCACGAATAATATTTTTAAGTTATAAAAAAGTAATTAAAATCAATATTTTTCTTAAATTTTCAATGCTTAGGTATAAGATGAACATTTTATAATTTGTTAACCGTAAAATAGATTTCATATTTTTGACAAACAAAATAATACTTATTTATTTATTTGTTAAAATTTCAAACTGGCTATAAGCCCAATATATAAACAAGAGACAAGAGCCTATTGGTAAATTATAAGTAACAGTCATACATCGTATAGTAATACAATGACATTATGACATTGTAAGCAATATAGTTGTATTTCCACTATAACTATTATAATCTGCAATCAATGCAACCATTTATTATAAATAAAAACACATACGAGTAGATAACTACTCTTAATTGGTATTTATAAATTAATTAAAACAGTAGAAAGAGACAAATATTCTTTTTAAAGTTGAATATTTTAATTATTAATTCGTAACCTTTATTTTTAATTTCAATGAACAATTCTATACATTTTTAAGAATTGTTATATGTACATAACTAAAAACCTATTTATATAAATATACGTTTTAATTATAATCCCAACAAAAACACTTCCTCAAACTCAGTATAAAAAAATTACGGGTTTTCAATGGTAACTCTTGCTTCTGTTGATATACGTTATTAGTGGTTACTAGCTTCCTTTTTTAACTTCTTGTAATGTTAATACATTTTTTAATTATACTATCATAATCTTATTTAACTTGTAATAGAATCCATTCAATGTGGTACTGAATTTCTGTAAAAGTTGCGATTGAATCATTTTTAACTACATCCTTGCTACTTACCACTCCGGTAAAATAAAACGCTTCTGAGTGGAAAAAGCATAAGCCAGCACTGCTATCTCCGAGATCAACTCCTTGTCCTAAAATTGAAAATATGTTATTTATAATATTTTGGTAACAAGTTATCATAATATCATTGTATAAGAAAAACGATTCTGAGCGGAGACGGTATGTCAGTCTAGGATATTTTAAATTATATTGATATTGTTATTTTACAGACTGCTAAGTTGAATTAATATTATTCATATTATTTAATTATTAACCTTAAATTATCAGTGATACTAGAAAAATATTATAATATATACTTTTACTCGTTAAAATTGATTTTAATATGTAATTTCGTCCAAATTTAAACTTAAAATGTCTGTAAAAAATAACTGTGTTTATATATTTTTTAGATTTTTTGTTTACAGTATGTACTATTTATTGGAATCTTTATTTTAAATTTTCAATCCTTAGTTATAAAAACTGACCATTTTATAATTGTTTAATTACAATGATAGATAGTTTTCGAGATTTTGATGAATTTTGTCAAAATTCGAACTTTAAATGATTATAAAAAAAATGTGTGGCTATGTATTTTTAATATTTTTCAACTGATATTGTAATAATATATCAGGAGCCTTGTATTAAATTTTCATTATTTTTGGCCCAACAAATAAAATGTAATTGATATTAATAGAAAAAAAAATTAAAAATTTGAAAACTGAAATCGTCCGTAAAAAGCTGAAAAACAGTCAAAATATATTCAAAATTAGATGGTGTATAGAAATAGCTTATATAAACATTCAGTGAAATTTTCATGCATCTACAGTTATTTGTTTTTGAATTGCAACAAAATAAGAAAATCACTACATGAGAAATCGAGTGAATATCTAATCTTGTACAAATTTGAACTTAAAATGCTCATAAAAATTTATGTTGACTTGCTTATAAACATTTTTTCATTGATAAAATTAGGCAAACTTATAAGGATTCTTGTATCACATTTTCAAACCTTAGATTTAAAAAGAAAAATTTTTATGAATTTCTAACTCAAAATAAATTGCACATTTTCGTCATTTTTACGTATTTTGTCAAAATTTGAACTTTGATTACCTATAAAAAAAAATTGTGACTACAGATTTTTAATATTTTTTATCTACCTTTGAAACTATATATTAGAAGCCAACTATAAAATGTTCAAGATTTTTTACCCAACAAATAAAATTTTATTGACATTTATAGAAAAAAAAACTAAAAAAATTGGAAACTGAAAATGTCCGTTAACAGCTCAAAATAAGTTAGAATATTTTGAAAATGATATGGTGTGTAGAAAATGCTTATATAAACATTCGGTCAAAATTTCATGTCTCTACGGTCATTTCTTTTAGAGTTATACCAAAAACCAAAATCGATTTTGTCGAAAATTGGTTTTCCGTAAAAATTCCCGTTTTTCCCTTAATTTTTCATTTATTTTTCACGGCGCTCATGAAAACTACTGGGAAATTTTAACTTTTGACCCCCCAAAGTACCAACTAGATTCACTTTCCTATCAGAAAAGGTACTATTGAAGAAAATCGAAGCATTTTTACTGTCCTAAGACGTGATGACAGACACAAAAATAAAAAAAATAAAAAAAAAAACACACATCATTGTAAAATCAATACATTCATCGCTCCGCTCAGAATCTAAAACACGTGAGAATTCAAGGAGAATAAAATTTCGATGTGGCTACAAATTATTTTGATAAGCAATACGGCGAACGACTATTCACGGAAAACAGAGGAGTATTATAATATGTTTAAATTAGACTTATAACTTATACTTATAATTATAAAGTATTATAATAGTATTGATTGGATAATAGACTTTCCTACAATAGAAATCGTGTTAATTTGGTACAATCGATTGAAATTTTAACATTAAAGATTAAATTGTCTTAGGTTATTACTTTTATGTTAGTCGATGACAACTTTTCTAAAAAAACACTGAATGAGGCTGGGGTATGTATACTGTATACACATTATATGAGACGATGAGGTCTTACACGCAAATGCATTAAAACGATAATCTTATGCCGATGTATCTTACCACAATTAAACGGGTGATCTACTTTTCCGCCAAAATCGACCTTTCCGTTTACCGCCAAGTCCGTTTACCGTCAGTACAAAAATATATATTTCCTTTTACCGCCACCACAAATTTCAGTTTATATATTTTGGTAACCCCTTGGTAATGATTTATATATTTGTATTATATCTGTTTCATAATATATATATATATATATTTATCACGTAGATAATATGTTCACAATCATGTGTTTTCACTATTAATACAAAAGAGAGGAAAGATTAATATGTTCGAAATTCATGCGACAACTGACCATAAAGATAACGCTTATCTGGTTTGATCTTTTATAGATTTTACGATACCTATAAAATTTTAGTTTGTGTTGAAGTTCGCGAAAAAAAGTACGCTCCGCACAATGGAAAATATTATTGAAAGTAATCGTGGTAAAAAGCAGTTGATTTTAAATAATTTTAAATTTCGAATTGGTTCATATTGTAATAAAGGACTTATTCGTTGGCGGTGTACAACTAAGAACTGTACCGCAAAAGTTTATACAGATGAAAATAATATCTGTATTAACAATACAGATACACCACTGCACAATCATGGTGAATATTCCAGCCAAGCATTGAAAAAGCAGGTGCTAAATACAGCGTGTAAGAGAAAAGCTATTGAAAATGTAAGTACCAGACCAAAAAAAATTATATTCACTGAAATCGCACAAAATAGTAATTCATCAGATATAACCATTAACGATATAAATAGAATCCGAAAGAATATTTATGAAAACTGACGGAAAATTATGCCCCCAAATCCTACTAATATAGCTGATGATCACATCGTACTTAATTCAATTGACGTGATAACAAAACAAAATGAAAATTTTTATTGGTCAATGACGAAAAAAAAAATATAATAATATTTTCGTGTGAAACAAATCTTCGATTTTTATCTACAGTTGATAATATTTATATGGACGGAACTTTTGATTATAGTGCTAGGTTTTTTTTACAATTTTTTTCGATTCATGGATATCTTAATGGTTACTATGTTCCATTAGTTTTTTGCTTATTACCAAATAAATGTAAACAAACGTATATTTATGTTTTTCGTGCAATAAGCAAAAAGTGCAAAGACTTGGGGTTAAATTTTTCTCCCACCAATATAACTGTAGACTTTGAAAGGGCTATAATTAATGCAGTTTCTGAAATGTGGACGCAAACCGATATATCAGGATGCCGATTTCACTTGACCCAGTCTTGGTACCGTAAAATACAAGAAATTGGCTTATCGAGTGTGTATAAAGACGAGTCGTCTGAAATTGGTAAATGGTTACGTAGCATATTTGGCTTATTATTTCTAAATCCGGAAGATGTAAGTGATTGTTTCACCGACGACTTTATGAGCGAGTGTCCGATCGATGAAAGACTACAAAAGTTTGCTGATTATTTTGTAGAAACATATATTTCTGAAGATTGTATTTATCCTCCAAAACTTTGGGCACTTGCATCTTCAGAACTTACACGCACAACAAATGCCTGCGAGTCATTTCATGCACATTTTAAAAATAGTTTTTATCGACATTCACCATCTATTTTACAATGGTTAAATGTTTTAATCGATGAAGTCCAAACTGACGTTTATTGTAAAATAAGAAGCGTCGGTGAACGAAAAACACTGCGAAACCAAATTTTAAGACGGCAAAAAAAAACCAGAACTTAATTGACCAATATAAAAGGAGAGAAATAAGCCGATATACATTTGTAAAATCAATAGCGTATAACTATTATAATAAATAAATAATATAAATAAATGTTTGACTGTGATATCGTATTTTATGTCGTAAAATTGAGTTTTTTGTAATATATTATACAGTATTCTATATAATTTAAATTTTAAGTATCACTTGAATGTATTTTTGTAAAATCATATATTTAATTAAAAATTGACTACCTAATTATTTCTGTTATTTTAAAAATCATTACCAAGGGGTTACCAAAATATATAAACTGAAATTTGTGGTGGCGGTAAAAGGAAATATATATTCTTGTACTGGCGGTAAACGGAAAGGTCGATTTTGGCGGAAAACGGTGACGCCCCAATTAAACAGTTCTAGTCGGATTACCTTTTGGATATTATGACTCATTAACGTGTAAAGTAAGAATTTAATAAGTTATATAAAATACTAATAAGTGTGTCAAATCAAAACAATCAATAATACGGCAATGAATCTTCATTTTTATTAGTGTCTACTTAATAGTTTTTAATAAATTAAACTTAGGTTTAAAAAAAAATAAAAATTATTTCTTGGTATTATAACTATAAATATTTAAATATTTTTTAGACTTAACATATATAGCCACGCCTCCGTGTGCCTCATTATCAGGATGATTTGTATTAATCAATTTATAACCTGGGATATATGTTTTAGAATTATTAGTGAAGTGAGTCTCAGAGATGAGGGCAATGTCAATTCGTTTGTTGTTTAATACTGTTTCGAGTTCGTGAGCATGATTTCTTAGGCCATTTGCGTTGAATAGTAATATAAGCGGAGAGTTGTCAGTGACAAAGTTATTGTTATAATTGTTATTTAGCATTTTTATCAAGTAGGCAGGAAATTACTTTAGTGAGAAGGGAAATTAAAGGATTGATGAGAGACTTAAAGTCGTCTATGAAACTTGACATTATCTTATTAATATCAGGAGAGGGAGGAATTGTGTTGTCGGACGGAGCGTTGGACGTAACGTGTGCGTAAGCCTGTGTTTGAGGGATGGGTTGACTAGGAATTGAGTGGTTAATTGGGCGGCTAGCTTGTACATTTGTAAATTTAGTTTTAGAGTTTTCATACATAAAATTACTTGATGAAGTTGGTTTTTTCCGACTTTGATGGTCTTTGTAGATAGTAAACCCTTTGTAGTTGGCACGGTGGTTTTGAGAGCAGAAGGCACATTTTGTAGGCAATTCACGTGAATTGGGGAACAGAGATGAGAGGTGACCCAAGCCGCAGCGGACACAGCGAGGTTGATAGCCACAATATGCTTTTGTATGGCCGTATTGTTGACAATTATGACATTGACTTATTGATTTTGGTTTGAAAGGTTCTTCAATTTTGATTTCGGTGTGTAGAAGTGAAGACAGATGAAAAATTTCCGAAGAATTGGACGTGGGTTCTAAGTCAACAAAAAATAGCGGGAGAGGATTTTTGTTTACCTTATGGAGGACGTTAATTACTTGTTTGACTTCGAAAGTAAGGAGTTCTAACTCTTCTTTTATAGTTTCAGTTGGTGTGGAAGGATGTAAGTTCCGTATGACTATCCTCAAAGGTTAGTCCTCCTCTCTGAGTTGATAAGTATGAAATTGTGCTTTCTCCTCTTTAAGATAACGAACTAGAGTTCTATATAAATCATGGTTTGAAGTTTGGATTTTTAATTTGTCGGCAGATGCTTTACAGACAAAGTTATCTACTCCGATAATTTTGATAAGCTTTTCGCAAAGTTCAGGAAAATCCGTGACATCTTTCACAAAAACTGGAGGCGGTGGTTTGATTGGTGCGATTTCATCAATGATAATTTGTTCGGTAATTGGGTTGGTTGGGTTTGAGGGCGGAGTTACATCGTGATTTTGATTTTCATCTTGACTCAGAACTAGATAACGGTTTGGAGTAACAAACATTTTTTTTTATTACCTTTTTGATCTGTCTGCTTGTTCGTTGATGGGGATGGCGGATCGGAGGCAGAAGAGCTGGAGTGGTTTCTTTTGTTGTTGGTGGAGTTCTTGACAGTCCAGCCTTGATCAGGTGTGATGTCGTTTTTATTTCTCGCAATTGTAATCGGAGAGATTGTGTTGTTTTTGTTGTTTTTGTTATTTTGATTATTATTGGAATTCATTGTCAATTAATATTGATATTAATATTAAAAATTTAAAAAGGACGAGTGAGAGTATTGTACTCATAGGCTGGCGATAGCATTTTCAGGTAATTAGGCTTATCTCGACGGCCGCGGCGGCCGAAGATAGGAACAACGTATGCAGTAACGTGCAAGTTTGATCGAAACAACTGAAATGTAACGTTTGTTGAGTATTCACTTATGCATTTAGTTAACTTGAGCGAAATAGAATAGATTTTAATTTGTTTTTCCGTAAAGAAAAAGAATTGGAAGTTACGTACGTTCTCACATAACTATACTGGTGTGGTAATAGAAAACAATATAGTAACAATTAAAATTAATTAACGAGCTAATTAATTTACGAGAGCGCGTGGAACGCGAGCGAAGCGGACGACTGCTATTGCGAGACTTATATCGAAGGTAAAGTTTTTTTTTAGTTTATTATATGTGTCAATAATTTTGATAACTGTTATCGGTTCTCTGTGTCAACGAGAAAATTGATTGAAGATATAAGGCAGACTGTGAGGGCTATATGGTTGGGACTGGTTTCGACTAAAATAACAGAAGATTGATTTAAAGTTGTCAGAGAATAGGTTGGCAGGTATTGAATGATAATTTATAACATACACTGGAGTTTCAGAGTGTTGGTTAAGATCACGTAAATATTTTCAAAAGCACCACGGCAAGTTGGATAATGCTATTTTTGTTTTGAAAATTTATGCAAGGTAATTTAATTTGGAGAGATATTTACATTTAGCCCTTAAGTCAGGGAAAAAATAATTATCTAAGATTTTTAAATGTCAAATGGCCTTGCTTCTTATGAAAAAATTAACTTTTAAGTTCAGGAAATACAAAGAGAGAAAATGTATGTCGATGAAATACTTTGGAAGGTATACATTTTCACAATACCGTAATAATAAATAGTTTAATATTAAAGAAAGTGTTCACATCATTAATGTTATGATTTAAGAGTTCTATTACCCATTCGGTATATAAGTCAGTATTAATTTATAGTTACATAATTTACATTCTTACAATACCGAAATGTTCTAGGCTTATTGATTTTTCTCCAACGTTCAACTACACATTTAACCTCCAAAGGTGAGTGGTAAGGGTCAGAGATAATTAATGGTAGACTACATTTTATGTATTGAAGGCCCGCTCGAGTTTGAAAAAACTCCAGCAGGCTAACATGGGTATTTTTACGTGAAATAAACTGAAAGATGTTTAAGATTATACATACTTAATATATTTAGTTTCTTCGTACAATTTTATAAATTATCAAAAATTGCTATACATAAATATAACCGGTTTTTCTAAAAATATTCAATTCAAACATAATTTTTGTAACAATAATATTATCTTATTGGTCTAAGTTATGTTTGTTATACAATCCACGAATCCATTGAATATGGTACTTAAATTTTGTAAAAGTTGCGATTTAATTATTTGTCGCTGGGTCCTTGTTACTCACTACTCCGGTCAAATAATAAGAATCAGAGTGTAAATAGCTTAATCCAGCCGTTATCTCTTACATCCACTCCTTTTCCTGAAACTAAAAATATTTTATTTATAATAACTAAGTCAATTATACGTATGTTATTGGCAGTGGATACACTATTGATTTACCTTATTAATGACAAATTATGACAAGTACTATGTTTCAAGGATATAAGATAAATTACCTATAACATGTGACAGATGTAGTTTGAAACTATAATATTTAGTGAAAATTATTTATTTCTTTGAGGTTATCTCTGAAACTACTAAACTAATATTATTAAAACTACGCTGTCCCATGAATCTATAGGCTTTATTTTATTTTGATAAATGCCACTTAATTATTTTTATTTTTCAAATTTAAGAATATTTATGGAAAACCGAAGAAATATTACTATCTGTTACCAATAGATATCGCAGTGTAAGTTAATCTATTATTATCTTCCCAATCAGTGTTGCCACCACACTAACACTATAATACTAGAAATAACTTAGTAAAATGGTATTCCTAACGCTCATTTAAACGTCTGATGTCCTCTAAAATCTGGATGCGGTGCGGTCACCTGATGAATCAGAACTACCAGATTATATTATGATTAACATTAATCAGTTTCAATCCTGGTTCAACTGATTTTGTCTAGAATATTAAAATACTACCTGATCCCGTGCACTTTACATGCTGTAAAAAATAACAACTTAAAAAAAAATTATAATTGTCCAACTCCTTTTGAGTGGTAACTCAAAGCAGTAAGTGCAACTCAGCCTCCCTGATAAGCAATCTGACTACGTCGGATCGCAAACGTAGAGCAACTTATCCCCCTTGATTAGCAATGTTTCGGATAAATAATTGAACATTGTTTTATTTTAGTTACGCGATCGTCTGAGTTATATACCATACCGTACCGAACTCGCTGTTTTGGGCATGGTGTCACCTCAGTCTGTCGACCAGATGACTTGGCTTTAGCAGGGACCTCTACCCTTACTGACCGAGCTGACCTAAAGCAAACCTAGCTCGATTCCGTCGGCTACGCACTCTCGAGCGCCCGCTCAAACTATAGGAATTATGTCCCACCTGCAATTGTAAAACCATACGCGCACTGGTCCTATATCTAAGAAATTGTTTTCTACGCAATCGCGTCAAACCGAAACAGTGTTGTCGTTTTATTCAAATCTCGTGCGAATTCTTTCTAACCATCTGGAACTGGAGTCAGACCCGAACAATATTTCCTAAGTGTGATTGACGCCACTGTTTTGCCATTCACGTGTTCGCGCATTGGCACAATCCCACAATTGCTAAATATCTATAGACAACCTAAATTTTATAAATATGTTTGTGTGACAAAACTTAGAAATCGAGAAAAATTAATATTGCATAATATTATTAGAGTTTCAAGTATAATATTATTTGTTTAAGTATTTATTTGTTGATCGTATGAATTATATTTTTGTTTAAAATCATTATTACATTATATTATACAACTCTGGCACCTGTTAATATACGTGGTTATATTAACGTATATATTAGTGGCTAATCGATTTTTATTTTTACTTATTATAATTTAAATACATTTTTCTTATAATATTATCATTGTTTTATTTCACATTGTTATATCTGTCAAACAATCTCCGAATCCAATTAATGTGGTACTTTATTTCTGTAAAAGTAGCGATTGAATAATTTTTTTCTGTATCCTTGGAACTCACTACTCCGGTCAAATAATAAGAGTCAGAGTGCAAAAAGCATAAGCCAGCGCCGCTATCTCCTTTAGCCACTCCTTGTCCTAAAATTAAAAACGTGTTATTTGTAAGACATATCATATATTGTATGCTTTAATTTAATAAAAGTATTTCCTACAATAGACAATTGTATTATAATTGTATTACAATAGTTTGAAATTTGACTTTTCAAGATTAAATTGCTTTAGGTTATTACTTATTACTATTATGTGCAGTGCATACTAATTGCGTACCAAGTCAGGTAAACGAACTTTTTTGGACGGGGTCCAAAATCGTATTACCTTTACATCCACAGTTAATTATTATAAGTGGTTCCCAGTGATTTAAATTTTTATATAAATATGTGATTTTGACAATTCTTATTATGATATTATATTTTACAATTTAAATTTTTTATATAACCCAGCAAATCTTTAGTATGACAATATTACTTTAGGTACCACTTATAATAATTAACTGTGGATGAAAAGGTTCGGTTACCTGTTTTGGTACGCAACTCGTGTGAACCCATTATCGATGAAAACTTTTCTAAAAGAACACTGAATGAGGCTGGAGTATGTATAACGGTGTATTCCCAGTTCGCCGACACCCAATTCGCCGACACCCAATTCGCCGACACCCAATTCGCCGACACCCAATTTGCCGACACTCAGTTTAGTTATACAGTTACAGTTTAGTTTTAAAAAAATATAAAATAGTAAAAATAAAAAATTCCAGACACATAATATAAATAGTCATCACATTTTCCAATAAATCCCTGATTATAGTATAACAAATTTAAAAAATATAAAATGGTAATATTACATTAGGTAGTCATTAGGTATCATAATATAGTAAAAAGTATAAATAAAAAATAAAAAGTTATAGGCGGATATGATATTTTATGGTATCAATATACTCAATTAGAGAAATTTCGTTTTCTTTTAACCTGAAATTGTGAAATGTAATTATTTAAAATATAACATTGTTTTTAAAAGTCATAAAAGTATGTTCACCTGGTGATGATAGAATAAATTTACAGCTTATGATAGTATTATAGTTTTATTGCAATCTCGCCGTAGCATGTCGCCAATATAATTTGTTGTCGGCGAATTGGGCTATTTTTAAAAAATATTAAAAACTGGTTTTTTGATCAAAAAACCGGGTGTCGGCGAATTGGGTGTCGGCGAACTGGGCACAAACCATGTATAACAGTGTCACGTCATTTCATCGTGGCATCATGCGTCAATTCACCGTGGTCATTTTATAGCAACGTCAATTTATCGCGTTATAAATAAATCACGCGACAATTTATCGCGCGTTATCGTTTTTATGATTTTTGAACTCTAATGATCTCTGCTAATGCTAGCCTCAGTCTTATGACAACCGTCAAATCGTCATTTTACCCGTCGTGTATTTATCGAGTGCGCTCATTTATTAATATAATAAAATTA
Source organism: Nasonovia ribisnigri (assembly GCA_027563435.1). Lineage (NCBI taxonomy): Eukaryota > Metazoa > Arthropoda > Insecta > Hemiptera > Aphididae > Nasonovia > Nasonovia ribisnigri. Next base: position 426,377 of record JANEHU010000586.1, read on the forward strand.
TTCTATTAAGACTTTTCAAATGCTAAAAACTGAGAAAGGGAAGGGATATGCTTTGCTACGATGGCCACATTTTTTTAAAAGAAAAAGAAAATGACACGAAATCCATATGGAAATGTAATCAGTATTATAAAAATAAATGTCGCGGACGACTTTACCTAAGCGAAGGGAAAATATTAAAAAACGCTGACCATAATCACGTTCCAAGTCATCAGAAATTCAGGTAAAAAAAACACTTAATAATATAAAAGATATAGCCAGTAATAATAGTGATATGAGTACACAATCGGTAGTAGGTTCAGCACTTAATCAAATTCCTATTGAATCGTCTGGGCAGTTACCTAATATAAATATACTTAAACGTACTATTCAACGTGTACGTAAGCAAAAATTACAGTTGCCCAACGACCCAACAGACTTAAATTTTATCATACCCGATGAAATGACAAAAACCATAGATGGAAATCTTTTTTTGCAATATGAGAGTGGTATTAATACTGAACGAATTTTAATTTTGTCAACAACACGTGTATGGTATCTTATGACACAATGCGACAATTGGTTTTGTGATGGCACATTTTCTAGTGCACCATCATTATTTTATCAATTATATACAATTCACGCTGTTCAGTATTCTAATGTGTTACCGTCTGTTTACATCTTATTGCAAAATAAAAAAGAAAACACCTATAAACGTATGTTTCAAGCACTAAAAGCAATTGAGCCTGATCTAAGTCCTAAGACAATTATGGTCGACTTTGAAAAAGGTGCAATGAATGCAATAACTTCTAAATTTCCTGAAGCAAAACTAAAAGGTTGTTTCTTTCATTTGTCGCAATGTATTTGGCGACAAATTTAAGCCGCAGGCCTCCAAAAAAATATATATAGATGACGTAACTTTTGCTCTACAGATTCGTAAATTACCAAGCTTTAAAGCTTAGCTTATGTACCAGATAATAAGGTTATTGAGTCTTATGAAAAATTGTTGGACACCAAATACTTTATTGAAAATGACGAACTACTATCACCAATTCTTAATTATTTTGACGATCTTGGATAGGACGTACTGACAGGCGACAAAAAAGGCGATCGCCTACTTTTAAAATTTCGATTTGGAACTGCTATTCGTTGGTTTCTGAAGATTTACCAAGAACAAATAATGCTGTTGAAGAATGACACAATTGTTTTACATCGATTTTAAATCAACGTTATCCAAGTATATGAAAATTTCTATTAGCATTGAAAAAAGAGAAAAAAACGAATAAAATAAAAATAGAACAATATATAGCTGGAGAATGTCCACCAGCAAAAAAAAAGGATCAAGATAAAGCTCAACGTCTAAAGCAAATATACTATGATTTTGAAAATAGATCTACCGACGACTATTTACAAGGAATAGCTCATAATTTTCAATTGCAATTGTAAATTTTGTAAATAATGTATATTATGTGGGTAAACGACAAACAATATTTATTGTGATTAATGTTTTTGTGATTTTTCATGATTACTTAAATAATAAAATATTATAAATTTACGTGCGATTAATTGCGACCACGATAAATTGACATGCGATGAATTGACCGCGATCATTTGACGTGCGATGAATTTAGCTACGGTGAATTGACGTATATCCTGTATACTGTATACACATTATATTAAACGATGAGGTCTTACAAGCAACTGCATTAAAACGATAATCTTATGTCAATGTATCTTACCACAATTAAACAGTTCTAGTCGGATTACCTTTTAGATATTATGACTCATTAACGTGTAAAGTAAGAATTTAATAAGTTATATAAAATGTATAAAATACTAACAAGAGTGTCAATCAAAACAATCAATAATACGACAATGAATCTTCATTTTTATTAGTGTCTACATTGATAGTTTTTAATAAATTAAACTTAGTTTTAAAAAAAAAAAAGTAATGATTTCTTGGTATTATAACTATAAATATTTTAATATTTTATTACCCAATTCAGAACCGGCACAAAACTTATCAACAGTCACATACCGTTCAAATTGATTTCTAAAAATTTCTCGACAAGTACTACGTTTGATGTATGGTAAGGATGCTTCTAATAAAATGGAACTTGAACTGCCATTTTCTGTTTTTCCCCAACCAACAATCTATAAAAATATAAAACAGTGTCCATATTTATGTAAACTTTAGCAGAGAATCTCACGGTATTTGATCTTTCCAAACACATGGTTGATACAAATATAACGTACAGTAATTCACAGTGGTTAAATCAAATTAACACCATTAATTATTACAGTCACCCCCTAGTCACACTTATTAAATCACAAATTTATTATTTAAACAATACTACAAACCAACCTTTCCGAGATCTCCGTTGACCTCCATGTAATTATCATTCCAATCGATGCAAACAGGCGCTACACCTTCACTAAAAGACAATCTGTTTTCTAACACAATAACAGCTATATCTTCAAAATAAGACCCAGTTTCTCCATTATAATCTTCAGTCAGGTGAACAATCTTCGCCTATACAATTGTTTCAATTTATATTTTGTATAAATATCGTATCAACGATTTGTATACTTTGAATTAGATATGAATAACTTACATTTATTATTTTAGTAAATTCGTTGTCAATAACTGTAAAGTTTCTATCATATTTTCCAACAGCAATTTTGTACAGACCATCGCTTATTGATATAGTATTAGATAACACGCCTTTATTCCAAAAACAATGAGCCGCTAAAAATTGTATTTGTTTAATTTTTATATTTTTTTGGAAATTTGTAGTACGATGATTTTACCGGAAACGACTAAATTTGGAGAAATAATTGTTCCTCCACATATCAGGTCATGGTTGGATTTTTTTTTATTAAATCGATATATTCCAACATTCCAAGGTGCCGTTCCAACAAGTGCTGCTGACCCATAGTTGATCAATGGTTTGATATTAATATATATTCTACCGCATTCTAAAACAATATTTGAATATAAATATAAATGATAATAATTAATAAGTAATAATACCTATAAAAAATACCTAACGGTATTTTAATCCACCTTAATTTTAACTTTTGTAATAAAATAAACAACAGTATTTTTTTACAGTAAAAGGTAAATAAATTAGTAAAATATATATACATTTTATTAGAGGTTTATGTTTAAACGATAAATAAAAATACAATTACTTGGATTGCACGTATATAGTGGTTTATTCCACATTCCATTAGACTGACAAATTAATTCTAGTGGATCTTGTCCGTTTGGTGCACTATGTGTTTGCTTACATGATAGTTTTGCTATTGTATCGGGTATCGATAAATTTGAACAATTAGCATACTTACCATTATAGCTGCATTTAATATCTAAACTTTCCGATTTTAGAGGTGGACACATTTCTATAAACGTAAATAAATTAAAATCAATCATAGCTATCAATTGTACTTATAATATTTTAATAAAAAATTATTACAACACACAAATGACAATCCAAAACTTACTGAAACACAATTTCTCAAAATTTGTTAACCATTTTCCTTTTCCCTGACAAAACCTAAAATGACTGGGATGAGCCATATAATATCCAACTTCACAATTCTCAATAACATTAATATGACGATCAATTAATGTCCCATGAGTTAAAATCTCATTTGAGCCTTCGTAAGAATATACAACTCCATCAACTGTTGGTAGAACGCATGAATTCACCACGACCTGTTAACATCTTAAATATTAAAAATATATATTCTTCCTAAAATAATTAAGTTTCGCAGCAGAAGTTGTCATCCAAAAACCCAAGCTCACACAATAAATTACAAATTTATATAGATTTCTATAAATAAATATATTTACTTACATGTTTGTTAAAAATTCCACGAATCCAATGAATATAGAATTTTATGTCTATAAATTGTTGAATCATACGTTCGTTAGTATCAATATCTTTCGAATTTACCCCAGTTAAAAAGTAAGAATTGGTGTGTAAAAAAGTTATGCCTAGTCCCCGAAGTCCATAAAGTGGTTCTAAAACAACATATATTTTATTAATAAGACACAAATTAAAGATCTTATTATTATAGGGTAGTGGGCGAATAAATGAAAATCTATTAAATTTACTCGTGAGAGAGAGAGGATAAAATTTTTATTCATTTATTTTTATTTATTTAAATAAATAAATAAATAGCTATTTTACTTTTTAAACAATAGTGTATAAGATAAATAAAATGAACAATGTAACTAAAATATACATAAAAGGAGAGCGAGCATTAAAGAGCGATTATTGATTGGTTATCGCCATTTAAGGACATGATTCTTGCATTTTTTTTTTTTATTTTTCCAATCCTTTAGAAAAGTACTAGAATATAATATTTTTGATACTAGATGGATATTTCAAGCAATAATCTCCATTATAGTTAATAATCAAAACATTGAAATGCTCCAAAAATGTTGGTTAGTATGTGTTGTGTCACAAACAAAAACATGAATAACCATAAAATCAATAGTTTCATCGCTACGCTCGGAGTTTAAATTTTTATTACCCAATTTCCTATAAGCACAAAATTTATTATAATTAGTAACTTCTGAATATATAGTTGGATACAGTTTTCGACAAGTAATAAAGTTGATGTACGAAGAATTTTTTTCAAAAAATATAGACTGAACCTGAATATCCGATATATTACGAACAACAACCTGTAAAAGTATGAAACAATTTTATTACAATAAAGGTATAATATTAGTGTTTCTACATAATTTTTTATTCTGGTTTCAGTGAAACTCCTCTCAATGACAAGAAATGTACTTATAGAACTCATAAAAGTATTAATGGATGTTAGGGAAAACAAAATTAGCCCAATTTGTACAAATAACAACGGACCCCTCTCCCATTCCATTTGTCCAAAATATTTACTGGTCAAATATTGTTAGTTTTCTAGCTTAATTTGTAACTTATTAAAAGCTGGTTTTCAGAATTAATTCTTAGTTCATGGATTTGAATACACCATAAAAATGTATTAACTTGTGTGGATAACTTAACCATAACCTCCCTCCACTATTTAGTAATTAAAGCAGACAACTAATGTCATATGAACAATGTGAATACATAATGCTGGGTTCACCTATCATTTTTAATACTATTTTTCCTTTTTAGATTTTTGTAAACTTTATATACCTATAAGATATTTATTGTATGTAATATTGTATTTCTTTTGTATTTGTACTCATACTATACTATCTGTACTATTGGGCTTCGGCCCGTTTTATTCTACTGAATAAACTATTATTTTTATTATAATAACATTCACATAACTTTATAATAATTAAATCAGACAATCAATGTCAAATCAAATTGTATGTATTTTATAAAACTACAAACAAGGTATGTTATGTTAAACCAAATTTACCTTTCCTTGATCACCATTGAATAAATTGTATTTACTTCTCCAATCAATGCAAACAGGCGCCGTCAAACTATTACTAAATGAAATTTTGTTTTCTAGCACAAGAACTGATATATCATCATTACCAGCTCCAACAAAATCTTCATGTAAGAAAATTATTTTGACCTGCACAATTAATTGTTTTAATGTATTTTACAGATATCATGCAAATTATTTATAGACTTTGAATCATTATTAACTGCCATTGATTATTTGATTAATTTCACTATCAATTATTGTAAGTTTTTATCAAATTTTAAATATATTTGTAGTAAAAAAAAAATTGATGCTAATTAAATATTAAACGAATGACAAAAGTTATGAAAATTCTAAGAATAGCAAATAATTGAAAAAATAGACTCGTGTCGGAAAATTCATAAAAATATTATTTCAAAAAAAGTTATGGTAAATTTTAAATTAATAAACTCTAAAAATATGTTGGTATTTTAAAAAATTCTGAAAATTCTAAAACTTTTATATATTGACTTAGATAAATATTTTTCCATAAAAATTTTTCTTATAATTATATTTACTAATTGGCTATTTTAAAATGTAAAATGTATAATATAAAAATGTATACTATTTATATAAATATAAATAATATAAAAAAAATGTTTCTTAATATATTGATTATAACAAAATTATTTTATTAATCAATTTTTTCTGTTACAAATTTACAATCTTTATATTATGATACACCAATGGTTTGTAGACTGAATTATTAATAGCTTACATTCACTTTTTGATGATGATCGATGCCGAATTCATCATATTTTCCAACACCAATTATGTATTGACCATCATTTATTAATGTTTTCATAGATTTTATACCATTTTCCCAAAAAAAAGCAGCCTCTAAAAATTATATTTTATTTATTTTTATTTTTTTGTAACTCCGTTATGCAAAAATTTTACCAGAAATGACTATATTTGGAGCAATAATTGTTCCTCCACATAACCGAATATATTCGGAATCTACCAATATTAATACTCTAACATACCAAGGTGCAGTTGGAACCATGGGTTCCTTATTACCTTCTTTAGATATTACTTGGTTATCGATACGTACTTTTCCGCAATCTAAAACAATATTAGAAGCTCTATGTTTAGATTAATTTGCGTAACTCTGTTTAAACATATAACCAAACATTAAATGTTATAAAGCTATTATTTTTTACCCATGGTCATATTTGTTTCATACTCGTATAAAGCACACATCTCTTTAGTCTCATCTGAACCATCTGAACAATCGTTATAACCATCACAAACTGTCGACCATTCGATACACATTTTATTTGAACAATAGAACATATCATCATTGTTTCTATAATTGTTTAAAATGATTAACGAAGTATTATTTAATATTAATTACACAATAATAAGCAAATATGAAAGATAATCAAAAATACCGATATGTATACACCTTAAACAGTACAATATTTAGTTGTGTCAAATTCAACAATAACTAACTATCTGTCACAAGTGAGAAGTATATTTAAAAATATTACAAAATTCGATTGAAAACGATTGTCTTACATATTATCGTGTGAACTGAATTAGCTACTAGTTAGTGTTTCGTAAGTTTTTATATAACTCAAAACGATTAATATAAATTAGATTCAAAGGTTGAACAAATTTTCATTTCTTTTCAAATTTGGATCTTCCGGACCATAGCATTTAGGTTATATTTACCTACTAAGAATACCGAATATTAAATATAGATGGTTTATTGATTACGATTTAAGACTTAAGGGCTTCAAGTCCTCGAGGCCCCAACCACCACAAATTCTTCACTTATTATAACATAGGTATTTAATATTTATTTTTACAACAGTCACCAACACAGAGCAAGATGGTACAGCTTGTCGTCGTTCGAGTTTTCTGTCACACAAAACGCTGGATGCTGAAATAATGAATTCTTAGGCATTAAATACGTAAACAATGTTTAGTGAATTATAATTATAATTAGTATTATTTATTGTTTTAATCAACATTTGATTTTTGAATAAAATAGTATTATATAATCTAATAATATAATATATCAGGGATGACAAATCAATAACTTGACCGAGTTGGCAAGTGAAAAATTTGACGGACACACAAAAATGAATATATTCATAACATACATATGTTTATTTATTTTAATAATAAGTATCATTACAGTGTTAGTATATTTTCAGTATTGCAGAAAAGATTAGAAGGATTAGATTCGTTAAAAACGAAGATATTATACTGAACTCAATATAATATTGATTGTATTATGTGTGTGTAAAATATATAAATATACAATAAAAGTGAATAAATTTAAATTTAAATAATAATATTTCAAAATTACAACAAAACAACTTAAACTTATTGTTATTCGTGGTCATAAAATTTTATTTTGAAAAACCTACATTCATAGTTGCTAATAGTGCAAGACGATGGGAAATCCCTACCTAACCCTGAGACACCCAGAGAAGTTATATGGTACAATTCGAAACTCTTATATAGGACAAATTTGGTGTGATGCAAGAATCGATCATTTTAAGGAGCTTAAACTAAAGGTAACAATCGGTCGGATTAGAAAATGGGTTTTGTAAACAAACCTTTGGGTTGAAAAAAATCATTGGTATTATGTTGTAGATAGTATTCAAAACTATTCACCTTAGATCATAGATCTTAAATAATGGATAAGCTACTAGCCCTCATCACAAATGTTCTCAAAATAAACAAATTATGTAGGTCCTTATTTGTCTTCGTTGTGTTATATATTTGCGGCTAACGGCAGCCATGATGTCTTTTACTTAACAGGCACCTTTGTGAGACAGAAGATAATATCTGCTCTTTAGAAACGAGGCACCTAATGTTATAAGCATAGGCATGGCCTATCCATTCTTTAGTATCTCTGCCTTGGATGGTTACATTAATTATTAAACTTTGAGTATAGTTAATATTTAAATTTAATAACTATTATAAGTAACATAATGTCATAAATGTATGATTTTATATTTATTATTACCCATTATTAACACTAGTATTACGTACCAAAAATTATACATGCGTATATTATCCAAGAATACGTCACCTCCATTTCCAGTTGTGAGCTGAGATTAAAGTAAATATATTTAATAATATAAACAATGTACACAAGTTATATATAATTAACGCCACTATATACTTAAAAATATTTTACCGTTTACTTTCTAACATGTACTCAGTTATATCAAGATGTAAATACTATAATAATATAATATACCTATATTAAACACTGAAAATATCTGTAGATAATTGATTAATTTTTAACTTCGTGATAACATTTTATAATAGACGATAATATCAATAAAACTTTACAACACTAAACATATTATTACGGACCTTCTATATTGTATATTAACCTATCGTGATTATGGTATTCCGGATATTATGTTCATATTATATGTTTCTCCTACCAGCTAAGTATAAGATGATCACAGAAGGACAAATTCCGTAGGTAGGTGGTAGTGTAAAGCTAAGCGATTTGCTAACTTGTTTTAAAATTGATTATATTCTTCCTAATACTACATTAATTCTACATCAAACGCAGCTTATGACGTTACTATATATTTGTACTTGTAATACTGGTTATTCAGATTATGTAGGTACAATGGCATAGAAAGGATTTTAGTAGGGGGATGGCCAAAGCAAAAAAACAAAACAGCAACCGTTTTTATTATCCGATGAATGCAAAAATAAAAATTACAACGTAAACATTGTCAACGTCAATCCAAATAAAATATCACCTCTATAGCTCTACGGCCATTTTTTAACAGTATAATGGCCGAAACACGTTCAGCCACAATCATACTTTACATGATAGTTTTATTGAGAACACACGTTTAGGAACACATTTTTCAGCCACATTTTTCCGTAGGTTGATACTTTGATAAGTATAATGCTAAACAAGTAATTATAACTTATTTTTATACATTTAAAAGCTGATTTAAAAAGCATTCGAGCTGAATATAGTAGGTACCTACATCCTTATATTATGTAAATGTGTGATAAATAATTTCTAACAATACTAATCAGTAATCATGTACTCAATGATATAGTATTATAATATGAGATATATACATTGGCCACGTGAAATCCGCAAAACTGTAGAGTTTGCGCTGGTATTGCATGGTATTTATGCCGATTGCCAAATAATTTTAACTATATTTTAGGTTATAAAATTATTGTAATTATTACCGCACAAAATCTAAAATAAGATCATAATATTATTTTAATTTAGCAAAAAGTCAATTTTCCAAACCCATTAAAAAATCAAGGTTTTTTCCTAAATTCCAGTTACCTATATTTTGCAGATGTATTCTTAACATTTTTAATTTGTAATTGTAACGATGTGTAAGGAGTAGGTAAAGCATTTGACCCAACAAATTAAATTTTATTGACAGTTAATTTGTATAGAAAAAAAAAACTAAAAAAAAATTAAAAATCTAAAATGTCCGTAAACAACTAAAACAAGAAAAAATATTTTTTAAATTTTAAAATAGAATATGTTAAAATCAATATATGGTGTAAACTTAAAGTGTGTACGATTATTCGTTTTTGAATTATAAGAAAATAAGAAAATTTCTACATGAAAAATCGAGTGAATATCCAATGTTTTAAACATTTTTATTGATAAAACATGAGGAATTTTGTATTAAATTTTCAGATCTAAGACATTTATAGAAAAAAACAAAAAAAAAAATGAAAACTTAATACGTTCATTAACAGCTCAAAACAAGTCATAATATTTAAATATATTGTATGGTGTATAGAAAATGCTAATGTAAACATTCAGTGAACATTTCATGTACCTATGGTAATTTGTTTTAGAGTTAGGTACACTAAAAACCAAAATCAATAATGTCGAAAACCGATTATGCGTAAAAATTACCGTTTTTCCTTAATTTTTTTTTTGTTTTTCCGGGCGCGGCGCTACTGTAAATTTTAAATATTGACCTCCCAAATACACCATGCAACTATAGATTCATTTTTCTATCGAACAAGATATTGAAGTTGAAAGTTGAAGCATTATTTTGACTACTAATCGTGTACAGAGACACAAACAACATTTTTATATATATTCATATGTTTAGAATTCAGGTAGGTACATACGCGCACATCAAATATTTTTATATATTAATATGTATATATTAATTTTTAGTTTACTTGATTAATTTTAATAGGTACTAGGTATTGAAAACGAAAATTACAATCGATAGCTGATTTTAAAAACTGTATCTTGTCGTGTATCTGCGGTGATGCTGTGGCCTATCACCACTCGCTCTCGCCTGATTTCATATACCAATTCACAGCGCCAACGGTTTTATAATATTATATTCGTAATATTGTTAATCGAGTTATTTTGTATTCGTTTTTACTATTGTCATCTATACGGACTTCTGTGAGTTTTTATATTTATGTGTACCTCACCCATGATCTCAAGTCACCCCCCCCCCTCTTGCAATACCAACGACTCGTTCAACGATGCGGCAGACCGACGTCCCGCCATCGTTATCTTTGCCGAGCCACGCCCGGCCGAGCCACTATCGCGACTACCGTCCGCAAACCTCGCGACTTATACTACGTAGCAATAACCGAGCAGCACGTTACGTGCAAAAGGTGGGCGTTAACTCAACTAGTTTTTGTTTTTAACTTGTTCTGTTAAAACGTGTATTGCTGTAACTTAACTTTTTATAGTTAGATTTCATTTTCGTGTCATTTCATATAATATGGACGACATACTGCTTCGGACTCTTTTTCGATTTTGGTCATTTGTTTTATAACTATATAATATTATAATAATAAATTATTAAAATAGTGTTAACGTATAGTTCTAAATTTCATAATATCTGTTATTTATCTGATATATAATATCTATTAACCGTGTACAGAGGTACCTATAGGATCTTGACGCTTTCGTACGATACGATTTTGGCGCTTACGTACAATAAGACTTTTTTTCTTATCCTATATTTTGGCGTTTATGTCTTCCACCGAAAGAAACAAAGTAGTAAAATGTATACAGTTCGCCTTACGCGGGCTCCTCCGCTATACTTAATGTATTTTCTCTCTCAGTTATTGGTATGGTTATAGGTATATGATCACTCATCATTGACGGCAGGGCGGAGTGGAATACGCCGCCCATTATTAGTTTATAGATCTACGCGTTAGACCGTCTATCCCATATCGATCCGAACTCGCCGTTTTAGCTTGGGTGTCGCGTTTAGCCTGTCGACCCGACGACTCGACTTTCACCGCGACCTCTACGCTCGCTGACCTAGAGCAAACCTCGATTCAGTCGACCCGCTCTCGAGCGCCCGCTCAAACTTTAGGTATTTTGTCCCTCTAATTGTAGCACTCTATCTTACCTATACCTGTATGCTCTGATTAGGAAACGGTAAGAAATATTGTAAACGTATTTTATGTTTTTTTTTATATATTAAAGGAATAGAACGCATTTAGTCTTGGTTTTGAATTTATTTAAAAAAAATATGCTCTAGAAGCTGTGGCATGACCAATGGGGAGGTTCCGGGCCCTCCTCTCTTGTATAATATTGTCCAACAAATCACCTTATTCGATACTTTGGAATTACCACTAAAATTCATTAGTCATTAAATTCCCACTTGAATATCCCTAGGCCCGCAAATGTCCAGAAGTATGGATGTGGGTATTGAACATAATATCAAAAAAAAATTAGAAAATACACCCCTGATGTCTTTTTCAGTATTATATGTTTAATTTCAATGAATAATTTTATATATTTTTAAAAACTGTTATACATAAGTAAAAACCTACTAATTCAAATATTCATTTTAATTACAATTCCAACAAAAACTTTGCCAAACTCTATATAAAAAAGTACGGTTTTTCAATGGAAAAAATCTGGCTCCTGTTAATATACTATTTGCTTTTTTTTTCTTATTGTAATTTGAATACATTTTTCTTATAATATTATCTTATTTAACTTTGTTATATCTGTCAAACAATCCCCGAATCCATTCAACGTGGTACTTTATTTCTGTAAAAGTTGCGATTGAATCATTTTTATCTGCATCCTTAGAACTCACTACTCCGGTCAAATAATAAGAATCGGTGTGTAAAAAGCATAAACCAGCACCGCTATCTCCTTTACCCACTCCTTGTCCTGAAATTAAAAATGTGTTATTTAGGTGTAAGAAATATTATATTATAATATTTAATAAACATATTATGTATACTTTAGTTTAATAAAAGTATTTCCTACAGTATACTATTGTGTTATAATTATCTTACAATTATAGTTTGAAATTTGACATTTAGAGATTAAATTGTCTTAGGTTATTTCTATTATGTGAGTCTATGAAAACTTTTCTAAAAAACCCTGAATTTAGCTGGAGTATGTATACCTATACATTATGTTAGATGATTAGGTCACACAAGGAACGGCATTAAAACGATAATCTTATGTCGATGTATCTTACATTCTTACCCCAAATAAACAGTTCTAGTCGGATTACCTTTTGGATATTATGACTCATTAACTTGTACAGTAAGAAATTAATACGTTATATAAAATAATAAGTGTGCCAATCAAAATTATCAATAATAAGACAAATTAATCTTATTTTTTATTAGTGTCTACCTAAATAGAGTTCAATAAAGAGTTTTTTAAAAAAAAATAATGATTTTGTAGTATTAACTGTTAATATTTAAATATTTTATTACCCAATTCAGTACCGGCACAAAACTTATCAACAGTCACATACCGTTCAAATTCGTTTTTATAAATTTCCCGACAAGTACTACGTTTGATGTATGGTAAGGATGCTTCTAATAAAATAGAACTTGAACTGCCATTTTCGGTTTTTCCCCAACCAACAATCTGTAAAAGTATAAAACAGTTGTTAGGGCGTACAATTATTCTGTACAAGTAGAAAATTAACACATAATTATAATAATTTTTTATTTGATTGTTGAGAATGTGTATAATTATTTAAAAATATTTTAACAGATCGAAGTTGTAAAAGTGTTAAATGTATTGATTTACAAAGACGTGTGTTTTATTTTTTTATTTTTTTGTATCCGTATTTACGTTAATTAGTCAAATTAATTATTTGATTTTCCACTTAAGTATCTTGTTCGATGGGAAAAAGTGAATCTAGTTAGTGCATTGGTGAGGTGCCCAGTAGTTTTACATAAGAGCCGGGAAAAACAAATAAATAACTAATATAAACGATCATTTTTACACAAAATTGATATTAGTTTTTGGTGTACCATCTTTTTTACAAGCATTTAAAGTTTGAATTTTGACAAAATACGTAAAAATCCCGAACATTTGCAAATGATTTTGAGTAAGAAATTCATACAATTTTTTCTTTTTAAATCTAAGATTCGAACATTTAATACACTAGTCTACATAATTATGTATATCTATCTCAACAAAAAAAGTAAAATCAAATATTTATGAGCGTTCCAAGAAGAATTTTTTACAACATTGGATATTCACTCGATTTCTCATGTATTTCTCATACAAAGCCTCGAAACACAAAAATGAAATTAAGGAAAAAAAGAGAACTTTTACAAATAGGTTTTCAACAAAATCGACTTTCGGTTTTCATGTAACCCATAAAAAAATTGACACGAAAAATTCACTGAATGTTTATACTGACAATTTCTATACACCAAACTAAATATTTTTTTTAAAAATATTTTTTCTCATGTTGAGCGATTTAGTATAATAGCAATAAGAAAATGTCGAGTTTTCTTATTTTTTTAAAAATGATTGTCTTTAAAATAATTTATACTCGGCCAAAAAACATGAAAATGTAATACAATGTTCCTCGTAGTTGTTATTACGTTGTTACAGAAATTATAAAACAATTTGAGCGAAAATATACACAATGATATTTAATGAGCGACTGATATTAAAATGATAAAAACATTTATATTTATATCCAAGCATTGAAAATGTTATATAAGATTCCAATTGAACTATCCAAAATTCAATACACAACAATATTTTACAGAAAATTAAAATTAATTTCTTCAGAGCGTTTGAAGTTATACATTGGATATTAACCCATAAACTAAAAAAATTTCTACAACGAATATCATACTTTGATGATAATCAAAAACGAGTTACAATAAAAACTTAAAAATTGAACACCAATAATTATTACAGTCACCTTCTTGTCACAATTATTAAACCACAATTTTATTATTTAAATAATACTACAAACCAACCTTTCCGTGATCTCCGTTGACCTCCTTGTAGTTATCATGCCAATCGATGCAAACAGGTGCGACGCCTTCACTAAAAGACAATCTGTTTTCTAACACAATAACAGCTATATCTTCAAAATAAGACCCAGTTTCTCCATTATAATCTTCAGTCAGGTGAACAATCTTCGCCTATACAATTGTTTCAATTTATATTTTGTATAAATATCGTATCAACGATTTGTATACTTTGAATTAGATATGAATAACTTACATTTATTATTTTAGTAAATTCGTTGTCAATAACTGTAAAGTTTCTATCATATTTTCCAACAGCAATTTTGTACAGACCATCGCTTATTGATATAGTATTAGATAACACGCCTTTATTCCAAAAACAATGAGCCGCTAAAAATTGTATTTATTTAATTTTTATATTTTTTTGGAAATTTGTAGTACGATGATTTTACCGGAAACGACTAAATTTGGAGAAATAATTGTTCCTCCACATATCAGGTCATGATTGGATTTTTTTTTATTAAATCGATATATTCCAACATTCCAAGGTGCCGTTCCAACAAGGGCTTTTGTACCATAGTTGATCAATGGTTTGATATTAATATATATTCTACCACATTCTAAAACAATATTTGAATATAAATATAAATTATAATAATTAATAAGGGATAAAACCTATAAAAAGACATGTTTTTGTCAGTTAAAAAATGTCCATCAAACGATTAGGCTGAACCTATTAATCTTCCTTGAGCTTAACTTTTGTATTGCAAACAAAAGCACTTGGTTACAGTAAAAGTAAAATATATTAATATTAGAGAATTATATTTATATGACATAAAATACAGTTACTTGGATTGCATGTATATAGTGGTTTATTCCACATTCCATTAGATTGACAAATTAGTTCTAGTGGATCTTGTCCGTTTGGTGCACTATGTGTTGACTTACATGATATTCTTGCTATTGTATCGGGTGTCGATAAATTTGAACAATTAGCATACTTACCATTATGGCTACATTTAATATCTAAGCTATCCGATTCTAGAGGTGGACACATTTCTATAACAGTAAATAAATGATAATCAATCGTAGCTCACAATTGGACTTATAATATTTAAATATGAAACTTTTACAACATACAAATGACAATACAAAACTTACTGAAACACAATTTCTCAGAATTTGTTAACCATTTTCCTTTCCCCTGACAAAACCTAAAACGACTGGGATAAGCCATATGATATCCAACTTCACAATTCTCAATAACATTAAGATGACGATCAATTAATGTCCCGTGAGTTAAAATCTCATTTGAACCTTCATAAGAATATACAACTCCTTCAACAGTTGGTAAAACACATGAATTCATTGTGACCTGTCAAAATATTAAATGTTAAAAATATATATATATAATAATTTTAAAATTTCAATTGATACCTATAATTTATAATGAAACGTATTTACGTACATGTTTGTTTATAAGTCCACGAATCCAATGAATATAGAATTTTATGTCTATAAATTGTTGAATCATACGTTCGTTAGTGTCTAAATCATATTTCGTATTTACCCCGGTTAAAAAATAAGAATTGGCATGTACAAAGGTTATGCCTAGTCCCTGAAAACCATAAAGTGGTTCTAAAACAAGATAAATTCAATTAATAAGACACAAATTAAAGATCTTAATATTATTGGTTAGAGGGTGCATAGGTGGAAATCTATTAAATTTACTTTTTGGAGGGAGAGAATAGCATTTTTTATTTATTAAAATAAATAGCTGTTTGTCTTCTTAAACAATAATGTATAAGATAAACAAAATGAACAATGTAACTGGAATATGCATTTAAACTTAATATCCATAGAAGTAGAGAGGGCCTTCTCCTCGGTACGAGCGATTATTGATTGGTTATCATCAGTTAAGGACATGATTCCTACAATGTGGACATTCTTGGCAATGACAACTTCAATTAGCTTTTGGATAAAATTGACACAACATCTGATGCGCCATTTCATCATGGTTTAAGACCGAGCAACTCACTAATAGGACTATATTCTTGCGGCGAATGGTCAATAATTGGCCGGTAACCCGCAAAATTGAGTGAACGCTTGTTTTAATAAATGACTCAGTAACTATCAACACGAGCGAAATCACCTATACGCTTCTTAACAGCCAGCTTCCAAGACAGTAAAGTACTAATTTAAATATAGTTATTATAGATTTATAAACCAAACATGTCTTACTATTGATAAAATCCTCATACATACTAACTCTCAGCTACGGAAAAATTATTTATAAGGAATAGAAAACCTTCTCTGAATAACTAAGATTGTAAATATTGTAACAAGTATCCCTTCACTACGTTACACATTCGGTGGATTTGCCGAATAATTGTGTGTATTTAGTTTTAGTCAAAAAATAACTAGCAATAAAAAATGAAAACCGTACTTAACAGATAATGGCAATACGACCATATGTTTACGTTTATACTACAAAATAGCTAATCAAGAAGCACATAAATAGCTATCGTCTTAAACCGCAACTATAAATTCCATCACATTCGCCGATGCGAAGAACGAAATTAACTCTCACACAAATAATAAATAGTACTCCCTGCACTGGCGAAAACTCAACACTAAACTTTACAAAATTAACAAAAATATCAACGTATGGAAAAACCCTGAGTTGAATAGAGAAGAAGAAACCATATTAAACCTACTCCAAATTGGACACACAAACGACACACCTAACGCACAACTACTTCATGAGTAAAAACGAATCTCCATTATGCGATACACGCTGCGTCCTTCTAACGGTCAAACCACATCATCACAGAATACCACTAATACAACCAGAACTGCAATCAATTCCACACCTCCGAACAAATCTGCCAAGCACTTGAACAGTTGAACCAAACCCATAGGAGACAAATTACTTGTACAATTTAATTTAATTAAAATTTAACTAACACCTAACCTAACACTAAAATCCTTATATTAATGACCAATATGTCAATCTATTTAAAGAAAACTTTTTATGAATTTCGAACTCAAAATAATTAGCACATTTCAGTAATTTTTACGTATTATATCAAAATGAAAACTTTTGATGCTAATAAAAAAAAATTTTAAATATGGACTTTGAATATTTTTCAAAAGTTATTGTAACAGTATACCGTATTTTGATATGACGAAATCAATTTTATCGACATTCATAGAAAAAAAAAACTAAAAACTTGGAAACTGAAAATTTTGAAATATTTTAAAATTTTGATCTTGTATAGAAAATGCTAATATAAATAAACAGTGAACATTTTATGTTTAGGTATATTATGGTCATTTGTTTTAGAGTTACCCCAAAAACCAAAATCGATATTGTCGAAAACCAATTTTGTAAAAAAATTTCCATTTTTCATTAATTTTTATTTTGTGTTTCCTTGTAGTTTTGAAAACTAAAAAAAATGATGACAGACACAAATAAAAAAACAGATAGACTAATAGACTACCTTATAGACTATCGTAGACTATCGCTTCTACCACAGAATAAAAATATTTAAAAAAAATGTATATTGATTTATGTTCGTGAACTTGGCGGCAATCATGTAACGGATTTCAATTAAACCTATCCAACAATTTTGTTGGACGTTTGTTGGACATTGTTGGAAAGGTTTTACAATTTGTTGGACCATCATTAAAAAGTTATATGCAATTTTCCAAAACCGCCGCTAAGTTCACAATAACGGCCAACATTAAATCAAACACATCAAAAACTGTACAAAACTGTTCTCCACGGTTTGTTGGACGTTGTTGGAAAGGTCCCGCCATTTGTTGGAGCTCCATTTATTTTATATGCATTTTTGAAAAAGTGCCGCTAAGTTCACACCATCGTCCAACTTTTTTTAAAAGTTCCGAAAAGCATCTAAAATGGTTCTATATGGTTTGTTGGACGTTGTTGGAAAGGTCCCGCCATTTGTTGGAGCTCGGTTTATTTTGTATGAATTTTTGAAAAAGTGCCGCTAAGTTGGAAAGGTTAGGAAAAATAGTTTGCCGAGTGGCACTTTTTCAAAAATTCGTATAAATAAACAGAGTTCCAACAAATGGCGGGACCTTCCCAACAACATCCAACAAACATAATAGAACCGTTTTGGATGCTTTTCGGAACTTTTAAAAATAGTTTGCCGATGGTGTGAACTTAGCGGTACTTTTTCAAAAATACGTATAAAATAAATAGAGTACCAGCAAATGGCGGGACCTTTCCAACAACGTCCAACAAACCATATAGAACCGTTTTGGATGGTTTTTGGAACTTTTAAAAAAAGTTGGCCGATGGTGTAATTTAGCGGCACTTTTTCAAAAATTCATACAAAATAAACCGAGCTCCAACAAATGGCGGGACCTTTCCAACAACGTCCAACAAACCATATAGAACCATTTTAGATGCTTTTCGGAACTTTTAAAAAAAGTTGGACGATGGTGTGAACTTAGCGGCACTTTTTCAAAAATGCATATAAAATAAATGGAGCTCCAACAAATGGCGGGACCTTTCCAACAACGTCCAACAAACCGTGGAGAACAGTTTTGTACAGTTTTTGATGTGTTTGATTTAATGTTGGCCGTTATTGTGAACTTAGCGGCGGTTTTGGAAAATTGCATATAACTTTTTAATGATGGTCCAACAAATTGTAAAACCTTTCCAACAATGTCCAACAAACGTCCAACAAAATTGTTGGATAGGTTTAATTGAAATCCGTTACATGATTGCCGCCAAGTTCACGAACATTATTGATTTATCTGTGATATTTTATGTTCGCGTTTGTTCTAGAATGATAAGCTAAATTAATGGCCTAGCTATCCACTATGTAGTACGAATATTGAATTCATAGTTATAAAAAAAAGTAGATATATTGTAACTTTCAATAGTAGGTAGGTATATCAATCTATGACCGCCATGGGACACACACACACAATCCATGTACAAAATTACAAATTATATTAATAGCTGATATGTTTATGGTATTAATATTATCATTAATTAGATTTATAATAAAATAATTTGTTGTGCGTAACAGTAGATACTAAGCATATCGAATATAGATACTAGATACTAGGTGCGCATGCCACAATGGTTATCAACTGACAATTATCCACATTATTCAAAATTATCAATGGTCATAATATGATAATAATAATATTATATTCCAATATTTCCCAGCCAATTTTCATTAATACTATTTTTACAATTTTTTTCCAATAACATAAGATTGTTTGAAAACATTAATATAGATATTGTCAAAACCTGGTTTTGCATAAACACTCCTGTTTCCTTTATTTATTTATTTTTTTTATATTTCCAACTAATCATAAAAGTACTAGAATATAATACTTTTGATCCCCAAAGTACCAACTTGATAGAAATTTCAACCAATAATCTCCATAATAGTTAAAAATCAAAGCATAATATGTACTGCTTCAAAATGTGTTAAGTCACAAACAAAACCACTATAAAATAAATAATTTCATGGCTACTCTCAGAATTTAAATTTTTATTACCCAATTTCCTATAAGCACAAAATTTATCATAATTGGTAACTTCTGTATATAAACTTGGATACAATTTTCGACAAGTAATAAAGTTGATGTACGAAGAATTGTTTTCAAAATATATAGGCTCAAGGTCATAATCCGTTAAATTATGAACAACAACCTGTAAAAATATAAAACAGTTTTATAATAAAGGTATAATATTATTATATAATTATATAAGTGTTGGTAATGAGTTCAATTGTATTTTTTAAATTATAAGACTGACCAAACCAAGTTTACAAAATGGGAAATCAATCGAATTGAAATAAGAATAATGTTTAGTGGTTCTAAAAAATGTTTTTATTTGGGCTTCAGTGGAACACCTCTCGATGACAAAAAATGTACACAAAAAATTCATAAAAGTATATTGATAGAAGTTAAGAAAAACAAATTTAACCTCCACCCCCAATTTGTCCGAAATTTAATGGACAAATTTGGAAGTTTTTTAGCTTAATTTGACACTGATTAAAAGTTGTTTTCAGAATAAATTCTTAGTTCATCGATTTGAAGATATCACCAAAATGTATTAACTTGTGTGGATAGCTTAACCGTAACCTCCCACCACTATTTAGTAATTAAAGCAAACAACTAATGTCAAACTATATTATATTATGTATTTTATAAAACTAAAAACTAGGTAAACAAATTTACCTTTCCTAGATCTCCATTGAATAAATTGTATTTATTTCTCCAATCAATACAAACAGGTGCTGCCAAACCATTACTAAATGAAATTTTGTTTTCTAACACAATAACTGCTATATCTTCATTACCAGCTCCAACATAACCTTCATGGAAGTAAATTGTTTCTACCTGCACAATTTATTGTTTTAATGTATATTACACACATCATACAAATTATTTATAGCCTTATAGGCATCGAATAATTTATAACTGCCAGTGATTATTTGATTAATGTCATTGTCAGTTATTGTAAGCTTATCATCAAATTTTAAAACAATTTGAATTCCAAAAAAAAAATAGATAAAAAACAATTGAAAAATTGATTTGTCAGGAAATTCATAAAAAAAGTATTTCAAAAAAAAGTTATAGTAGGTTTTAAATTAATTAACTTCAAATAAATATTGATATTTTAAAAATGTCTAAAAAATAAACTAACTACCTTAGATAAATATTTTTACCATGACAATTTTTCTTATAATCAGATTTACAAATTGACTACTATTAAATATTCCATACAAATATTATTCAAATTATAATATTATTTTTCAGTTTAAAGTAATAAAAATTAAAAATGTATACTATAAATATAGCACAAGTGTATATAAATTATATTATATAAAAAAAATGTTTATTAACAAAATTATTTCATTAGTCAGTTTTTTCTGTTATAAATTTACAATAACGTGTGTACTGTGTATTATGTCACACCAATAATTTGTAGACTGAATTATTAATAGCTTACATTCATTTTTTGATGAGGTTCGATGACTTGATCATTTTTAAAAAATTTACTATCATATTTTCCGACACCAACTATGTATAGACCTTTTTTTGTTGATAGTTTCATAAATTTCATACCTTCTTCCCAAAAATAACTAGCCTCTAAAAATTATATTTATTTCATTTTCATTTTTTTATAACTCCGTTGTACAAAGATTTTACCAGAGATGACTATATTTGGAGCAATAATTGTTCCTCCACACATCCGACTATATGAGGAACCGTGTAATTTTAATAATCTAACATACCAAGGTGCAGTCTTAACCATCGGTTCATTATTACCTTTTTTGGATATTACTTGGTTATTGATACGTACTTTTCCGCAATCTAAGACAATATTAGAATTAATATGTTTAGATTGACATGCGTAACTCGCTGTTAAAACATATAACCAGTGGCGCCGAACACGGGTATGAACTGGGGAAAATTCCCCAGAACTATTTTTGGGTGGGTCAGGGTATGTATTAATTACGTTTAAAAAAATATAGTTTGTATATAATTAGAAATAAATAAAGTACTATTTGAGAGTAACTAACTATTTATATTTTATAGTAGGTCGTAGGTGGGTGGGTGGGTCTAACATTAGTATTTTTTCCCCATGACATGAAATATAGATCGGCGCCACTGCATATAACCTAATATTAAATGTTATAAAGCTATTATTTTTTACCCATGGTCATATTTGTTTCATGCTCGTATAGAGCACACATATGTTTGGTCTCATCTGAACCATCTGAACAATCGTTATAACCATCACAAACCGACGACCATTCGATACACATTTTATTTGAACAATAGAACATATCATCATTGTTTCTATAATTGTTTCAAATAAGCAACAAAGTATTATTTAATATTAACTATGCAATAATAATCAAATATGAAAGCTAATCAAAAATACCGATATGTACACCTTAAACAGTAAAATGGATAGTTGTGTCAAATCCAACTATAACTACCTATCTTCGCTTGTAGAGCAAATGTTGAGTAATAGAAAAAATATGAGGGGACAGCAGTTAGTTTTTACTTAATTAAATTCTGAAAAGAAGGATTTCTTATCTTCCTGACAATGTAGCACCTATAAAAATACCGAATATTAAATTTAGATCGTTTATCGATATAGACATTAGACTTAAGGGCTCTAAACTCTCGAGGCCACAACCACCACAAATTATCCACTTATTATAAAATAGGTATTTAATATTTATTTATACTACAGTGACCAACACTGAGCATGATGATACAGCTTGTCGTCTTTCGAGTTTTCTGTCACACAAAACGCCGGATCCTGAAATAATAAATTCTTAGGTTAGGTTAGGTAAGATTTGTTTCTTTAAAAACGTAGATAACATACTGAACGCTATATAATATTGTATATAATTAAATAGCATACGCTTGAAAAAAAAACTGAGATTTTTGGCAAGTAGCGTAAAAATAATTTGCTACCCCGTGTAATATAGTAGAATCATTTCAGTTAAAAATAATAGGTGTGTGTGTGTGGGGGGGGGGGGGGACAAACGTTTTAACCAGCCATTAAAATGTAAAAAGAAAAACCACTCGTGTTATTTGCAAGCTACTATCCACTTACGATCCCTGAACGATAAAATACCATATGAATCAACAAAACTATTTTATTAATTATCAACCAGCTAATTAGTTTTATAATTTCAATCAATTTATTAATCGTTCAACGATTTTTCGATTAAATTAATTTAAATTGTATTTAAACTGTATTGGACTAAGTATTTCGAATTTGTTAAGTTAATGATGCCTAATTATTCAATAAACCCTGTTTTGTTCTTTATTGTATACCTATATATATTATAATAAAATAATTATTTGGTTTGATGAGTCCGAGTAAAATTGTATTAAATTAAATAATTTGTATATCATAAAAGAATAGTATTTTTAATATAGGTAATTACAATTCGAAACTCTTACATAGGACAAATAAATTTAATGCAAGATTCAATAATTTTAAGGAGCTTAAAGAAATGACAAGCAATCGGTGAGATTGGAGAATGGGTGTTGTAAATAAACCTTCGTGTTGAAAAAAAACATTGGTATTATGTCGTAAATCGTATTCAAAACTCTCCAGCTTAGATGGATACATATTTTATTAAACTTTTTGGTTTATGAGTATATTTAATATTTAAATATAATGATTATTTTACTACGTAACGTAACGTAATTAATATATGATTTTTTTATTTATTACTATATTGTTAACACTGGTATTACGTACCGAAAATTAAACATGAATATATTATCCAAGAATACGTCACCTCCATTGCCAATGTTAAGCTGAGACTAAAGTACGTATATTTAAAAATATAAACGATATAGGTACATAAACTTTATACACAAGTTAAATAAAATTAACGCCACAATAAACTAAACATTTTCTAACATGTATGTAGTTATAGCAAAATATATCATAATAATTAATAATGTAATATATTTATATTAAACACTGACAATATCTTTAGATAATTGTTTAATTTTTAACTTCATGATAACACTTTGTACTTGACGGTGATACAAAATTTTACAACACTAGAATAGATAGGATTATAATATCGGACCTTCTATAATTTATACTAATTTTTCGTGGTGCTGGTATTTCAGCCGTGTTCATGTTATTATGTTCCTCCTCCTAGGTAAGACATATAAGATGGTCACTGAAGGACAAACTGCGTACCTAGGTAGGTGGTAGTGGTAGTGTAAAAACTAAAAATAAGTGATTTGCTAACTTGTTTTAAAATTGATTACATTTCTCATAATACTACGCCAAATATATCTTATACATTTAGACTTGTAATACTGGTTATTCAGATTATGTAGATACAGTGGCATAGCCAGAATTTTGGAAGGGGAGGGCAAAATTAAAAATAAATTATCCACATTTTTTATTATCTGATGAATGCAAAAAAAAATATAAATAACAATAAATAATGACGTAAATATTATCAATGTCAACCAAATTCAAAATAGCACCTGTATGGCAATTTTTCAGCAGTAAATAATGACCGTACACGGTCGGGCACAAAAACATATTTTTCATGAGAGTTTGATTGGAAACCAAGTTTAATTACATATTTTTTTCAAAAAATGAATACAAAGTTTGGGTACATCATAATTTTAACATGATACCACGTTTGGGTGGCAAATGGCAATACGTTTAAGTATACATTTTTTTCTATTTTACTTTTTAGAGTTTATTAGAGTGACCCAATTTACATTACGAGGAATTTGGCTCTTAATTGTTTCTCAACTATTTTTTTTTTCTTAATAATTAAAAAATATTTTTAATGTTACATAATATTATATTTAATCATTAGGCTATTACCAAAATACAAAGAGTACTAGAGTTAAAAGTCGTTAAATTATTACCACGATATATGATAAGATTTTTTTTTACTATACGTAATACATTATTATTAATGTTGGTAAATTTTTGTTTTTATTTTTATTTAAATATTTGTGTTTGCTCAAATATAAAAAGGTAAAAAGTGCGTAATCGTGTTACGCCCATTTTAAACGGATAGATATTTTATTTTCTAAGCAGAGCTGAAGATACATTATCAGAAACATTCCAACCTACCAAAGATGTTCGACAGGGACTCAACAATTAACAAAAAGTAGAAAAGTTTAATATGTATCTAGGTTCACTCGTACAAGCAAAGGACAATTTTTTTTTTTTTTTTTTTTTTATTGAGCTTAAGCCCGGCAACTATGGCCATTAGCTGTTTTTGTTTGTAGGTTGTTTTTTGTAGGGGGAGGAACGGTTAGTTGAAACACGTTTTTTTTTTTTTTTTTGTATGTGTGGCAAGGATTCGTTGCTAAAAATCCCGGCTGGTCACCCATCCGGGAACTATAGCAACGCCGGCCGATACGTAGCTACGAAGAAAAATAGCTGCGCTGACATCCTCTTAAGACTTAAGGGCTCTAACCTCTCGAGGCCCCAACCACCACGAATTCCACTCATAATAGCATAAGTATGTAATATTTATTTATTCTACAGTCACCCACACTGAATAAAATGATACAGCTTGTCGTTTTTCGAGTTTTCTCTCACACAAAACACCGGATCCTGAAATAATGAATTATTATGCATTAAATACGTAAACAATGTTTAGGATTATTATTTATTGTTTTAATCAACATTTGCAGTTTTAAATAGTTTTAATTCAATGATAAATCACTCTAGGAGAGTTTAGGGACAACAGTACCTCTATATAGAAATTTTTCAACGTTTGGGTGTATCATATTTTTGAAATTATACCATTTTTGGCTATTTGTGTGGCAATACCTACGTTTAAGTACACATTTTTTTATTAGCTTGTAATACTGTCTCTCAATTTTGTTATTTTTGCATCTTGTTTAAAAATATCTCTGTAAATTGTGTAAATAATTTTAACATGTATAATAATATCATTGTAGTTATTACCACACAGAATCTTAAATAAGAATAAAATACCTATCTTAGTTGCAAAAATATCAATTTCCCAAACCCGTTGGAAAAAAATCAAGGTTTTCAAAAATAAATCGAAAAACATAATTCTTGTATCAACCAATATTTAAAATGCTTATTAATTAATTATTAATTCTCATCTTACCCGTTACTATAGTGATGTACATTTTCACAAACATTTGTAGTTGTCGAAAACTTGAAAATTTTGGAATTTCTCAGATTAATTTCTTATCAAATAAATCCCTAGATATTATATAGTTATACATTTATAATATATTTAACCTACATAATTACATTTACAACTGTGCACTTGTATTACCTTTTACCCATTTTAATATTATTTTAATAGTAAGTATAGGTAACTCATATTAGGTAAACATAATAATATAGGAAACCCAAAATCCAAATAAATTTATCTTGATTCTCAGTAGGTAGCGGTTTTGTATTTTAATCTAAGTACTGTTGTGTGATTAAAATTAAATAAATATTACGTTTAAATAATATAACTATTGAGTAAAAATATATAAAATATATTGAGTATTTTTAAAACAAACTTTACTCAACAATTTTATTTTTACATAATATTAGGTAAACAATATAATTAAGAACAAAATATATCTGTATTGTTAAACGCTATAAAAAAAAAAATTAAACAATAAGACAATATTATTAGTACAAAAAAATAATACTATTAAATATTCATACATTTATAGAAAGAAACAGACAAAAGTTAAAAATATACTTATAAAAATGAAGGAATTCCAGTAAATGATATTATTAACGCAGTATTAAACTTGTGTAGGTTTAAAATGAAATGCAAAATATAATTAATGACAATCTAAAAGATCAGCTCCTTCAATGAAGCTATTTAGTGATTGACCAATTATGTCATCCAACATTGAATCTAAGCCAGACCTCGTAGATAAAATCCATTGAGCTTTAGCATCACAGTCATTAAAATCATAAGTAGACGTAAAATTAAAAAAATCATTGATATCTAAATAGACATCAGTTTTCTGACGAAGACAAATATCATTTGGATAAATATTACTATCGCTGAAAGACTTGAGACTTGGCAATAACTCACAGTCACTTGATGTTGTAATAGAGTTTAAAATTCTATCAGCTGAGTCAATTTGTCTAGATTTTTTGTGCATGGAACCAGAACAATTTTCAACGCTCCCATCAATAATATTGTGCAGACTATTTTCTGGTACACTTTTAAATTTTAAGTCTTGAATATTATAATCAGTAGATCTTATAGAACCAAGTAATTCTTTTGTTAGGCAAATGGCTTTTTTTTGTACAACCAAATCATGTTCTTCTTTTAATGCAACATATAGAACCTAAATCATAATTGTTATTTCAATCATTTATATTATTAAAGAAGCACAAAAAATAGGTTTTATAATTTGAAAGAATGTTCAATTCAAAAGATAATGGTATAGGTTTAACATTTCTACTCGCATTAAAAGACGAGTGACGTCATTTTGGATCGGCTCACGGAAATTGCATATCTTATACGCGTAAAATAATGTTACCCGCTTCACACAATAATTTAGTTACCTTAAAAGTATATTTTCTGATTTTTGTTGTACTTATGTGGTGTGTATTTAGGTACTGAAAACGTTAGTGGAACCAGAATTTTCCTAAAGTGCTGTTTTTTTTAAATATTTAAAATGTGTATCAAAATAAATCATTGTGCCGTTGTAACTATAATATGTAAGGGTACTGCTCGGATATGCGGTCTACCAACATTTTTCTGCTCAGATATGCGGTCTACATATTATGTAGACCGCACACCTATAATACGCGGTAAATAGTAATAGTAGTATGTAAATAAATATTCAAATTTTAATTATTAGTATATTTGTAAAAATCATTAAAAATAATGGTATGCAATGTCATAAGTCAAAAATATTTTTAAATAATGGTATGCAATGTCATAAGTCAAAAATATTTTTAAAAAAAAAAACAAAAAAATCTTACTAAGAAAATTAAAAATCATGTAAAAATATTAAAAATAATTTTATGTATAAAAACACTACAGGCGACGGTCGAATAAAACTCTTTTAATTGCATGATGATATTCACTAATACACTGTTAGGTTACTGATCGACGGCTGTTCGATTACTAACAATCTTATTAAATACAATACCACACTGTGGTATATCAGTGATTTTGTCTTTTAGTACCCAACAATAAATATAGACGGAAAATACAAAACTATATCGTAGGTATACATTATATTACAGCAAATTATATTTGGGTCAATTTTATCTTTTAATGTTTTTTTTTTTTTATCGCTGCTCAGATATGCAGTCTACATACATGTTTGTAGACCGCGTCCCATCGGTAGACTGCATATCCGAGCAGCACCTATGTAAGTAACAAAAATATATATATAAATTATATATATATATATATATTTGAATTCTGATACTTCTATCGTCTTTAGCTCAAAAACAACACATGTTTCTACATAAATCAAACATCAAAAATAAATTGTTTAGATTATAAATCATTATGTAAAGCAAGCAACTTTTACACACATAACATAGGCAATTATGGTGAGCTCGATCCAGTGACATTACACGGTTATTCTAAATATCCCAATATCTCCTTAAATAATATTTTTTTTTTTTAGATTGGCTTTTCACAAAATTGTTTTTAGTAGTTCTAACTAAAATGATTTAGAGCATTTAATAATAATTTGAAAAAATGTTTTTTTGGGTTGTGCGCTCTTTAAGTTAAAAATATAAAGTATCAATACCCTATTTATTCAATACAAATAAAAAAAAAGAAAAAAAGTGTTAAATAAACCAACTCACGTGTAAGCAGCCTGTTCCACTTAATTTAACAAGATTGTTAATTAGTCTTTTAGTGTTATTTCTTTTATAAGATTTTCCAATAAATTTACGAATAACATAACTCCAAAATTCATAAGTAAATGTTTTTACTTCCCAAAGTGGGTCTTTGATGCTAATGTGTACCATTACGATGCATATTTCATTAAATAGATCATCACTGGAAATTAGTAATATAAAAATAATATTATCATATGAATAAATTTAAATTTAGATTAAATTGTATATTACATAATAATTATTACTATTTTCACTATATATATAACTTATAAAAATATATATAATTTTATTTTATTCGAAATAAAATAAATAATTTAAATGGCTTAAAATGATTTATTAGTTTATGACAATCACTTGTCACCACAATACCAGGCGCAATGAATGGTGTTTAAGAAGTCTTTCATTTTATACCTTTTTAGGACGACACACCAGCATAATATGTTGTCTCCGTCTTACACAAGTACAACATATAATATTTTACGATCAGCAGATCACGTTTAGCATCGTTAGTTTAAAAATTAAGAGTGAACTGACCTCTTATAAAATTTAAAGGTAAGATCATTATCTACAGAATTTCATAGGATTTTTATTATATTTTAATTTTAAAGCATCAACAATTGTAAAATGGTTGTATATCTTAAAATACTCATAACTCACTTTAAAATTAAAAATAACAAAAAGCCTAAGAGATAACATAAACAATAATCTTCCCTATAAATTTTATAAGGGGTCAATTCACTCTAATTTTTAAACTAACAAAGCTCAAAGTGATCTACTGAGCGTACAATTTGATATATTATACGTGTGTTGTATAAAATATTATAATAATATAGTAAACACTTAATTGTTTCTATTATATGGATGTAAAATAACATTATATTATCATATTATGAATAAATTTAAATTTAAATTTAATTTATATTACATAATTATGTATGTAGGTAACAACAATATCATTACTACTTTCACTATATACCTAATAAAAATTTGTATATTTTAATTTTATTCTAAATCAAATAAATTAATAATTTATTAGTTTATGACAAACGCTTGTCACCGCAATACCATGGCGCAATGAATGATGTTTAAGATGTCTTAAAGACACTAAATTGTTTCTATTATATGGATATAAGATAACATACCTGAGCTTATTATAAATTAACAATGCAGTGATGAGTTTTACAATTTGTCGTCTAATGATACCTTCCGATTCATATTGCATTAAGTTTAAACAATGTGTCTATATTACATAAATAAACAATCATTGCTTAATCAGAAATAAATAATAAATTGTATTTTATAATGTACACTTACAATTAAATCTGATTCTTTTAAAGATTTTTTCCAAATATCCGACACAGATACCATTTCTTCTAAACATTCAAGAGCTTTAGATCTCACAAATGGATCATTGTCATGTTTAAGAGTATTTATAACAGCTATTGGCAAATTTTTTTCCAAGATGGGTTTGATAAAAAACTCTCCTAATTAAAATCAAAATAAAATATAAGGCTATCTTGTCATATGCCCTCTTACCTGTTAACACGGGACGCTTCACAGTGGTCGAAAAACTAAAAAAGGTGGCCAAAAATCATTATTTTAAGTATAAGAAAACTTTAGTTTTCAAAAAATGAAATGTTTGTACACATCCTATTGTATTTAAAAATGTTTTTTTCTTTGACAAAACACCTATTTAAGTACATAAAATGCTATATATAGCATAACTAAAATGTTAATAAAACATCGATGTATTGTGAATAGCCAAAATCTAATTGAGATAAGTTCTCTGTTAAATATGGTATTAAATTGAGTAATTATCGTCGGTATTTATAAAATTTGATATATGAGTACATTATGAGATATATATGTATATATATAATTAAAGATAAAGGTGTATGTGTACCATATATTTGATAAAATATTATTGATAAATCTAAATTAAACTTATATGTCATTAAAAACGTAGATATTTAGTATGTTTATTCATCGTGTTACACGATGAAAATTATATCAGTTCGTTGGGAAAAGTCCAGTGAACAATACTAAATAAAATTTAGATGCGCATATTAGCGCTATTTTTTTTAACTGGTGATTGAAATTGCGTGTATACCATTTTTGGTATTATCTTTCTTTATAGTGAAATAATATATTTATTTTTAATCATAGCTTTATTAAATAAAATTACACGTGGAAATCTTCATGAATGTATACTCACAAATTGTACTACACATACTATCCAGGAAAAAAAAAATATCGCCTTGAATTATGTTTTAAATGCTTTAAAAATGTTATTTTACAATGTTTATCGTCTGGTGAAAATATCAATATTGATAAGTTGAAATATATTGTCGGGAAACGACAGAGTTGTATACTAATTTATATAGTTGGTATTACATGCCACCAAGTGTACACAAGATATTAATACATGGCTCATAAATAAAGAGTCTTACAGCCGAAAGTCTTCCAGGATTAATATTAATACTGACATTTTTCAAAGTCTATTACTATCATTGGATCCTCTTATAAGCAGTTTCAGAAAAGTTGATAAACATAATATAAAAAAACTGCTCCCAGAAGTTGAAGATTTATTGCTAGACATAAATTATTGCAGTGATGGGGAACCAGAATACATTTCAGAATAAAAAATAATAATTAAAACAAATTGTAATATATTTTATATCGATAAAAATGTATTTAAATGATAATTATATACAGTAGAACTTCCATATAACGGTCACCGAAGGGACTGTAAATAATGACCGCTTTTTAGAGGTGCCCGTCCTACAGAGGTAGGATAAAACTAGAATAACACACGACGGGACCAAAAAAATTGAACGTTACATAGAGGTGACCATTCTATAGAGGTGACCGTTAACGGAAGTTTTACTGTAAATACAAATATCATAGTTTCAGTTATTTATTTTTGGCCACCTTTTTTAGTTTTTCGACCACTGTGCGCTTGTTGTATTCACTCTACCATGAAATTAATATTTTTACTATTGTGACTTAATGGTTCTAAAGATTAGCACTCTCTATTCCTGCATCATATAATTTTTGATCATATATTTTGTCATTGGGTGACAATTATCAGCGTAACTAGAGGGAGGGGGCTTAGCTCTCCCATCAGTGGCGTATTTAGGCCGGGGCCACCGAGGCCCCTAAGTTAAATCCGAGTTGGGGGGGAGGGGGCACAGGACTTGTACCATTACATAAAAAAAAATGTCCCAAATTTTTTTTTATTAAATAATATTACTTAGGTACATTAAAAATAATTTGATTATGAAAAACACGAAAAAAAATTGTACAGTGACGATGTATATTATCATACGTCATTAGTTTTTCAAATGCGTGGCTAAATAAATTATCATGGCGACATGGCTTATCGCTTAATATTATTTGCTCAATGGTATTTAGATAAAATTGAATGCTCTTCGCGGTAATAATAGCAACACCACAACGACTACGAACTGCTGTCTGCAGTACGTATTGCAGCATTCTTAGTATCTTATAATCGAGTTATATTTAGTATTACTACTTGCCGAAAATTGTGATCATGGTTGAGTATATTGTTGTTTCTTTGCGTCTTGCGTGCATGTTATTATTAAAAGTTATTACTTATTGAAATTATATTTTGAATTATTATTGAATTAACATACTGTCGATTAATAATGTCTAAACGTGTACATTTAAGTGGAAATAAAAGCTCATTGTCCTCTTGCCGAGTATATTCACTGTAATGCCCATAATTTAAATTTGGTTTTAAATGATACTATGAATGACTCAATTGAAATTCAAAAATTTTTTGCCATCATCCAAAAGTTATGTTTATTTTGCGTTAAGTGGAAAACGTTGGAAAATTTTAACTGACATTTTACCGGTTGGTGGGGTTACACTTAAAAAGGTTTGCTCTACCAGGTGGTCATTACGACATCAAGCTATTTCTCCAATTTAATATGAATTTCTAAATATTTTAAAAGCTCTTACAAAAATAATATTACTATCTAAAAATAAAGAAGACATTTTAGAAACTGAACATATTTTAAAAAATCTTGAAAATTTTAACTTTGTATTAACGTTAGTAATTGTAAGTGCTATACTAAGAAAAATGGTGTCTCAAAATGTTTACATCGAAGTGATGTTGATCTTCATATAGCTACAGGACTTCTACAAACATTAATGAGTGAATTAAAAATTACGAGAAAAAACTTTTTGGAATATTTTACAGAAGCTACAAATCTTTCAAGAAAACTGAGCATAGTACTAATATTTAAAAATCAAAGACATAGTGAAAAAAAAAGTTTTTTTGATGATATTTGTAAAAACCAAAAGTTAGAATCACCTGAAAAAAAATTTGAAGTTGAAATATTTAATACTTTTACCGAAATGGAACGGAGATTTCAAAGTTTTTATTATGTATCTCACTTCTTTAAATGCTAACAACCGATTTCATTAATTAAACTAAATGATGAAGAATTATACAAATCAGCAGAAACATTACAAAAAAAGTATGACCAAGATATTTCTCCAGATTTTGTTCATCAGAGACTATCTTTTCGATCATGTTTTAAAGATATAATATCCATAAAGTTAAAGACAACAAAAGAAATTGCAGAAATGTTATTTATTGAACATTCTCCCCTTACAACAACATATCCTGATGTATGCACTGATTTTATTTTATATTTGACATTACCTATAACTTTTGCGGTGGCAGAGCGATCGTTCTCAAAACTAAAAATAATAAAAAAATTATTTACGAAGTTTGATGTCAGAGGAACGGTTGAGTGGTTTGTCAATTATTTCCATCGAAAATAAGCGGGCACAGCAATTAAATTTGGATGAAGTCATTGACAAGTTTGCTCAAGTGAAGGCTAGGAAAGTTAATTTTTAATTACATTATATAATATAATACTTGAATACTTAATATTTTAATGTCTTTGTTTTTATAAATTTTTCAGCAATAAAATAATACAGGTACCTATACGTGCATTTTCTTTACCTCATAAAATCACTGTTTAATTTTTACATTAAGAGGGCCTCCAACTTTTATAGGCCCCAGGGCCACCAAGTTTCATGCTACGCCTATGCCTTCCATACTAGTATTTAGCCCCTCTTTAAGGTTTACTTTTTAGCCCCTCCTTAGGCACGTAGTTAGAACCTAAATCCTTATGAAGAAACTAATGATACTAAAGAGTAAATACTGTTACAGCCATTATTTTAGATTCTGAGTGTATTGATTTTACAGTGATGGGTGTTTTTTGTATGTGTGTACAATCGCAATGCTACCAGTAGAGCGCATACAACAAGATAGCCAAATATAATACAAAATAACAATGGTAAATCGTTAGTTTAACTTACCATATCGGTACTTAGAAGCATATTTTACTATGCTTCTAATACACTGTAGACAACTATCTCGAATTTCCGGTCTAGTATCCAATAGTAAATTATTAAGCGTAGTACATAGTGACACAAAAGCTTCCATATCATCAGTGTATTGTATTCTATCTATGTTCATTGTATTCAATGCAGTACTAATTAATTTCAAACCATTCTGTAAATTCATATAAGTACATTATAGTACCATAAAATATACTGATATTTTTAATTAATTACTTTACCTGTAAGAAAGTAGAATTGTGGTAAGGTTTATGAAAAAACTGACTTTTGTTCTGTACAAGTGGCACCAACAATGGATTTTTAATATTACTAATTAATTTACGCTCCAATATTTTTGCCCAACATGTAAATACGTATGATAATAACACTAAAAATTTTTTATAAATTGAATCTCGATCTTGACACTGTTCTAACCAATTGTCAGAGTTCAAAAAATTTTTTGTTAATGTTGAAAAAAAATTGACTAAGTAATCCAATGACCCCTTTAAAAAAACATAACAAAAACATTTCAGAAATATAATACTCATAAAAATTACTATTTTTTTTTAAAGATGTGTAATAAATATCAAGTACAATAATATAAGTAATAATAGCAATTTACTAGAATCTAAAACATTCTATTGTTATTAAAATATAGTTTCATAATATTTCAATTTCTTTACTATTTTGATTTTAATTTTCTTCAAAGAAAACACAGGGCATCATTGAGAATACCTCTTCTGGTGGAAGCTCAGTGTATTAAGAGAACGTAACACAGCATTAGTTGCCTCTGTCTTACAAGAGAGTAACGTACCATATGAACGCTCAGCAGATTACGTTTACACTTGTTATTTTAAAAATTGAAGAAAATCGACCTATTATGAAACTTGATGGTAAGAACATTATCTGTGTTTATGTGACGTGGCTTTTTATTAATAGCTTAGTTTTTAAGTGAGTTAAGTTTATTTTTAATTTACGTTTTATTATATACATAAAACTTGCTAAAAAATTGAACTATTGTAAATAAAAACTCACATACAAACAGAGATAATATTCTTAGTTCTTACCATCAAGTTTTATTATAGGTCGGATCCCTCTAGTTTTTAAACTTACAAAGTTGATTTGCTGAGTGTAAATTTGCTATGTTACGCACTTGCAAGATGGACACAACAAATGCCTGTGTTAGATCCTCTTAACGTATATTATATTTATATTTATTATTTTATTCCATGTAATATATTGTATATTATATATATAAAAATAACTAAAATTACTTGGTTCAGTATCGGAACAATATCTACAATGTTGAGTATAGAAGAAATGGCCACTTCATTTAACATAGAATCATAATTATTGCAATAATTTAAAATGGATTTTGATTCAATGATAAAACTTGTGTCATATTTTGATTTTTCATAATTAGAACATTGAAGCCAGTCCGAACATTTATTCAAAGGTATCAACTATTAACACAAATAATAAAATAAACAATATATTAACTTAGATCATATATTATGGATGTAGCAAAAGCTTATTATTTTGCTAACAATATTAGCGACGAGTCTCTGAATTAAGTGATCGATTTGCTCATGCGTGATGCAATTACTAGCATAATTATCCATAGGTTGGTATTACAGAATTATTCTAAACCTTAAGTTTGTGGTAAATTATATTATTATACTAATAATTAGTATTAGTATTAATAATTATTATTGTATTAATATAATAGGTATTATACATCTAATTCAGTGACACGATATCACTGATATCAGCAACATTTTTTTGTATTGATTTAATACACTGTGGCTCTACTCATCTACTCATAGTATATGATCTAAGTATATTATTAGTTATACAATTCTTAGAAATATTATGTTTATTTACCTGACCAATAATTAATTCCTTTTCAAATATTGTGTAAGCTGCTAATTGTTTATTACTGGTGTTCGCATATCTAATTGCTTGTGTATATAAGTTGTTAATTAGTTTATATGACTGAATGTCTTTTGGCATATTCATATAAGAAAAAATTGATTTTAATACATATTCTGCGTCAGAATTATGCCAAACAGTAAAGCAATCAAATATCAAATGTAATGTCATATAGTTTCTTAATAGGATTGGATTTACATTTACCAGTTTTTCAATATTCTCTAATACATCTGATAAAGAATATTTGTTAATTATATTAGGGACAATATCAGATTCATACTTAGTTCCAATGAATTTTTCCAAAGATAAAATTATTGTTTTTACACAAACATTATAGGCGAAAAATTCTTTTAAGTCTTGATGATTGGCAATTATATTATCAGTTGAATTTAAATAATTAAATAGCTCTTTAAGGAGAGGTTCACAATTATGCACCATTTGAAAGTCAAATGACTTATAAATTAAGTCGGCAATATATTGACTAGCTTGAATTTCAACATATTTTGCCGGTACAGTTAATCCATGAATAGCAAAAAGTATAGTTTTCCATAAACCTAAATTTAAATAAGAAAATCGTTAAATTAATTTATAAATAAACATGCAAAGCCATATTTAACCTAACCAATAGTTGATACCTATGTCTAATTTTCTTGACATTTTTAGTTGTTACTAACTGATTTCATTAAGTATTGGTTATATTCACACATTAGTGTATAATGTAGATCATTAACTGAGTAATAAAATCAGAGTGAAACCTTTACATAACGGACAGTCATATGACCAACAAAAGTATCTGTTATAGACCGGCTTTGGTATTTTTTTTTTTAGTCAAATTCACATACATATATTTTTAATGAAAATATTGTAATTTATATGATAGCGATATATATAAATATTAATACACATTACATATAGATACCTGGCGGTACACACATGCATACATAATAAATATTTACAAAATTATAAATATAATAATATATTACAGATACTGTTGGTTATCTGTAATAAAGGACTAAATCCGTTGTAATCTGTGCCATGACAAGTAATCAGTGCAGCATTGTGCAGTGTGTAGGTATGTATATAATTATATGTGAAATGAAACTAAGATTGTTGTATTTTATTAAGGAATTGGGGAGTAATAATACTGTCTATGTCTGAAATAGAAAGAGTCTGTTATAGAGAGGTCGAAATATACATTAAAATACCTATCTCTTTGACAGGACTTCATAATTTTGTCTGTTGAGAAATATTTTTGTTATAAACATGAGTCTGTTTAATCA
The DNA here is from genome assembly GCA_027563435.1 of Nasonovia ribisnigri. Classification (NCBI taxonomy): domain Eukaryota; kingdom Metazoa; phylum Arthropoda; class Insecta; order Hemiptera; family Aphididae; genus Nasonovia; species Nasonovia ribisnigri. The sequence continues at coordinate 464,006 of JANEHU010000586.1, forward strand.
GGTTTCACTGTACTTCACTTAGATTAAGTCTTTAAGGTTTACCTTTTTCAAAAACATACTCAAGACCTCGTTTATGAGTATTCAATGTCTGCAACAACGACATGTAAGCATTAAAAATTGAAGACTCTTTGAGATCAGACCCAACATCTAGCTGATCAATCATTGATTGGAGAGTGCTCGTCTCAATGAGTGCGACCAGGCCATCGTCACGCTTTACCAATATGGCCAAGTACTTGAGGGCAAAAGCGTACAGATGTAAACAAGCATTTCTAGATACCGGAGTTTGATTTTGATACAATTGCAAAATGCTGGCAAACCATTTGCAGTGAACGTTGATCGGTACTGTACTCAACAGAGCATCTGAAAAATTATTAATGACTGGTATACTAACTCGCTCACACCACCAGAATACACTAACGAAATGCAAGCTACTTACCCGCGTTCTGCAGACTTGTCAAAAGTTTTTCTAGCAGAGTTTTATCTTGTATCGCGAAACCTTCGACCAGCATGCAATCCAATGCCGTCAGGAGTCTTTCGACAGTTGGCGGGCGGTTCGACGACATGATCAAAAACAGAACCGTGCTCAAGACGATGACGACAACACAAATAAATTATATAGAACTATACAGAACTTATATTATTGTAACAATCAAATGGTCGAAGGCACGGAAGTCGGAAACGTCGGAAACCACGACGAAATTTAAAATTATTTACAGCGTAATCAAAAAAACCGCCGTCGACCGTAATGAGACGCTCGTGTAATCAAATACTATAGATTAGAATACGGGAAGCTCTGTAGAAACCGCGCCCTGGCGTCATAGCGCTCCAAAATGTATGTGATTGCCTATTCAACCCCTTTTACCTTATCACTTAAATGTACTCGATAACTAATACAAATAATTTGGCGCCATAAAACAATAATATAAATTAGACATTAGAATATAGATTACTATTATATTATAAATACATATTATGTTATTATATGCAAAATACTTAAATACCAGAACAATAATTACTTATTATTAAACAACAAAATATGATATCAATGATATCAGTATTTCGATAATACTCTAATAATTATTGATGTAACAGACAACAGTTGTTGTGTATTTTTAAATTGTTCTTTTTTGTAATTTACATATTAAAAATATTTATTTACCATGGGTAAATAAAACTCTGTGCTGTGCTTTCTTGCAATAATACAGGAAAAGAAAATCTTGGAATTTCATTTCATAGATTTCCAAGTGATAAAAACATGTAATTTTTAAAGATTTTAACTTATTCTTAAATTGTAATTAAATTACAATCCTAATTTCTATAAAATTATAATTATAGATGTAGTCAATGGGTGAAACTAACCCAGAATAATACAATTATTAAAAGTTTCGAAGAAAAGGGGGTGGACTCAGTAAAATATAAGGTGATATGTTCAACACATTTTACAAATGAGGACTATTCAATTTGGAACGATGTTGGAAATAGAATGTCTGTATATTATACCTAGTTATTTTAAGATAATTGTATTTTATGCCCTTGTTAGACAATTATTAACAAGATTCAAATCAATAATTATGAATTATTTAATTATGCAGGTTATTGTATAAAGGTGCGATTCCATCATTAAGTCTACCTACTTCTGTGTGTTGTAACAAGACCGTGTTGGATAAGCAGGATACATCAATTTGGAGTCCAAATGTTTTTAACCTAACCTAATCTATAGTATTTGGTGTAATGAGAAGTTAGAAAATAAACTGATAACAGAAGAGCCTATGAAGTATGAACACGACCACACATATCATGTTGTTCGTTTTGAAAAAAAAAGTGTACACTAACTAGTGTAGTGTCTGGGTAAAGTGTAAGGGGTGTGATCAGATATATTATGCGTTCAGATCACGATTAAAGATATCTTTAATCGTGGTTCAGATTGTTCAGAACAAACGTTTTTGGTGTAGATCTTATCGGTGTTAGAAGATCTTCTAAATTTTAATAACTGATAATAATGTGTTTTAATTGATAGTAAAAACACAGAACACAGATTTCTATATTATAATACAGTATATATGGCATAGAAGTCGGGGTGACACCACTGCTACGTACTACTACTGCAACGACATTATACTACTCCGATATTTCATTATCAATACTACGTATACAACCACGGTCTTAGAAGATCTTCTAAGACCGTGTATACAACTATCTCGAATGTCAATTCCACGAATATCAACTACAACGATATTAGATTGTGCGGTGAACTACTACTACGAATATTATGATATTAATTATCACAGAATATATAAAAAATAAAATAAAATTTTACGTTTATATTTATTATTTTATAAAATGAGTTCCCATGGGGGATGGGGCCATGATTAAATAAACTAACTTAACTACTTAAGGTTATTTTGTCATGTGAGTTCCTAGTTCCTGCATACTACATAGCTATTAGTTCTCGAATCCTGTCGTTTTAATTTAGTTAAGGTAATTTGGAATGCGTAATGCACCTATTTAAATGGAATTGCTCAATTGCGGTAAAAAAATCTCCTCAAAAATAGGTAATTATAATTATTAATTTATCTTCAATATTAAATGTTTATCTTTTTTAATAATATTTTTCAATTTTTTAATTAATAGGTATATTAAAAAATTATAAATAACATATTTTAATTAGGTACTAATTAGTATTATGAATTAATCATAGAAAAATACATTAAAATTGTATAATAAACCATTGTTGCACCATATATATTTTGAATTATAAAATTTATAATTGCACTGTTCTTGCCAGGTTAAATAGTATTTAATTATTCAAATACAATTCTAACGCTTCTGCTCTTTGGTCGGTGTGAAAAAAGTGTACACTGATGTAACACTTCTTGAAAACAAACGGCGCGTACGACTTCACTATTTCAAAACGAACGCTTTGGTGTACACTTTTTGTCAAAACGAACAAACCTAATATTATTATGTTTTATCTACATTGGCAGCGGTGTAGTGGGGCGTATAACGACTTCTTCAGTTTTTGGTTGATGCGTATACGTCTTATAATATAATTTGTGTTACGCAGGTATACGGGTATACTATATAGCTATAATGTAAACAGTATTAACGAATAACCATAGATATATAAAACTATAATATATAATATATATACTATATATATGTATATATCTATGCGAATAACCAATAACACCAAACATACTTCCTTATTGTTATCACGTTCATTAGGAACGGTTTACATTTTACACATCTATTTTTAACTACATGGATCTATATTTATTACATATAATTATAATTTATAATATAATACGCTTTGGTGTACACTTTTTGTCAAACCTAATAATATTATATTTTCTCTACATAACCACATAGGGAATTCGTGAATCGTGAATCGTAATAGCATGGATAAAATATAACCATTATAAATATTTATGTCAATGCTCAATATTATATTATTTAACAACAATTACGTATTAAGACCCGTGATCGTATTGTTAAAATTAATTAGTGTAAAAAATGCAGAATTGTCGCAAAGTTCAGTAAATGTATTATTAATATTATTTTATTCTCATTTCAAAAATATAATGGACTAGGTAGCTCAAAACTCACATTATTGCACCTTGGTCGTAATACACGAAATATCAGCAATCAACTTACTGTATAATGACTATAAATTATTATAATGCCGGTTTGCCAAAATATGTTCGTCGGGAGTATAGTACCTATTAACTTCGTAAAAACCAACATTTATTTTCTAGTGGGTACCTACAAATAAAGTTATTTTCGTATCACTTTATTGCAATAATAAATTATATTTCAGAAATTTGCATATTAAGTATTTTCTAAAATTGTGATTTTGAAAGGGCTAAAAGTTATTCAAATTTGATAATAACTAGAACGAGAAACCTTATTATTATTATTATTAAATGTGAAATGAAATGATTCAGTACATGTAATCACTGTATTAAGCACTGCTTATATATTTGAAAAAGGAAAAGAAAGTTTTTTTGAATAAAATCAAATCAAACATATTATGAAATGATTCATTTAATAAAAGTTGTCAGTTATTTTTAGGACGCGTAACATGTTTGAGGGTCTCTTACACGGGCCGCCGAGCCACCGCTCAACACCGTCGACGCCTACAATAATCATCAATAATTATTTATTTTCAAATAACTCAATTTAAACTCTACACCGTGTGAGCCGAAATTCAACTGATTACGCGAACCTATTAAAGTGGTATAGACAAAGCGCCACAGGAGGGGGGCACATGTTATTACGCAGTTAGTAAGCATTTTTCATAAGGCATACGCGACGCTGTTTAATGTTTATTTCGCTATAGAGCCATCGAATACAAGTGTTACGTGCAGTGGCGTACACAGGATTTTTCAATGGGGGGGGGGGAGGGACAAATACAATGTTTTTGCAAAAATGAATTTATTCAGGTAAATTGTTTATTAATTTACGTCTTGCTTACTAGTTGACGACAGTTGAAACTTGATAAATATATTTTTTTAAGTATTACTAATAATGTCAATATGGAGAGGGCTTAAGCCGGTTAGCCCCCCCCCCCCTGCGTACGCCACTGGTGACGTGCGTCAAAATTTATAGCTCTACGTTACTATTAAAAACCTATCATAAAAAATGGGCTCTTCAAGTAATAACGATCGTTATTATATTATTGAAAAATTACTAGGCATTAAAACTGTCTAGATCAAATGGCATGATGATGTATAGTTGACTATTTCACAAAAAAAAAAAAAAAACAAGAAGAATCGAATTGATATATAAATAAAATGTTTTTATTAATTGTGTGATTTTAAAAGAAATAAAATTGTAAAATTCATTACTAATTTAATTTGTGCGTATTTGTGTGGTGGGACCGTAAATTAGTAATTTAGTATGTACCACTGCTTATATACACTAACTCACAACTCGCGCCACGCAACTGGAAATGAAAAACATCGTCAACAATAAAGGCTAAATATTGGTCTGTTCCTGCTTTCCATTGTTTTAGATGGTGATTTACTGATCAGCCATTTATCTTAATACAGAGACTGCGTTTTCGGCAATCTGAATGCTGCTCATTGTTTATTAGAGTTCCACTTGTTTGCACGACTGTTTCAGATCTATCAAGGTTACGGGAACCTGGCTGGCTACCCTCATACCTTAAAGTTCGCTTAATGACGACCATTGATTACAGTGGATCAAGCTTTAAATCTAGAACCGCCCAATTCAGTCTACAGTCAAACTATTAAGCTACCAAAACCTTTGTGGTGGTACTTGGATAATTTGTTAAAATCTCATCATAAGGTGTTAAAAGTTTGGTTCAATTTCAGAATTTTCCTTCCCTTATAGACTATAACGGTTAGGTTACTATACAGCACGCTCTAGCCTTGGATTTTTCTTGGTCTTCCCTTCCGTCCGTGATCTTTCAGGCTGGACTGTCACTACCAACATAGCTCCTGGAGTCTACAAGATACGCTAGCCCCCAACTTTCATCACGTCAAGATGGACTGTATACACATTCGAAACTTAATATTTAAAAATCAGTAAAATTCAGAAATCTGTAAAAACCTGGACACTGAAAACAGGAAAGTAATATTTGTTTGATCTGTAAATTTCTGCTGTTAATAGTTGACACGTTTGTTACGTTAAAATTCGTAAAAACCTGTTAAAATTTTAAATTTTGATATCCTTAATAATCGTATTTTATAAGTGTAGTAGGTATAATGTTAACTTTTAAGTGTAAACAAGAATAGTACTAATACTCTTTGCAATAATTCATAACACTGCCTATTTGTTAAAATAATTTATGAAAAAATAAGTAACACTATATAATATGGCCTATTAGCTATAAGATGTATAATATATACAGGTGTCCCGTGAGGATTTACCCATTGCAATATCTCCTGAAATAATGAAGATATCATAATTCTGTTTTTTTATTAAGACTCACAGGGACAAACACTACAAATATTTCATGTTTTAATTTTTTTTAATGTTTTGGTAAAAAAGTTAAAAAATATATTTTTTTATTTAATTATTTTTAAAAAAATCGAAGATAGCCATATTGTAGAGTTAATTTTTCTGAAAATATTGACGTTTCAACATTTTGATTTCAGTAATCTCCTGATTTTTAATATTTTTTTCTAGTTTCTAGAAAAACAGCGAATTATTTAATACCATAGTGGCATTGTGATAACAAACATGTGTCCCGCGGACCCGCGTGCTCGTACCGCCAGTGAACGCTTTCAGTGCATAGAGTAATATTACTCTATGTTTCAGTGTGGCTCGCAATAACCATATTATTTTACTTCTTCCAAATTTATTGATGACATTTAAATAATTATTAAACAAAAAATCAATATGTACATATTTGTAATACTGAGTATTAATTAATACGGTTATATTATAATAATTATGATCAATAGATAAAATAAATTTATTTTGTTTGTCCCTGTGAGTCTTAATAAAAAAACAGAATTATGATATCTTCATTATTTCAGGAGATATTGCAATGGGTAAATCCTCACGGGACACCCTGTATGTCACATATGGAAGTATACATTTACGATTTACCTAATGTATTTTGTAATATAACGAGTTATTATAGTTGAGCTATATAGGATTAAAATAAATATTACAATATATCGTTTTAAACATAATATGATAATACGTTTTTATAGACTTTGTATAGTGCCAGTAGTACTAGCCGGCAGCCATATAAAGAGTTTTTTTCACAGGGTAAGTTGGTAGAAATAACGAATAAGTACGTATATCTATATAATTATATAAATGAGTGTATGTGTGTCCATTATGCATTCCTAAACGGCTGGACGGATTGTGATGAAATTTGGTACAGAGGTAGACCCCTCTGTACCAGACCTCTGGGAAGAAGACAGACTAGGTAATTTAAAAAGGATAAATTCCAACCCAGGGAGGACCTTAAACGGGGATTATGAGGTTTACGATGGAAATTTGGCTGCAACTTGTTTGCGCACATTTTATAATTTTTACCTGAAAAATCGGAACTCATTTGCGCACACGGTTATCCTAAATGTACAACTGGTTTGCGCACACAAAAATAAGACTATATGACATAAGCGCCAAAGGTGCAAAAATGCAAGGCTGGGCATTAACGAGTTAAAAAGTTAAAGTTAAGTTAATAAGAAGAATATTTTCTATATTTTTGCTCTTTAAACAAAATACACACAACACCTTTATTCGTAACAGTTTTTGTAAAATCCATTTTAACGAATGCTTACGAAATGGTCAGTCGAACATCGCATAAGCTTATGGACAAAATATAGATCTGGCGAAATAGACCGAATGAAATACTTAAAAATAATGGGAAACTGTTATTACGGAAAATAATAGACACGTTTCCCAATCATATCGACTATAGGTCTATATCACTATATTAAAATTAAAATTAACACATTTTACACAAACATTATATTATATGCATTTTTAACATAATTTATTAATTTAATAATTTACTTATTAAGAGGGTATTAAAAGTTCAGCCAAAAGGTAACTGTGCGCAAACCATGTGCATGTTTACGGCTCAACTGTTCCCAAACGAGTGGTAGTTTTGTGCCCAAAAAAGTTGTCTTTTTGGTATTTGTGCGCAAACCAGTACCGCCCGGAAATTTTTGTTTGTAAATGGTTGCTATTGGCTTTAGTTATAATAACTATTATTAAAGCGATAAGGCTTATCTATAGCCTGTTGGCGAAGTGCATAGATAATACATAATGGATAGGACATGCCTATGTGAATCGCTTATGGGGTGGCCTGCCAGAAGAGCCCCAGAGTTACCATACTTCTGGTTAAAACCATTATTTTGGTATCAAAAAAAAATTTATGATAACAAAAATATTTTTTTTTATCTGTACAATAATATTCTATATTTCTATAACTGCCGTCTGCCATTAACTAATAAGTAATTACTGGCAACCACGATTTAAGATATATCTTAAATCGTGCTGTCAACGCAGAAGACTGCAGAACACTAAAATAATTTATCTGTCGTATTGTCGTAAGTTACTACTCTTAAGTTGAAGTAAGTTGAAAGTTTAAAGAACTATTAATATGTAGTATATATTATATCTAACTTTTTTTATTTGTAAGTGTTATAACGTTCCTATATTGTCGTAATCCACCCTTCAGTGATCCCGTTTAGGTGGTGTTTAGTATAAATAATAAGACAATCTGTAGAGTATAATAGATTAGTGTATATTTAATAATAAATTTTACAAAAGTCTCGTAGCGTGCGTTTTGGCTTAGAGCGTATATTGGCTGATCTTTGCGACTCGTTTAAAAATAATATAATGTATATTATGTATTAAAATTTAATATAATATAATATGATATGTTATATTATGATACAATATACAATATGATATAAGTCCAGAAAAAGGCCGTTGTTAACAACAATATTTATAAAAATCAAAATACAAATAATATACAATACCTATACAAATTAGATTTATATTTAAATAGATTTATGTGTTATCTGTGTTACTATCACTAATCGTAGTTAATGACGTTAGGTAACCAAGTTATACCTTACAGTTACCGCTATGTTTACCCTGTTTACCCTGGTGCTCTTCTGGCATGCAGTTTGGGGTCGAATGTCCTATCCATTATGTATTATCTATGATTTTAGTACAGAATGTCTCTCCGCTATTTCAGTTAGTATGAATTGTTTTATCACTTGTAAAAAAAAATAGTATGTATTATCGGAAATGTTTTCCCTCACCCCCCTCCCTCCGGGTTAATTAATAATAATTTAAAACAAATAGTAAGTGGACACCGCTTATTGGACTCATTAGCTTATTATACTCAAAACGGCTAGTCTCGATTTACACATATTATATTAACACAGCAAAAAAATCGTACATTCGACTTACAAACTGATAAATAGGGCCATTTTAAAACTAGATAAATGGATAAATATATACAAAGACGTCCATACTACTGAACTCGTTACCGAGGAAGATATATGTGATGAAAATATAAAATACTGTCAAAACAGCCTACAGAGAATGTGGCTAATGGTAGTGATAGTGATAGTGAGGAACCTGATGAAAAACCACCATCAACTAAACAAATGCTAGAAGCGCTTCAAATACTATGTAGAGGGATTCAGCAAAGAGGCGATTTTGACGTATTCGAGCAACATAAATCCTACGAAAATGCGATAATGAAGTTGGCTGAAGAAGGGAAAATCCAATCGACCCTAGATGAATTTTTAGGAAAAAATTAATTTAAAAGTTTAAATTATTATTATTAAAAGAGTTTCAATATACCAACATATTATATTACTTTTATATTATTTTTATTAGAAGAGTTTAAATTATACCTACATGTTATTTTATTTTATTTTTAATTGCATTTATACATATCAATAAATATTTTTTAAGTAAATAAGTTTTAATTTTAAAAAATGTTTTGGTCATTCGCCTTATTGACTCAAATGGTCATGTCCCAAAGTGAGTCCAATAAGCGGCGTCCAATGTACTATATAAATAACGATGACGTCGGCACGTAATTATAAAGTATGCCGAATGCCGATATTATTTTGCCAATGATAACCACGCTAATCAATAAATATTAATCCCCTGCATAATCAACCCAGAATTAAATAGTGATAAAAAAATTCGTATGTATAGATAGGTATTAAAAATAATAATTAAAAACAAATAGTAACCATTTATAAACAAAAGATTAGATATTGGTATTGATAGATGGTGCCACTGTTGTATTCTTATAACCCCTTAAATTCTTCTTTAGGGGTTGAACATCAAAAAATCCTGTCTTAAAGCATGTTGAAATTATAATATTAATCTATCCTGAAAATTTCAGCCAGATCCGTACTGTGATTGGGCGAATGTAAGTTCCTACACGAGACCTATCAGGTAAACAAGATATATATGTTAGTTCCTACACGATAAAATAAGGTACATATGTAAGTTCCTACACAGTAAAATGCAGGTACATGTGTAAGTTCCTACACAGTAAAAAGCAGGTACATGTGTAAGTTCCTACACAGTAAAAAGCAGGTACATACACCTGTAAGCTCCTACACTAAGTATATTATAAGTTATCAATCTAATATCAGTTATATTATATTATAATACTGTCATACATTTTAACCCTTCGTTCTATATAATTCTTTATAATATTTAATATTATCAATTTAATAATTTAAAAAATAATAATTGTAATATAATAATAATTCATCATTTATTGTAAAAAAAAATATTAGTAATGCATTCTATATAATATTTAATAATTTAAAAAATAAATATTACCTATCAATTTAATAATTTTAATTTAATAAAACAATAAAAAATAAATATTATATTTTATGAGGTTTATTTCTGAAGCTCTGAGCTACAGGTGTATGTACCTTTTTTTACTGTGTAGGAACTTACACATGTACCTGCTTTTTACTGTGTAGGAACTAACATACGTACCTTTTTTTTCGTGTAGGAACTTACATATCACATATGTAGGAATTAACGTATGTAATTGTCTACCTGTTACTCTCGTGTAGGAACTTACGATTCCCCCTGTGATTTGGGTTCTGTGTTGATTTCTCAGGGGGGCAATTTACTTTATATAATACATAGATATAGATAAGTTCGTATAGTTGTATGTATTTATAATTATAATCAAGTTCATATGGGTACATAATATAATATAACATAATGCAATATAATATAAGATCGTATAGTACAATGTAATTTATATTATATAGTAAATTTAAAAAAAAATGTATATTTATCTCAAAATTATATTTATGATATTATTGATATTAATGATATTTATAGTACCTAGTAGATACTATTAATAGGTAGTATGTACCAAGCCTGGGCATAAACGAGTTAAAAAGTTAAAGTTAAGTTAAAAGTTAATATAATTTTAACTTTTTAACTTAATTGATTTTTATTGATATAAACTTGATAAATAACGAGTTACTTTTAAATTTTAATCAAATCCAAGTTACGCTAATTCATAAATAATAAAATAATAAATATAATAAAAATATAAAATACTTATTGATGATGTATAGGTACACATTTACTTTTTATTATTTTAAACCGTATTACATGCAATTTATATATTTAAAAAAAAAAATAACATAAATTAATAAGTTAATTGTAATTTTCCTTATAACTTTTAACTTAACTGAGTTAAAAAGAAAATTAGGATAACTATTAACATTAAACTTTTTAATATGTTTTCTATCCACTTAACTTAACTATCAGTAGTATTAGTATTATTACCTTCCTCAAGCTTGGTTTCATCACGATCGGTTTGCTCAAGCTTGGCATGTACTAAAACGCTCCAAGGTGTTTTAGTGTTAAACATTTTGTCAAGGAAGTTTTGGTAGCAAAAATTTTTAATGCTATTGTGACAGAAGACATCAACTGCATCACTAAAAATGTTATCTGCAATTTCAAATTGGTAGTTATTATAGGTTGGTTGCGTGTGTGTTCATTAGATTATCTTTCCACTAACGCGTACCTATAGAACTCTATTTGTACACCTACGTTTATAAATAACAATTTTTTGTACACAAACCAGGCGTCATTGTATTCAACAGAAACCGATTTAATTATGATTATTTTTACCATGAAAATAATGAAATTTTGAGCTATTTTAGTAAACTAAAACATATTTGTTAAAACATCCCAATTTCGATAAATCTTACCAATACTGTTTACAGAGACGGAGAAATGTCATCAACATAAATCAAAAAAAATATATAAAATGCCTGACATGTAGACGACCAGACTCGCCAATTACATAATCCATCCCACGAGACAACCTGAATACCTGATCTTGATAATATGTCATTTACATGAGCAGGAAAATAATGATGTTATTCTGACCCAATAAATTGTTTTTTTTTGCGTAGGAATAAAACTCACTGATGATAAATTAACACTATAATGACGATCTGGCAAAGCATTTCCTAAATCACTGCTCTAGTCAGTCACTTGCTTACGCCGGGTCAAATACCACTTTTACCCAAATTATTTTTTGTATTCAATTATTTATACTTATAAATTATAAGTTTCATGTATACAATATAAATGGATTACCGTAATCGTATCAGCTAGTATTTAAACACCATTTCTTTGATTTAACGATCAGTATCTTATTGATTATAATTTATAATACTAATAATAGTTGCTATCTACAAGTTACAACACAATGTTTAAAATCAAATAAAATACACACTAACTATACATACATATTTTTTGAAATTCTATGAATGCTTCTGCAAATTCTATATAAACAAATCATATTATGACAGTTTCTTATTGTTTTTAGTATAACTATATCATGTATAAGTATAAATAGACACCGCTGGTTAAAATGTTAAATATTCAATAAACTCGACAAATTGTTCAATGGATAAATAATATTTGATTGAATCTTAACATTTATTTAAATGATACGTACAGGAATTATCTTATTATTTTGCTACTTTTTTAGTAATCACGTATTAATAAAATTGTAATTAAATAAAGGTTTGACATGTTGGTACTAGACGAATATTCGTACAAATTTACCATAGTAGAAAATACGAAGTTCTTCGTACGTCTGCCAACACTGGTACCAGTGTACCATTTTGATGTACAGTAGTCGAGTATGTTATTGTAATCGATGTCTTAGATTTGAATTCAATGATAAATCTTTTATATGAAAAACGATTCATAGTGTAATGGATGCGCACTTAGCGATTCCGCAACAAATAAATTTAACGAGTTGAAATTACTTTGGCTCAAAATGATATTCTTTATTCAAATGTAATTACGTTAATTTTAAAGAAATACTCTGAAATGGTCTGTAATGGTCTGTCGTTACACCAAGACTACCTGCTACGAGTGCGAGTCCCCGCATACGAGCTGGTCGTCCGTTCAAAATAATTTGCTTAGCAGATTCCTTAGACCAGTCGTATGTAGAAGGGAGCCATAGGCGCAAATTGGGGGCTTGGGTACCTAAGCCCCAAACTTAGCCGTAGCTCCCCCTCCCAAAAAAAAAAAAATCTATAAGTTTATAATGCTATTATAAATGTGTACAGTTTTTTTTTTAGAAATAAATGTATGATATTATTTTTATCCTATACATATTATTAGGAATTATTATTACATTGTTTTATTATTGCTATCACGTCATGATCGCGATTGTATATTATACTAAATGTATATTTAGGTACATACTTCATAATAAATAATTATATAAGATACTCTTTACAGACGATAAGCCCGCATAATATTTGACATGACGTGTTTATATATTATAGTTTATTCTATATTATATTAAATGTTTATTTTTATTGTTTTAAATTCGGCAAACTAGGTCTTTCCCTGCGACCATTTAGTGCGCTTATCTGAATTCTGAATGCATTTATATTTTGGTTACGTCATATTATCCGCTTGTCGATTTCATTACAACAGTTAACAATCCGCGTTTACGTTAGTCTATGGTCTATCGTTAATTTTACATGATCAGTGCATTCAAACTTATTTCATCGTTTTTAAAAACTTAACAATGGAAAGTAAAAAGTTATTCAACATTTTCAATAACAAAAATAAATCCACAACTACTTCTACAAGTTCTACAGTTTCTACAAAAATAGATGTTGATCAAAATATATCGGTTTCTATCATTACTGCTACCAACACCAATATTATCAACAGCGATGATGAATCTAATACCTGATACTATTGTTACAAACATAAAAAAAAGATTTTCCACTGAAAGCCTAAAAATGGCAACAGCAGTTGATAATTTTATGAAGTTAAATTATGATGATAGCACTTTTTTCATTGAAAATTATAAAGTAAGGATAAATTATTAACATGAGATGTATTCAATTTAATATAAAAATAATTTCTTTTCTTATAGGAGTTGTTCAATATTGACCTAAATGCTCTGAAAAGTGAAATGATGGTGGTAAAAAATTGTGTCCTTCGATCAAGCATAGAATCACAGATTGATTTTGATAAAATAAAAGAAATGGTACAATCTGAAATTTATCCAAATTTATACACTTTGTTGACAGTGGCTCTTTCAATTCCTGTTAGTTCAGCCACGTGTGAGCGTTCTTTCTCCACTATGAGAAGAATTAAAAATTGGCTGCGCACATCGATGGACCAGGAGCGATTTTCCAGTTTGGCAATAATAAACATTGAAAGAGAAGTATGCTAAGACCAATAAAAGGTTACAATTATAATTTGTTGTTTGTTTATGTTGATTGAAAATTGAAATATAGGTATATTGAAATTAATTAATAAATGTATTACTATGTTGTTAAAATCATGTTATTATAAGTCACAACCCCCACTTGAAAATTGAGGTAGGTCGACCGTAATAATGAAGAAAAAAAAATTTAATTGGATTATGAAGTAAGATTATAAGGAAGATAATATGAATGGTGATGGTGGGGGGGGGGCATAGCCCCCCACGGGTCTGCTTGCCCTTAATATATTCAGCCCCCCCCCCCAAGTCAAAAGTTGAAATTGCGCCTATGAAGGGAGCTCTACTCGCCTGTTGTCACACACGTACCAGTTTACAATATTATTGAACAATTTACATTATACAACAATTTATATTAATACTACTATATAGAACCATAGAATGGTTGCATGGTTCTTAACAATAGTCTGCCAGTCATACTTGTATAAATAATCAAATTTAATATTATAATAAGTGTATACGTGTACAAGTATATGTACACCTATCATGACTGTCTCTGCTCAGAATCATTTTTTCGTATAAATAGCGTTAGGTACTTTCCGGTAAACTTTTTTTTTGTTAAAGATTGAACAACTTATGATGAATATTTTATTACCTATTTCCAATTGTTAACTAAAAAAAGACAATTTTTATAAATTTCTAGCTGAAAAATAAATTGCAAATTTTCGGAATTTTGATCAATTTAGTTCAAATTATGTAAAAATATATATGTCTTGCCTATATGCCAGCCATTGTATCAATGGTAAAACTGAGTACATTTTAAAAAAATTAAGAAATATTTGATTATTTTTTTAGATTCTGATCGAAGCGATAATAACAATATAAATATAATATAAAATATCCACACTGACAAACCACCTCAGCTTAGGATCGTTTTTCGTATACAATGATATTACATCATTGAATTCAAATTTAACACCGCATCCATTATACTGCGGTAACCCACTTATAACCTACTGTACAGCAGAGCGACATTCACTTACCCGCCCCTTTTTTTTTTAAATTTGATATTTTGGTTTGTAACCGCAATCGTATAATTTCATACATTTCATAAATACGTTATATATATTCTAATCCTGAATAAGATTTTCTGTGTCAAATTAAATAACACCATTGAATTTATCTTGTATTTAACTCATTCACCTAAATAATGGCTAAATGCAAACTATTACGCATATTTTAAGTTTGTAGTTATGTAGTATGTAACATTCATTTGAGCAAGGCTGGGCAAGTTAACGATTTTTTTTAACTCGTTAAGTTAAGTTAATATAAGAAAAAATAAGTTAAGTTAAGTTAAAAGTTAACTACAATATTTTTTATAACTTCGTTAAGTTAATAATTAATGAATAAAAAAAATTAACTAAGTTAAAATTAACTTAATTAAAAATTTAATTATTTTTGAATCTATAAGAAAAATAGGTGAAATGAATGACAAATTTGGAATTTGGGTCAAGTTTAGATTTCTGGGCTCACGTGGACAACCATGTAGTATGCTTAGCAATATTTACTGAGGATTTAGGGTGGGCAGTTGATGATTTATCCAATTCACTCCCACCCATTAAAGAAAGGGGGGAATAGTTAAAATAGTATAAATACACAAATGATACAAGCTCTACTATTAGGCATAAGCTGCTACACATAAATATTTGGGATATCCATATAAATTATACAGTATAAACACAATCAGTAAAATAAGAGACAAAAGTATATTTTATATGACATACATAAGCACATAATATAATTTATTGATAAATGGTAAAATATACATTTAATATATTTTATACTTACTACATATTATTGTCTTAGTAAGGTATAACTCAATAACTGTATAAATATAACACATAATATTGTAGCCTGTAGGTACTTATACTTTTTAGTACTTATTTTAATTACATAATATAATATAATCATTAGATTTCTTCATGGTTATTATGGATTATAAAAAATAAAAATAAAAATAAATGTGGAAACTTGCATGAGAAGTTGTTTTAAAAGTTAAAAATGTTAACCTTTTTATAACTTATAATTAATTAAAACATTGTATAACTTACTAATCTACGTCTAGTGTTTACCATGTTCTATTTTAGAAAAAGACTTATTTGTTTGTATACAGTTCTGAAAATTATTGATGTTTAAAATTTGTCACAACTTGTGAGTTAAAATAAACTAAAAATTAAGAACATAATATTATGGAATACACAAGATTACAAGAATACAAAATCTAAAAACTGAAAAATTACAACAAATAATAATAAATAACTGTGTTAACACTTAACCGAACTGCAGTACCTACTGAACTCGCACTTTAGTAATGAAACAATGGCTAATGGGGAATGTGCAGTATGAATGAGAGGTATAGCAGTCATCAAAATAACATCACCGCGGAGCTTAAATATATTTTAATATACTATAAACAGTATAAACCCTGGAGTATAAATACTTTGAATCGGAGCGTTAACAAATATTTTGAGAAATTATTTTTTCCCCATGAGTTATTTTAATAATTTCAGGTAATAAGTAATATTGTAATAACGTATTTCTCGGGATGTGTGGCGTATGAGTTAAAATGTCATTAGGTTGATTTATGCCTTGGTTTACAAGAAAACTAATCGAGTACACGAATGTCGCGACCCGTATCGTCATCGTGTATACAATTATATTATTATTTCATATTTGTTAATTAAACAATTTCCCATTTATTTTCTATTATATCTAATATTATATTTCTGAAGTCAACAAAGTTATAAATGAATGGGTTGTATCAAATTTAAAATTTAACTTAATTTTAAGAAATCTGTGTATAATTAACTTGAAGTTAACACGTTAAATATGTAAAAAAAATTAACGTATTAAGTTAAAATTTAGTTTCAAAAAAAAAGTAACGAGTTACTTAACTTAGTTAATATTAACTTAACGTTTTAACTTAATTTTAATTTTTAACTCGTTAATGCCCAGCCTTGCATTTGAGTGGTTCTGGCCAACTATAAAATACAAAGGTATACAAGTTGTATAATACAACTATAACAATTATAACAAATCTATAACACCTATATTATTGTCTTTAACCAATGGAAACAAATCGTTACAACTTACAACTAAGAAAAATATTAGTTTTTATATGAGCCAAAAAATCCCCAAAGCCCCTCTTAAAAATTTTGCTTTGAATTGCAAATCCTTGGGATTTCCTATGTACCAAATTTCAGAACTATGTATGTGATATACTTGGTTGTGGGTCACCCACACACACTCACACATACACACACATTTAATAATATAGATTATATTATATAGGAAAAGTGTAATGTTTATTTATCTTGGCTCAATCCATAAAGTACCTATGTTTATTATTCCTGATTCCACATGGTATAATAAATTAACGAATAAGGTTATTTTGTTCTACCCATTAACAAACAAAATATAGAATTATAAAAGTGTCTGTATTGTTAAATATTAGGTTATTTATTGAGTCAAAAAGAGAATAATATTAAACGTCATAAATGATGAATATATTATAAATATTTTTGAAGCATGTGTTAATGCTGCAACTTAATTGTTATAAAAACATTTTACACAAAATAAAATTAAATATGTACGTACTCGTCGCTACGTTTACTGAAAAATAAAAAATAATTTGTAATTAATGTGATATTTTGAACCTACCATAAAATATTAGATTTAAAAGAACAAAAATATATGAAGGGATTTAAAATGTTCAGTTAAGTGATCAATTTTAAATAAATTGAAATATATGATGGAATATTGATAATACGTTTTAAAAATTATTTGTATAGTTTATTCGCCCAGAATCAACATTTTAAAGAAGGTGTATCTGGACAATGATGGTAATAATAGCAAAAGCATTGGCTATAAATACTAGTATTTAACTGGGCATGGTAAAAACCTACGGGTGCAAAATTCAAAATTCTGCCAAAAAGGTGTCTGAACTACTCCTACGTATTTGGATCTACTCCCGGACTTAGCGCCATACGAAAAAAAAACCAGTATTTATAATAAATTATAATACTCATACCCAATAATGGGTTACGGCTTGTCAACTAAATGGATTCATAGCTAAATGGTACTCGGTGAGCAAGTAATAATTTGTTGATCATCATTATTACATAAGTTATGTACGACTGTATGAGACACAAATCACATAAATTAAATAAAAAAATTCAATAAATCAAAAAAAAATAGTAAAATAAAATATGTACTTACTTCTTAAGTCTATAAATAAAATAATAAATATAATATTTAATAAATGATATTTTTATAACTTATGATTCATAATCTAAGATTTATACGGATGACCTGATATTGTACTTCTACATAATATATCATTAGAAAGACTTTCGCGGTCTATCGATAGGAGTCAAGCGTTTGCGTCAATGTTGATGTATTTTCAAATTGAATATAGGTAGCTTATTCATAAGTTACTGCAGTAATTTAAAAAAAATAAAAAATAGGTACTTATAGGTAATATTATAATATTATTTCCACTACCAATCGTAATAAATTATTAAATACAAAATGACTATTATAACTTATAAGGTGGGTTCTGGTACCTAACTTGGGGATCTGCCATTATTTTTGAAAAAAACTAGTACAATCTTGAATCTATTGTATAACTAAAATACAATTAATCAATAATATAATATAATATAATATAAAAGTATAATTAATATCCTTAAAAAGTCTAACGTTCAATGTAAGTTCGGTTCATTCGTTAAATCGTTTGTAATAATATCTATGACAATTGCCGGGTGTGAAAGTTTCACCGTATGATGTCCGTCGATGTCTGATCCCTCTTGATATAATTTTGTACACATGAGGACTATAGGTATTATTATTATTATAATTATTATTCTGTGCATCTGGCCGTCTAAATGTACGTTTATTTATTATATAATACTATAATATGTACAATGTTCATGACGTCTGTAGTCGCAAATAAGTAGGTTTAGGGGTTTATTCACCCAACAGTATGCCAGTTATATGATATCAATTTGTTCACCGCTCTTTTAGTACAGCATTGAGTGCCTCAAATTACCGTTTATATAGTACCTATTTTCTTTAAGTGTATATGCATGTAGGTACCTATACAAATTTTTTTTTAAAACAGGAGGTGGTGATTGTCCCAATCACCCCCTCTGGATCCTAGTTTATTAGATGATTAATTTATAATTTTACAATTATTATGTGTGCAATAGATTGGAAAGTTATAGTTTAGACAGTTTAGTTAATTATTTATAAATTGAAAAATATGAAACATTATACATATTAAGTAGATTCCTTAATGGAAAACATTATGATAATGAAGCCCATATAAAAAAATCATCTCTTACAAAGTAAAAGTGATAACGTACCTGGTGTAGCTGGAATAAAATAAGAACATTAGTTATTAATATTATAAAGTATTCATAATATTGTTTATCTATATTAGATCGTTAAGACAACTAAAAATTACTAACACCTATGGTTAAAGACCAATATTAAAATTTAAAAATTATAATGATTAAGAGTTATTTTTTAAATTTTGAAAATTAACTGTAGGTATAGGTACCTACCTACTTAAAAATATATGCCCATCAACTACTTGAATTATATTTAATACAATATCAACACGGAGTCTTAAACTATATGCACATGTAAGATTTATCTAACATTATAAAATAAAATAATTACTAAAAATAAAAATAACTTACAAATGTCAGCTAGAAATAAAATGCACGTTAGTATAGGTAGGTACTTTTTAAGTATAATAATATCCGAATACTTGTAATATGTTACTAAAAATCAAATTTTAAAAAGTAAAATATTGCTTGTGTGCGTTTACCAACAAACTTTCAGTTATATTATAATTGAATTGTAAAGACATTAATGAAATAAAAAACTAAAAAATGTTTCATACCATTAACTGGAAAATAATTATAAAAATTAGTTAATAACCTTATTATATATTTATATGTCTAAAAATATTAAATCAAAAGCCCAGAAAGAAACAAGTACTTAGGTACTGTCAAACATTACAATATTGTTATAATTTAAATTTTTAAATTTTATTGTAAATAATCAATAGTAATCGTGATAATAAACTGATAAAACAACAATAATATCTACTTATATTAAAGTATAATATTATGCATACGGACTTTTAAGCCATCCGATAGTAGAAAGCATTTCGTAGGTTTAGAACCAAAATATGCTATTTAAAAATTAATCAGAAGAGCAATTTAAAACTTCTAACTGTACTATCGTAAAATACCTACTATTATTTTCAACAAATGTCAAATCCCTAGGATATTTTATCACGTAGATAGAACCTATGTGAGTTGTAAGTTGAACCTAACACTTTATTTTTTTGATAACAAAAAGGTTCTATTTAAATCAATATAAAATAATAAACTTTAAAACTATAATTCATGAAACACCATTTAGTTAACTATTATTATAACATTATCATACATATAAAAAAATATACACAGAAAATAAGTGATGGATACAAGCAATAACTTTACAGGGTACGAGTAACCAATTTTTTTTTTCAGGTAGGCATCTATGCTTTATACCAACACTTTTATTTGATACTTTACCAATAATTCAGTCTACTAATTACAGTGAATTTTAATCTCCTGCAGATGAACCTTAGTTACGTTTCAGTTAAACTGCTGTGAGGATAGCAGTACGAGTAGCGTACTTATACGTCTTATATGGTGCGTATTTTCCTCCAATTGCTTGGAAATAGGGCACAGGGATTGCTGGGTTCTTATTGCTTTGGTCAATGTTGATATTATGATATGTTGGCGCATGTTGAGCAATCAGTTGTTTATGGTTCTGTCGGATTTTTGTTCGTATGATGTCGGTATTTTGGTAGCTTTGAGACATACCGTTTTAGTATATGTGCATATGTACCTACCGGCTACCGTAACAATATACTAATAACAACGAATAAAAAAAAAGTTCTATTTAGCATCTTTTGGTTCATGCATTTATTGTTATTACAAATTTAAAATTTCATACAAATACAATTATTAAACTACTATAATTCAGTCTTAATACATCTTAATATTTACGTATACGTACCTAATCGTCCTAGAAAATCAAATTATTACAATGTTATTATTGTTACTATTATAAGTAAAGTTATAAAGTATAACAACTTAGGGTTCACGATTTAAAAATTTAATAAGAAATTATTTTGGAGACTTGTTCATTTTGATTGATTTATAAGATTTGAGTTTTAAACAATAGATAAGTAGGTACATTTACAGTTAGGTACTAGGATCAAACAGACAAATGTATAAATATGTCATCCAAAATTACAAAAACTACATTTTGCTGTTGTCAGCAATAGATAAAACTAACCATATTAAGTTACTCTCTTTTCAGACTTTGTGTATAATTCATTATTGAGAAACTCAATTTATTGTGTGTACAATTTGATTCAAAGATCAATCATTTTAAATTGATTTTGGACGGAAACTGTGTTACTAGCCTTTGACCTATGTGGCTATGTGACAAAGTATCTTTTAAGGACTGTTATTAGGCATTGTTTTTTTTTATTAGTTTTTCTATAATTTATTGGTAATGTATTTTAAATTCTGAGCGGTGCAATGAATATATTGATTTAAAATTACTTATGTGTGAGTGTGTTTTTTGTCTATAATGTAATCGTATCATAGATGGTGGTAAACATGTTTCAATCTTTAACTTTAAGGGTGCAGGTTTCTAGTAAATCGAATTGGATCTAGTTTGCACTTTGGAACGTAAAAGAATTAACGAAATTCTTAGTATTTTTCAAAATATTAAAAAAAAAATTTAAGTTTAGGCCCAGCCATAGTCCAAAATATAAAAGACAAGTTGCATGCAAAATAACTTTAGAATGTAATGTACTATGTACCTACCTATTACGTATTAAAAACAATATTACTAATTAATAATAACGTACCTTCAGATACTGTAAATAATAATGTTTAATAAATTCATAGCAATTTTCATAATAATTTATAGGTATATTTATTTAGGTAACATGAAGTAAAATTTTACTAACGATATGTGGATGCGTGCAAGAGTATAGGTACTTGCAGGAGTGGGTTACACGATTGCGCCCGGCTTATTTTTTCCGATTCAAAAAACGCAATAGATATATATAATATATATACTTATATATTGGAGCACAATCATGTTGCGTTTTATGCAGGTAAAAAAGGTAATCCTGGTAATTTGCTCTCAACATTTTTTTCTCGCTTTGTTCGAAAACTGTTCCTAATATGGTAATAGGTACCTACATTATAGTAGTAACCGTTTTCGATATATATAATATTATATACATAAAAATATAGCTTTATGTAGCTATATTCTTATATTTTTCGACAGTTGGTTATCTAGTTGTTATATTATAATATATATTGAGTTGTTATGTAACTTGTCTGAAGATAATCATTTAAATTATTATTATTATGGTTATGGTATAATGACATTAAAGGTCACAAACATCACTTCGAAACTGGACGTTAGTATTTAATAGGTACCTACACAACAGTGTACCAGATCTGGTAATTCCAGGAGAAGGGAAAGCGAAAATATGACAATAACCATAAATCAATAACATTATACTTACCAAATTCATCTGCAAAAAAATGTTTGATATGCTAAAGTTATTAGTAATACAATTAGATATAATATGAAATTTATAGTTGAATTCAATGTGACGGACCGCTTTGGTGTTTTCTACCACTAATCAAAATGTGTGAATACTGATGTTTAGATATTAAAAACACTGACTATATAATATACTAGGTGATTCTTTTATCATGAACCACTCACTATTTCAAAAACTATTAATGTTTAAAAAACACATTTCAAAAATATAATATTTCAATATTTTTTTACTTTGTCTTTGTTTTATTAAGTTTTTACTTTTTTGAATGTCGACATAAGGTTTTCATTCCATCTTCGAAAACAGACTATTTATCTAAATATTTCGTTACATAAAATCAAATTTAAGATGAGTAGCCTATGATTTATACGTATTTAAAGTATGGATCGGCAGAGTTGTAGTGGACCAACATTTTACGGTGTAACCGCGTACCACACCAATCATCGAAATTTTGTATACCTACTTATAACTTATAAATTACTCAGGAATCTTTTTAAAGAAAAAACACAAAACGATGATCTTATATTAGTGTTAACCGACGCTTCCAAAACCGAAAACCACATCGCTTTCGCAATAATAATCAATGGTTCAGTACACAAATTTAGATTACCTGCCCTAAACAGCATATTTACCGCAGAAGCCTTAGCGATCCAAAAAGCAATCCATATAATCAAAGAAATGCCAAACAACTCCTTCAACATACTAACCGACTCTCTGAGTACTCTAGCAGGTATCCAAAACCCCCCAAAAAACAATGAAATAACCAACAGTATTATAAACCTTCTTAACAGCACTACCTAACATATAACACTAACATGGATTCCTAGCCATACCGGAATAGAAGGTAACGAAAAAGCAGACTTGATGCAAGCAACCTGCAGTGATCAAACCATTAAAACGTTAAACTTTCTTTCCAAAGATGACCTTAAAAGGGAAGCTAAAAATATAATAATAAACTTATGGCGTACGGAATGGCATTTACTGAAGGACAACACATTGAGAGAAATTAAACCCAACACCGATAGATGGATTAACCCAACAAATTTAACAAGAGAACAAGAAGTAATTTTAACACACTTAAAGATTGAACACTCCTGGCACACCCACAAACACCTCATGGACAAAACTGACCCAGAACCATGCATCACCTGCTGATCCGAAATCTCCATCAAACACCTTCTATTAGAATGTCACCAATTTAATGAAGAAAGAAGTAAATATAACGTGCCAAGCACCATCTCAGAATGTGTCAACAATGAACCTTCAAACATCTGCAATACACTAAGTTTTATAAGAGACACTAATTTATACCAAACCATTTAACATAATCAAATTTTTTTTCTGTATATCCCTTCTCTAAATTAACCTATTGTTACCTATTATTTTGTTCTTTTTCTGTTTAAAATTATTTATTAGTTTATAAGCAAAAGTGCGGCCAATGACCTTTGTAGTCGAGGCTCTGTTCATTATAATAAAAAAAAAAAAAAATTACTCGTCCTGAGTTCAATTTTGATGTATCGAAATACTCAGAAAATTTTTTTGGTTCGAAGATGATAAAATTGTATTTAATCATAAGGATAACATTATTGTGTGGCAAGGACGGCATGTGAGCTATTTGAGTCGCGAGCGACGCGTACCGCATTTCGTCCAAGACTGAAATCGCCTTCCCACTCGAGCCACACGCCCACACATACTATTTTTTGTCACGCCCCTGCGTTCGTGGAAAAGGTAATGTGGGGAACTATACAACAACAGATAATTCTACGAAAACAGTTCCATGGAAGAATAAACTTATCGGTAACGTTCATCGCACTTATGTGGGAACACCGAAAATGAAATAATGTGTTTGAATGTTTATGCGTCATGCAGGGAGATTATAATACGAATATAAGATGTAACCAAATGTTTTTGTTTTGTAAGGACCGTGGTATACATTTCAGTTGCTGGTTGTGCAGGTAATACGCACCCAGCACTTTTGGTGATTTCCACTTTTCCTCCCGACACTTTGGGGATTCCCACTTTACTACCCGCTAAACGGAAAAAGGTCGCTTTCCAACGCTTCAACCGTGGTCGAAAAACAAACTTTTCTTGCTGGCGCCACAAAAAAAATATTTTCAGAAATATTAACACTTTTTGGAATGATGAGTGTCATATACGTTAATAATTATTGTTAAACCAATACATTTTTAAATAAATAAAAATAAATCATCGGTATTTAAAAATAAGTACCTATCCTTGTTTTTTGTGTACTTCACATTTTGAAAGTATTTAATTTTTGGTTTACGGAATCCACCTTAGTTTCTATTCTAATATAGAAACATAAAAATAACTCTAATTGGAAATTTAATTTTTGGAAAACAACTTTTAATAATTAAATTAGGCCTTTGCGGACAACATATTATACTTTAAAACTTCTGATCTTCAATGTCTATATTAATCTACATAATATAGACATTGACGTTAAGTGTCAAAATAAATGTTTTTCCTAATATTATAGTCTTGAAAAATCACATAGAACAAAATACCTAACACGTTTCAATAAAATAGAATAAAAACAAAAATATACGTACCAAGAAGCTCTAGAAAATATAATAATAATTAAAAATTATTATATTAAAAAATATAATAATTAATATGTTATTTTAATGATTGGTTTTAATAAAACTTAATTCAAAATGTTCAATACAGGAACTTTAATTTTTTTATTGGTTTTCAAAACAACTCGGCGGCATAGGCCATTAGCCCTTTTATTTTAAAAATTAATAATGAATAGATTTTTTTCAAATATGCTGTAGATGAAAATAAATTATAAATCATTAATCTAAGTTGAACGTAGATACAACTGCACTATTGTTTAAGTCTCTATAGGTTATTTGTATTATGTGGTTTGAAAAAAGCAAAGGTACTTGATATAAAATATAAAAAATAAAGGGCTACGATTTTTTGTCATAATCGGCAATTAAAACAGTAATGACAAAAAATGCAACGGGTATGAAAGTTTTCATTTAAAAATGTGTGCCCCCCTCCCCAAATCACCGTAGTTAGCCTATGTTTTACACTGTGTTTTATCCACTGTAAAGCAGTATTGGATTAAATAGGGAATACAATGTAAATAACTTATGATAATCAGTCATAGACCGCTTTTCCAAAATAAGAGTCGTTTATAATTTGTTGCGTAAACTATAAAATATAAATATTGTGAGATATTGTGTAGAATGTAGATGTTATAAACTATGTTGTACTTTTTCTCCACCCCCTCCCCCAAAAAAGCACTGGAATACTGGATCCGCCATTAGTATCCTGTTCTGTATAATTCGAAAGACAATGATGAAAATAACAACAATTAGGTAGGTATCGATATAATACATACATTTATATGTAATACGACTTGTGCAACGTATCACATAAATAGGCATACATTATTACGCAAATTCGCAATCCAATAAAAACACAAAAAAAGGGGGACGGTGTAGCCGAGTGGATAAGGCGTCGGTTGCGACGCGCACCGTCGCCGGTTCGAACCCGGCTACCGGTGGTTTTTCGCTCCGGGCAAGTCATGGTGTCTGGAGTGATAGACCACCATCCCCCGCCCGGGCATGGCAGAAACCTACGGGTGCCCAATTAGAATTCTGCCAAAACACCCCCCACGGGTAAAAACAACCTACCGAAATCAAACCCTACCACAACCACAACAAACCTACAAACAGCTAATGGCCACAGTTGCCGGGCTTAAAAAGATCAAAATAAAATTTAAAAAAAAAAAAACAAAAATTACATACCCTTTAATTTCCCTAAATAAAAAATGTAAATAGGTTTATGCGTGATTAATTTTATATTAATTAGCTTATAAACCAATTAACATAATATAAGAAAAATAAAATTTAAAAATTACTATATTATCATAAATAAAACGTTAGAAACAATATTTATTTGTACCTATAATAACCATTTACAATATTATACTACTTCATAATATAATATACAGTCGGTACCATCTATAACGACGCCGGTCGTAACGACATTATATAGGGGTATACCAACGTTAATTAAAAAGGGCCCAGGAAAATTCTGTTTATTTATGCATACAAAATAACAGGTTATAACGTCATTGGACATTTGGACGTAACGACAATATCGGCTAATACGATTAAAAAATCGGGACGCAACACACATTTTAATCGTATATAACGACTGTATATTATTATTTTCACAAATGATCGTCTAATATTATCGGTGTAATTACCTACATAGATAATAGGTACCTTCACACGTTTATTATGTAATATTAGGTGCTTTCATGCGTAAACGAGATTGCTATCAACGAGACAGAAATATAATACACAAGGTGGTACAAATTGACAATTGTGAGATATTACCACAAATCTAAAAATATCGGTTTTGATATTTTAGTTATATTAGTGCCGCTGAACGTGTGTGTTTCATTAAAACGTTAAAATGAATAAGCGAAAACATTTTTCTGTCGAAGAAAAAGCGCATATAATTGTTCGTTTGGAGAATAATAAAAAATTGTTTTTCTCGTGCGGGATTTCTCACTACAGTAAAAAATTCTTCTACTTCTTTAAACATTCAAGAAAATAATTTTGAATACCAGAACTTCGAAAATTTTGTAGATATAGACACTGAGGTAGCTACTACAGGAATATTAAGTGACTAGGACATTATGATTACAATATCCAAACCAAACAAGGAAGAAAAAGAAGAAGAAATAACTGATGAAGATAAAGATAATTTAACCGTAGACGAAGCGTATAAATCAGTAGAAAATATTGTTAATTTTTCATTACTAAATAATATTGACTTGAATCAAAATTTTAATTCATTAAAAATCACTGTATACCTACAAAATATGCTATTCAATGATAAATCAAAACAGTTAAAATTACTGACTTCTTAAAATAATTGTGTAATTTTTAATTTTGTTATTGATTAGATTAATTGTGTTTGAAAGATTACATATTTATTTAAATAATATTTTTAATTTAAATTTATAATAAAAATAAAACAATAGGTATATGTATGCATATTGGCTGTTATTAAATATATTATATGTATGTAAATTATATTAATATACTTGTGTACTTTAAAAGTTCATTGTACTAGTAGAATACGAGTATATAATGTATAAATAAAAAAATCAAATTTGGTTGTAATGACATCGGGTTATACCTAACGACGTATATTTTACGGTCCTTTGACCGTCGTTATGGATGATACGGACTGTACATGATTATGATTTTATTGGGATTGACATCAATAAACTACCTACCTATCACATCGTGATCAATTTACCAATTAGTATTTGTTAAATACTTATGAGCATAATGGTTCTTATTATGATTCATAAGCATAATTACTCAATATAGAAAGTTCTAGTATTGCGAACAGAAACGTATCTCCTCTATAGTACAGCCATTGTCTTTTGAGGAGATCAATTGTTAAACTTAACATTATTCTAATTTTATAACATTGTAATGCCTCTTTGATTTGAATTAATTTATTATATTATAATACAATATCTAGATGTGAAACAGAATACTAAACTATATCTTGGTTATGTCATTCCAAAGCACTTAGTTCCGAATTTTTATACAAAACTTTCTCAAGGTTTTATAACAATTTTGAAATGCAATTTTGTTTGTTATTGTAACTTATTACTAGTTACAAGGAAGTTCAGAGATTCAATTTTTGATATCCTTCATATCCATATTTTGATATTTTCACCAACTTTTTTTCAATAAGACAAATCTTAAAACTCATAAATATTTACCTTCATGTTCTTTTTTTGCTATAATAACAAATATATAGCTTACGTTAAATGGGTTCGATTCTAGTAGACCTATCATGATCACTGTAATTTTTTATGCTAATAGGTCTATCATGATTCATTAGCTACTTTTTTTATATATATTATTTTTTTTTTCGGTTTGGGCGATGGAACTTATTTTTTTATCATGTGCGGTCGATTATGCAATCAACAGTATTTTATGCAATTTTAAATCTTTTCTATATAGGCACTTGGTACCTACTTATATAAGAAAGTTATAAGAAAATCCCCAAAATTTAGTGATTAGGTACAACTAAAAGCAAGCGGCTAAGTGGAATTGTCAATATAAAATATTTATGCTCTGACAAAAAACTTGAAATGTAATACAATGTTCCTCATGAGTCATAAGTTTTTGTTAGTGGAAATAAAGTAAATTTGTGCGTTACTACTGTAATTTTTTATGCACGTCTGCAGTCGACATTTTGACAATATTCAATAAAATAAAGAAAATTGGTAATAAAAATAATAGATTATTATAAAAACTTAAAGTTACGTTTTTACAACATTTATCAAAATCTAGAAATTTATCAATTATATTAATCAAAAAACTATAAAATGTTCAATTTTTACAGCTAAGGATTGAAAATTTAAAACAGAGGTTCTCATAAATAGTACATACTACATAGGTAGGTACTGTAACCAAAAAATCTAAAAATGTATAAACAGTTATTTTTTACAGAGATTTTAAGTTCAAATTGTTACGAAATTACATATTAAAACACAGACTAACAATTTTAGTTATTTAGTTGTAATTAAAAAACAATTATTCGTGGATATATAATGAACCTTTTAGGTTATATCTAATCGATCTACTATAGCTTATTGTTACAGATATAATAACCTGTCTATTATTATAAGCAATTCAAAACACAGTAACCTGTAAACTGTTTTAGAAATATAGTAAATTATATTCATTCTAAAAATCAATTAATAAAACAAATTAACAAATAAACATACCTATGTTTTCTAAAAAAAAAAGATAAATGATTAAAATTATATAAATAGGTAGATACAAGCTTATGAAACTATTTGCATCGTATTTTGATAAATATTATAATATTTTAAATATTTTATTATGTAGGTAATTTAAATCAATATAATTAGGTATCTAATTGTAAAACATTTAAATGTTTCCATTTCATAAGTATAATATCAAAGCTTTTTTTTTTAATATTAAAACTAAGAGTCTGAAGGCTTTGAATATTAATGATTTCTCTTCAGAAGTTTAAAATATACATTTTAGCATAATACTGAGGAGGGGGCCACAACAAACATAGTTATTTTCAAATAAATACCTTTATACTTCGCCAATGTTGGGTCAACGGTTTTTTTATCTGAAATTTAATTATACTGGTTTTATAACAGAATAATACTGTATAGTATTTTTCAATGTGAATTATTTAACGAGACTGTTCTCAATTGAAATTTTAGGGCTTTAACATATAACACTAGTGCATGCATATCAACTCACTATAGCTACATAGTTATAGGTACCTAATTGTTGAATTTGAATAATATTTAACTTCCATACGAAGCATTATTTGCACTATTATTGTACTCATATAAAGTGGCTAATTATTATAATTTTTATAGCTAAGGATTGAAAATTTAAAACAGAGGTTCTCATAAATAGTACATAGGTAGGTACTGTAACAAAAAATTCTAAAAATATATAAACAGTTATTTTTTAAAGAGATTTTAATTTCAAATTGGAACGAAATTACATATTAAAACACAGACTAACAATTTTAGTTATTTTGTTGTAATTCAAAAACAAGTATTCGTGGATATATGAACCTTTTAGATTATATCTAATCGATCTACTATAGCTCATTGTTACGAGTACAATAACCTGTCTATTATTATAAGCAATTCAAAACACAGTAACCTGTAAACTGTTTTAGAAATATAGTAGATAATATTCCTTCTATAAATGAATTATTAAAACACATTAACAAATAAACATAGGTAGGTACTTATGTTTTCCAAAAAATAAAGATAAATGATAAATGATTAAAATTATATAAATAGGTAGATACAAGCTTATGAAATTATTTGCATCGTATTTTGATAAATATTATAATATTTT
The DNA here is from genome assembly GCA_027563435.1 of Nasonovia ribisnigri. Lineage (NCBI taxonomy): Eukaryota > Metazoa > Arthropoda > Insecta > Hemiptera > Aphididae > Nasonovia > Nasonovia ribisnigri. The sequence continues at coordinate 494,880 of JANEHU010000586.1, forward strand.
AAATATTTTATTATGTAGGTAATTTAAATCAATATAAATAGGTATCTAATTGTAAAACATTTAAATGTCTCCATTTCATAACTATAACTTCAATGAGTTTTTTTTTAATATTAAAACTAAGAGTCTTAAGGCTTTGAATATTAATGATTTCTCTTCAGAAGTTTAAAATATAAATTTTAGCATAATACTGAGGAGGGGGCCACAACAAACATAGTTATTTTCATATAAATACCTTTAGAATTCACCAATGTTTGGTCAGCGGTATTTTTATCTGAAATTTAATTATACTGGTTTTATAACAGAATAATACTGTATAGTATTTTTCAATGTAAATTTTTTAATAAGACTGTCCTCTAATGAAATTTTAGGGCTTTAACATATAACACTAGTGCATGCATATCAACTCACTATAGCTACATAGTTATAGGTACCTAATTGTTGAATTTGAATAATATTTAACTTCCATACGAAGCATTATTTGCACTATTATTGTACTCATATAAAGTGGCTAATTATTATAATTTTTATAGCTAAGGATTGAAAATTTAAAACAGAGGTTCTCATAAATAGTACATAGGTAGGTACTGTAACAAAAAATTCTAAAAATATATAAACAGTTATTTTTTACAGAGATTTTAATTTCAAATTGGAACGAAATTACATATTAAAACACAGACTAACAATTTTAGTTATTTTGTTGTTATTCAAAAACAAGTATTTGTGGATATATGAACCTTTTAGGTTATATCTAATCGATCTACTATAGCTCATTGTTACGGGTACAATAACCTGTCTATTATTATAAGCAATTCAAAACACAGTAACCTGTAAACTGTTTTAGAAATATAGTAGATTATATTCCTTCTATAAATGAATTAATAAAACATATTAACAAATAAACATAGGTAGGTACTTATGTTTTCCAAAAAATAAAGATAAATGATAAATGATTAAAATTATATAAATTGGTAGATACAAGCTTATGAAATTATTTGCATCGTATTTTGATAAATATTATAATATTTTAAATATTTTATTATGTAGGTAATTTAAATCAATATAAATAGGTATCTAATTGTAAAACATTTAAATGTCTCCATTTCATAACTATAACTTCAATGAGTTTTTTTTTAATATTAAAACTAAGAGTCTTAAGGCTTTGAATATTAATGATTTCTCTTCAGAAGTTTAAAATATAAATTTTAGCATAATACTGAGGAGGGGGCCACAACAAACATAGTTATTTTCATATAAATACCTTTAGAATTCACCAATGTTTGGTCAGCGGTATTTTTATCTGAAATTTAATTATACTGGTTTTATAACAGAATAATACTGTATAGTATTTTTCAATGTAAATTTTTTAATAAGACTGTCCTCTAATGAAATTTTAGGGCTTTAACATATAACACTAGTTTTTTTTTAATATTAAAACTAAGCTTAAGGCTTTGAATATTAATGATTTCTCTTCAGAAGTTTAAAATCATAATACTGAGGAGGGGGCCACAACAAACATAGTTATTTTCATATAAATACCTTTAGCTGTTTGGTCAGCATATCTGAAATTTAATTATACTGGTTTTATAACAGAATAATACTGTATAGTATTTTTCAATGTTTTTTTAATAAGACTGTCCTCTAATGAAATTTTAGGGCTTTAACATAAACACTAGTGCATGCATATCAACTCACTATAGCTACATAGTTATAGGTACCTAATTGATGAATTTGAATAATATTTAACTTCCATACGAAGCATTATTTGCACTATTATTGTACTCATATAAAGTGGCTAATTATTATAATTTTTATAGCTAAGGATTGAAAATTTAAAACAGAGGTTCTCATAAATAGTACATAGGTAGGTACTGTAACAAAAAATTCTAAAAATATATAAACAGTTATTTTTTAAAGAGATTTTAATTTCAAATTGGAACGAAATTACATATTAAAACACAGACTAACAATTTTAGTTATTTTGTTGTTATTCAAAAACAAGTATTCGTGGATATATGAACCTTTTAGGTTATATCTAATCGATCTACTATAGCTCATTGTTACGGGTACAATAACCTGTCTATTATTATAAGCAATTCAAAACACAGTAACCTGTAAACTGTTTTAGAAATATAGTAGATTATATTCCTTCTATAAATGAATTAATAAAACATATTAACAAATAAACATAGGTAGGTACTTATGTTTTCCAAAAAATAAAGATAAATGATAAATGATTAAAATTATATAAATAGGTAGATACAAGCTTATGAAATTATTTGCAACGTATTTTGATAAATATTATAATATTTTAAATATTTTATTATGTAGGTAATTTAAATCAATATAATGAGGTATCTAATTGTAAAACATTTAAATGTCTCCATTTCATAACTATAATTTCAATGCGTTTTTTTTTAATATTAAAACTAAGGTCTTAAGGCTTTGAATATTAATGATTTCTCTTCAGAAGTTTAAAATATACATTTTAGCATAATACTGAGGAGGGGGCCACAACAAACATAGTTATTTTCATATAAATACCTTTAGAATCCACCAATGTTTGGTCAGCGATATTTTCATCTGAAATTTAATTATACTGGTTTTATAACAGAATAATACTGTATAGTATTTTTCAATGTGAATTTTTTAATAAGACTGTCCTCTAATGAAATTTTAGGGCTTTAACATGTAACACTAGTGCATGCATATCAACTCACTATAGCTACATAGTTATAGGTACCTAATTGATGAATTTGAATAATATTTAACTTCCATACGAAGCATTATTTGCACTATTATTGTACTCATATAAAGTGGCTAATTATTATAATTTTTATAGCTAAGGATTGAAAATTTAAAACAGAGGTTCTCATAAATAGTACATAGGTAGGTACTGTAACAAAAAATTCTAAAAATATATAAACAGTTATTTTTTACAGAGATTTTAAGTTCAAATTGGAACGAAATAACATTAAAACACAGACTAACAATTTTAGTTATTTTGTTGTAATTCAAAAACATTATTCGTGGATATATGAACCTAAAAGGTTATATCTAATCGATCTAATATAGCTTATTGTTGCAGGTATAATAACCTGACTTATGATAATTTCATAGACAAGGGCGTCCTGGGTGGCTGGGAATGCAATGCAGCATACGTTTTACCATCCAGGTAATGTTTTGGTGTCAGAAAGTTATATGAAAAAAAAAATACCAAATATATATTTTCCTATAATAATTTAATGAATAAATATTTGCTTGGGCTATGACCAAATATCCAAATATAAAAATTTTAATTATTTTAAATTTAGTTTTAAGATCATTATGTCAATCCTTAATTCTTATACACATATAAATCATGTCTAATATACTTCAAAAAAAGGATGTAAAACAATTATGTATATGTTAATAACATACAATTAACTTACCCATAAGGTCAAGGCATTTCATTAGAAGATCTATTACATTTTTAAATTATTCAAACAAAATTATTTAAAATTAGCTAAGCTTTAGAAGGAACCATGGAAAATGTATGAATTTAATAGTTCACTAATTTTAAATGATCCAATCATGGGCCACTGAATCTTACTAGTCATTTTATACGCACTTGTTAAGACACTTTGCTAATAGCTAAAATAATTAATAAATATTACAAGTTGACATTAATGTAGAAAATGTTAGTCAGTAATGAGTTTCGTATTTTCATTGCATGTCCCACCCAACTCAATCTATCTTTATAATAATAATATATTCAATGATTTCAATGATCTTTTCATTGTATATTACTTCTAACTCTTTTTTTTAACAATGGAAACCCGTAAAACGACACGATTGCGTATGCAACGTTGCCAAATTTATAAATATACAAAAAGTTCATCATGTATAAACAATATACATTATACTTACATATTATATTTATTATTTCCTATGTTATTGTATTACCTAAGTATACTAAAAAATAAAGATAAATGATAAATGATTAAAATTATATAAATAGGTAGATACAAGCTTATGAAATTATTTGCATCGTATTTTGATAAATATTATAATATTTTAAGTATTTTATTATGTAGGTAATTTAAATCAATATAATTAGGTATCTAATTGTAAAACATTTAAATGTCTCCATTTCATAAGTATAATTTCAAAGCTTTTTTTTTTAATATTAAAACTAAGAGTCTTAAGGCTTTGAATATTAATGATTTCTCTTCAGAAGTTTAAAATATACATTTTAGCATAATACTGAGGAGGGGGCCACAACAAATATAGGTATTTTCTATTAAATACCTTTATACTTCGCCAATGTTGGGTCAGCGGTATTTTCATCTGAAATTTAATTATACTGGTTTTATAACAGAATTATACTGTATAGTAGGTATTTTTCAATGTGAATTATTTAACGAGACTGTTCTCTAATGAAATTTTAGGGCTTTAACATACAACACTAGTGCATGCATATCAACTCACTATAGCTACATAGTTATAGGTACCTAATTGTTGAATTTGAATAATATTTAACTTCCATACAAGCATTATTTGCACTATTATTGTACTTATATAAAGTTGCTTATTGGGATGAAATACAGTAACATTTGAAGATCGGACATTAACAAGACATTATTTATTTATTTTTTAGGTTGATACTTTGGTACGTCAGACATTATTTATAATGTATAAATAAAAAAATAAAATTTGGTTGTAATGACATCGGGTTATACCTAACGACGTATATTTTACGGTCCTTTGACCGTCATCGTTATGGTTGATACGGACTGTACATGATTATGATTTTATTGGGATTGACATCAATAAACTACCTACCTATCACAATATCACATCGTGATCAATTTACCAATTAGTATTTGTTAAATACTTATGAACATAATGGTTCTTATCATGATTCATAAGCATAATTACTCAATATAGAAAGTTGAAAGTTCTAGTATTGCGAACAGAAACGTCATTTATTTTAATCCAATATCTAGATGTGAACTAATCACATGAAGTTCATCAGTTGTTTCTTTCTATTAAAGTTAAAATGTGTGTCCAACTATATTATTACCTTAAGAACTCTCTCCTTATTATAGCACAGCCATTCCATTGGCTTTTGAAGAGATTAATTGTTAAACTTAAAATGATTCTAATATTATAAGTTTATAACATTGTAATGCATCTTTGATTTGAATTAATTTATTATATTATAATACAATATCTAGATGTGAAACAGAATACTAAACTATATCTAGGTTATGTCATTCCAAAACACTTAGTTCCGAATTTTTATACAAAACTTTCTCAAGGTTTTATAACAATTTTGTAATGCAATTTTGTTTGTTAATGTAAGTTATTACTAGCTACAAGGAAGTTCAGAGATTCAATTTTTGATATCCTTCATATCCATATTTTGATATTTTCACCAACTTTTTTTCAATTAGACATATCTTAAAACTCATAAATATTTACCTTCATGTTCTTTTTTTATTATAATAACAAATATATAGCTTACGTTAAATGGGTTCGATTCTAGTAGACCTATCATGATCACTGTAATTTTTTATGCGCGTCTGCAGTCGACATTTTGACAATATTCAATAAAATAACGAAAATTGGTAATAAATAATAATAGATTATTATAAGAACTTAAAGTTACATTTTTACAACATTTATCAAAATCTAGAAAATTATCAATTATTTTATTTAAAAAATTATAAAATGTTCAATTTTTATAGCTAAGGATTGAAAATTTAAAACAGAGGTTCTCATAAATAGTACATAGGTAGGTGCTGTAACCAAAAAATCTAAAATTATATAAACAGTTATTTTTTACAGAAATTTTAAGTTAAAATTGGAATGAAATAACATATTAAAACACAGACTAACAATTTTAGTTATTTTGTTGTAATTCAAAAACATTATTCGTGGATATATGAACCTACAAGGTTATATCTAATCGATCTGATATAGCTTATTGTTACAGGTATAATAACCTGACTTATGATAATTTTAATGTCATGGGCGTCCTGGGTGGCTGGGAATGCAATGCAGCATACGTTTTACCATCCAGGTAATGTTTTGGTGTCAGAAAGTTACATGAAAAAAAAATATCAAATATATATTTTCTTATAATAATTTAATGAATAAATATTTGCTTGGGTTATGACCAAAGCATAAATTATCCAAGCATAAAAATTTAAATTATCTTAAATTTAATTTTAAGATCATTATGTCAATCCTTAATTCTTATACACATTTAAATCATGTTTAATATACTTCAAAAAAAGGATGTAAAAAAATTATGTATATGTTAATAACATACAATTAACTTACTCGTAATTCCAATATAGTTCGTTAGAAGATCTATTAAATTTTTAAATTATTCAAACAAAATTATTTAAAATTAGCTAAGCTTTAGAAGGAACCATGGAAAATGTATGAATTTAAAAGTTCACTAATTTTAAATGACCCAATCATGGGCCACTGAATCATACTAAACATTTTATACGCACTTGTTAAGACACTTTGCTAATAGTTAAAATAATTAATAAATACTACAAGTCAACATTGATGTAGAACGTCTTAGTCAGTAATGAATTTCGTATCTTCATTGCATGTCCCGCCAAACTCAATCTATCTTTATGATAATAATATATTCAATGATCTTTTCTTTGTATATTACTTCGAACTCTTTATTTTTACTCCTCATGCGCTCTCCTGTTATATAACATATTTTATTGGCCAAAAATCTACCGTTATATTTTTCTTTCTTGTAAGTTGAAATAATAATTCTTTTTAATATGATTTCTTCTGTGTGCATGTTTCAGACCCATACACTCTTATTTTGTACACGTGTAAGCTTCTTTATAATTTACCTTTTCGAGAACACGATTGCGTATGTTTGCTGAATAACAATGAAAACCCTTAAAACGACACAATTGCGTATGCAACTTTGCCAACTGTATAAATATACAAAAAGTTCACCATGTATAAACAGTATACATTATACTTACATATTATATTTCTTAAAACTGTTTTATTTGCTTAAACGTTGATATGTACATTTGATAAACCGGTTTAAGCAAATAAAACTGTTTTAAGTTCTTAAACTATATAGCGCGAGGGTTTTAACTTTCAAAACGGTTTGGTGTTAAACCGTTTTAACGCCATCATATAAACGGCAGGAATACGATTGAGAACGGTCATTACTGGCGATACCTTTTTCAGACACTTTTGACTATTACGATTGAGAACGCTTAGTTTTTATATTTCCTCACAACGTTGCCAAACTTTACCATATAAAAATCGGCTATGGATAGCCTATATTAATATATACGACTCTTAGTACTCCTCACACACGACTGTCTATGTGACATTCGTTATCTAAGAGGACGCTACCCATGCATTTGTTGTTTCCGTCTTACACACGCACGACATAGCAAAATGTTGTTCACTAGTTTCAATAGTATGCTGTTAGTTTTGATACTAGAGGCAATTGACCTATTATCAAAATTTTAGGTAAGAACATTATCTGTGCTTAAGCGTTGGCTTTTATTCGATATTTTAATTTTCAAGCAAGATATGGGTATGTGAAATGCCAAAAAATAAAAATTCTCATATCTCGCTTGAAAATTAAAATATCGAATAAAAGCCAACGCTTAAGCACAGATAATGTTCTTACCTAAAAGTTTGATAATAGGTCAATTGCCTCTAGTATCAAAACTAACAGCATACTATTGAAACTAGTGAACAACATTTTGCTATGTCATGCGTGTGTAAGACAGAAACAACAAATGCATGGGTAGCATCCTCTTAATCAGATAATACATTTATCCATTAATAATGATACCTAATTTATATAAATACAACGATAACGAATTGTTTGAAACGAATAATCAAAAGAAGTACCTATTACTCAGTACGTAGTTCCCCGTGTTGTGCGTTGTGTTATGCCAAATATTTACTTTAAAAAAATGGAAAATAACCAAGATAATATAAGACTTATAACCTCTGAGCGTGGTGGAAATTTAATTGTTTTTAACAAATATAAACACCGTTTCATTAGACGGAGAAAAGACAATATTGAGAAGTGGACATGCACCAATAACAAATGCACAGCAAGTTTATTACTTGAAAATGTTGGTGAAAATAAATTATCTGTTAAAGAAGTTTTAGGTGAGCATTTTCACCCTACGATAGCTACTTCAAAAATTGAACGTCAAGTGTTAAGGGAAAATTGTAAGAGGAAAGCAGTGGAATTAGTTTCGACTAGACCAGTCAAAATTATTCGTATGGAACTCATGAAAGGCATTGACACTTCTGTCCTTCTACATAAAGATTTAAAATCTGTTCGAAAAGCAATTTATTGTGAAAAAAGAAAAATATATCCTGCTTTACCAAGAATCTTATTGATGCTGTTACTGAACTTCGAAAAATGAAGACTAATGATGTTTTTAAATATAGAGATCAACAATTTATTTATGTACACGACGAAAAAAATTTAATTTGCATTACGACTAGTGATAATCTATATTTTATGGTGAATTGCACTACTTTTTTGGCTGACGGAACTTTTGATTTCGCACCAAATCATTTTTTACAAATGTATACTATACACTGTTATCAAAATAGATATTATATTTCACTAGTTTTCTTTTTCTTGGAAAATAAATCAAAAACAACTTATATTGACATGTGGAATTATTTAAAGGATTTATGCCTAATAACTACGTCTCAAGTTTTAGAAATTAAATATCTACATTTAGATTTTGAAATTGGCGCACATGAAGCGGTACGTGAAACATTTCCCGGTGTTAAAATATTTGGGTACCGTTTTCATTTAGCTCAAGCTTGGTGGCGTAAAGTAAGATTTATTTACTATTTTTTGTTTTTTTTGTCTATAAATTTTAATAAAATGTTGATAAATTATAAATTATTGTAATGATTAAACAATTATAAAATGTCAATTTGTATAGTTAAGGGTTGAACGTTTTTTTTAATAACGTGTTTTCAGATTAATGAAGACAACATTTTAAAGAATGCTTACAAAGACGAGAATAGTGAATTTGGTAATTGGCTGAAAATGTTTTTCGGACTACCATTTCTGCAACATACAGAAATAGAAGATGGTTTTATACAGCTAATGGCGTTATGTCCAAATGAATTATATGGTCATAGATTTTCTGATTATATTTTAAAAACATATGTTGAACCAGATTGCTTATTTCCTCCAGTTTTATGGGCGAAAGAACCATCTCAACATCCTAGGTAAATTTGTACAGCAAATATTGAACATTTCAGAAAATATATTATGCATAATTTTCATTTTTAGGACTACTAATGCCACCGAAAGTTTTCATCGAACTTTTAACAGACAGTTTTATTGCACACGTCCACCTATATACGCTGTGATACAAACTTTACTCGAAACGTCTTTAAAACTCAATACTATTCAACAGGGTATTGCTCAAAGCACATCAAGATCAGAACAAGAAAAAATTTCAAAAACAATACAGTCATAATATAGTAACTACTGTCAAAATAAATCTTCGGAAGGATTAATAAAATATTTATCGTATCTGGGAAATCTTTATAGGGGAATTAAATTGTAAATTATTTTTAAATTTTTGTATTATTGATAGGTATGTGTATTGACATGCAATTTTACTTATGTTTTTAAATTTCTAAGCTTTTGTATTATAGGTATTTATGTATATTGACATGACATTTTTAAAATTTATAATTTTTAATTATTTTATTTTGATTTGAATATAATTCGGCAACGTTGCACTTAATTTCGTTCTCAATAGTACTGTTTTTTTGGGGATCGGTGGTTATTTCATTGTTCCATTTCGAGTGATCTCAATCGTACGCTAAAAAAGGTCGAACGTTCTCAATCGTATTACAGCCATAAACGCAGTAAATGATCAGCAATATAAAAGTAAGTTCAAAAATATATAAGAAAAAACCTAAACATTATTTAAAATAAGTAACGATATGAACTGTTTATGAGAATCGTATTTTTAAATTTTCAATTCTTAACTATACAAATTGAACACTTTATAATTTTTAATTTATTATTTATTTATTTTAATTTTTAATAAACTTTATATTTTTTTCACCGTTTTGCAGCCTCATGAGCAGCAACTTCAAAATCGACATGCAATTGTTTTATATTTAACAATTCAGATGAATATCTTGAGCTTAATTCAATTAAATATGTCCATATTTGAATATAAGTTTCTTTGCATTTATCAATTAAAAAAAATAAGCCAAAGGTAAATAATAACCGTTTCTTAATCCGTGTATCGTATAAAGTTGCATAAAATACTCGGGTGCGTCTTCAAAAGTACCATCTTCAAATACATCTTCACACTGTAACAGTAAATTAATATTTGTCTTCGTTGTAATACAAATAAATTGCAAATCGTCTGGCACGTGAACAAATTTTTCTTTTTTGAATTTAATACCACCATTTTCTTTCATTTTTCTAAACTGAAGTATAGCACAGGTTAACGAATCTGGGAAAGGAGGATAATTTTTGCGTCTTTTATCATACATGGCTTTTCTTATTGATTTTATATTTGAATGTGGCACTTCAAAATCTGTTGCCATCAGCTCAGATCTGATAATTTTTGATGGTCTAATTGAAATTGAGTCATCTGCTTTACGTTTACAATTTTCTCGTAAAATTTGGTGTTCGATTTTCTCCATTGTATTTAAAATATGTCTGTGCTCACCCAACATTGATAATACTTTTGAACGGCCACTGCAGTCTGATAATACACTGGCATAACATGTCCTGTTTGTGCACAACCATTTAACTTGTCCGTCTTTTCGTTGTCTTATAAAACGATATTTGTTTGTACCAACTAATGGCAAGTCTTTTCCGCGTTCCGACGTAATTATTTTTATTATTTCATTTTCCATTTTAAATAACACAATTATACTACACTTTATACTACACTTTATACTACGCTCAGATCGTTCGTCGGTCAACTACAGCGGTTTAAGTAGTGTGAACTTTAATTTCACGATAATCGCGATAATCATTTGATATTTCCAGTTTCGTGTCTATATGTGACTTACGGCTAGCATGACAACGTTGCACAAAAATAACGTACGCAATTGTGTTATAAAAAAGGTTGAAAAAGGTACCGCCGATAAGCAGCGTACGCAATCGTATTCTACCCATTTATATCATATAAAATATTTTATAACTATTGTAAATTACTATTTCTATGTTTATTAATAATTAGTTAAAAATATTACTTTTACACAAATCTAAAATAAAATAATTTTTATTAATCAATGTTGTCTTTTTACAACAAATTACGTAAATCATTAAAATGATTTAACCATCTGTCCGATTATTTTGTATATGTAATATGTCATTCAATTTTTAAGCAACTACCTATATAATAATTATGCTCTAAAGTTCTCTACCTCTATAAAAAAAATGATTTGAATGATTATTGAAAATATGAATTAATTGTTACTTGCCTAAAGCAAAAATTGCTTGACTCAAATTTCAATTTGTCAAACAAATGTTATGAGTTTTGACATTTGAAATAACTTATATTTGTTATACTTCAGTTTATATACTAAAATAAGCCTATACAAAAGAATTGTTAGACTATATAATCTTTTCTCCGAAATCATAAATAATAATTTTTTTAAAACATTGCTATGTAAAACATTTTTATTAACTACCTATAACCTATACCATATTATATAAAATTTAAATTTAAAAAATTGTTATAGGTAGTTCCTGTTTGTCTCTAGACTATCGTAAAAAACCACTAATTGGTTTTCGTTTTTAAATTAATTTTGAAGTATTATACAAATCATTATTCATTGATGATAAATAAAAATTATATAAAAATTATAATATAAATATAGTTATTGTAAATCAATAAATTAATCCTTACCTCTTAATATGTTTTCGTTTGGAACACATTTTATAACCGTATTAACCTCTGCAATTATATTATAAATGTAAAAATTGCTTGTCTCGAATTTTAATTTATCAAACAAATGTTATGAGCAGGGCTCGGAACCTTATGTATTTGCATATTTCTTAGGAAGCTGCATATTTGACACAAATTCGTAAATTCGTTTCATAGTACCTATATATAATCTAAATACAAAATACTAGAATAAGCTTATACAAATGAAATGTCAGACTATATAATCTTTTCTAAAAAATCAAAATTAATATTTTTTTAAAAACATTTCTATGTATAACAAAATTAATTATCTATAACATATTATGTAAAATTAAAAATTATTAAATGGTTTATAGTTTCTGTTTGTCTATTATTGTAAAATAACACTAATTGGTTTTCGCTTTAAAATTAATTCTAAGTATTATACAAACCTTTATTTACTGCTGTTAAATAAAAACAAAATAAAATTTATAACACAAATTTAATATTGTTGTAAATAAATAAGCCAATCTTTACTTGAAGGTTCAGGTAAATGTTTATTAGTAGCTGCAGCCATAGCCCAAACCGAAATTACTATAAATGTTATTAAATACTGCTTAAAGAAAACCATTTTTTATTAAAAAATAATGCGGACTTGAACAATAATTATTAAAACAATATCTACTAAGCTCTTACTCCTCGGTTACTTTAATAAGCGATAGTTTGTTTCTGATCCATACTACATCGGAACGAAATAAGTATTTAAAATAAGTTGTTTGTTTAGTAACAACTAATATAATATAACACGAGAATAATAATACAGTCCATTTGTCGATGAACGCCATATTTTTTTTATCACTTCGGTAAATGGTATTTTAGCCATGCCAACTTAATTGTATATTGATCTAACCTAGTTCGAGCGTAACAGCCAACAGGTATAACAATATAATAACTAACTACATATTTGGGCGAAAGGGACCTAGCAGTTAGTTATTCTTTTCTATGGGACCTAGTCTCACAGCAATGCCACAAGACACAGGCGGGCTGCTCCCCTAATTTTCCTCACGCCATGTGGTGGACTGGCCCTGTAAAAGTCTATAGACCCCCACTCAACATAGAAGGCCACCCCGTTCAGGAAAATTCAGAGAAGCAATTGCAGGTATTTTTATCATAAGAATAATATAATTCCAACTCTAATGACACCAACAATATATTATTATCAAGGCAGAGGCGCAAACTAATTAAAATTATGGGGGGGCAAAACAAAAGTATTCAATACCCACCTATTAAAAAAAAAATTTTCACTTTGCTCACTTACATATAAATAATAATATTAAAATATATCAAATAAAAATATGTCACGCAGAACATTGTAAATTACGTAGTATAAGTGTATTGATGCATGCTTATTGTAATGCCTAAAAATTGACCATCGAGTATCAATCAGTTAACCACCTACCTACCAAATGAAGGGGGGGCAGTTGCCCCCCTAGCACCCCTAGATTTGCGCCTCTGTATCAAGGAATATTGATTTATAGTATTCTATAAAATTAGAAATTATTATCAAATTCAGAAATTACAGTTGAAGATAATAAAGATTTAAGACGTGCTATCCCTTATGAGACCCCTTGGCGCGTATTGATGAAGAGCCCTGTACCCCTCGCCCCCCGTACACCGTAATACAAATCACGGAGTTTCGTACCCCTGGTCTTAAGCCGCGTACACACTTGTAACATTTTCTGTTACGCCGTAACGCCGTAACGCCGTAACACCGTTCCACCAGTTGTCGGTAAATTGAGTCGCATCAAAGGATGTTACGCGCAAATTTTACAAGTGTTACAAGACCGTAACGGCGTAACATAAACCACTACGGTAACAATGGTTATCTGTTATTCCTATCAATAAAACTTCATTATCACTGTTCCATTTTGTTTTTATCACAGATATATAAAAATAAAATGGGACCGCCCATCCCAGGGTACCGTTTTTCGTCAGTGCGCGTGCAATTACCAATGTGCCGTTTTTAATATTTTTCACCGTGTTCCCCGAGGTGGCGCACAACTAAACCTATATATTCGGAAAGCCGGGAAAATTTCCTATAAAATGAAAATAAATCTACGATCTATGCGACTTTCGGGGACATAGTAATCGGCGACCGCCCATCCCAGGGTACCGTTTTTCGTCAGTGCGCGTGCAATTACCAATGTGCCGTTTTTAATTTTTTTCACCGTGTTCCCCGAGGTGGCGCACAACTTCAAACAAACTCTACGATCATTTACTTATCTTTATTATCATGAGCCACCATAAATTGGTGGCTTCCAAAAATTGAAGGCAAATTAAAATAGGAGTAAGTATAATCATAGGCGCCCGCAGAAATTTTTCTAGGGGGGGGGGGGCAATGTTAGGATTTGAGGATAAATATTATAATTTTACTAGGTGTTTTAAAATAATAATCTTTTTTATTATACTCGTATACAATATATTATATTTTATTATGTTACAACTTATTTTATAATTAATATAGGTATTAGATACATAGGTACCAGTGTTGAGACTTATCTAGATAAATTTATCTAGATAATTATCTAGATAAACAATTACTCATCTATTATCTTATCTAGATTACTATTTTGCCATTTATCTATTGGTTATCTAAGATGACATATTTTCTTATCTAGATAAATTTATCTAGATAAATTTATTTAAATCGTATACATTTTTCATGAATAATATTAATTTTTTTACTAAAATTTTCTATCAAAGCCGAGGACAGAACATTATCCAACAGTACATATTATATTCATAATGAGTTTTAACCTAAGACCAGTAAGACCTAAGTGGCTTTAGACTTATAAACTAGGACATTAGACACTAGGCGATATATTTTAATTTTTAATCGCTGCGTTTCCGAAGATAAAGGCGCACGTGATTAATTCGCCAGTCGCCACACAAAATAATAATATAAATAATATTATATAATATTATTAAAATTGAATTCATGGTATCATTGATTATAAATACTACTATACTAGTACCTATTTATAAACGATGCGGGTATTAACGGTTGACGATTTCAACAATAATTGTTTTTAAATTATTCGCCTAGGCTATACATATGGAAAAACACTAAAAATAGCTTTCCATACGAAAAGATAAGACTGTTTATTGATTAGACATGTGATAGGTAGTAGGTTGTAGGTACCTATTAACTATAAGTTACTTTATGTTCACACTTCACATAGGTAAAGAAGTTCCATAGTAAGTACAAACATTTTTTAGTATAATATTCAAATAACAAATAACATTTGTTATTTGAATATTATACTAAAAAATTTTCATCTACAATATTATCTAGATAAAGTTAGATTATCTTTATCTTATCTAGATAAATGTAAAATATATTTATCTTTATCTGTATCTAGATACATTTTTATAAAATTATCTGTATCTTATCTAGATGAAATTTTCGTTATCTATTCTCAACACTGATAGGTACATAGGTATAAGTAAAAGGTAAAGGTAACTAATTTTCAAAAAGAAATTGTAATCGTCTCACATCTCTTCCGAAACGATCTACAATTTCTTCATAATATTTGTTATTATTAATTAGATCAATTATCGTAGATTTATGTACATTCATCATGCATAAAGCATCGAGTCTTTCGTTAGTCATGGTAGAGCGTATCCAGGTTGTAACCCTCCGCAAAGTGCTGAAAGACCGCTCAGCAGTACAAGTAGTTGCCGGGAAACTAAGGCCAATACAAATTGCCGAAAATACTGATGGGTAAAATATTTCTGATTCTTTTAGTATACCTAGTACATTCTTTGATTTCTGAATATTTGAGCGATTGTCATACCAAATCATTGATTCAGCTGCAAAATTGTCTAGAAAAGAACTATACTTTTTTGAAATTTTTTCAGTAAGCGATCTATATTGAATTTCATCGAGCTTACTCATATATTCTGGTAATAATCGAAAAATAGAATAAGGTACTTCATTTTCTTCTGAAAATCGTTCTTTAAGGGATAATATTAATGAATCAACATATCGAATAAAAATATTAATTTTAAAATAACTTTCAGCACAATCAGCAAGTACATTTGCTCTATATATTTGTTTTTTGGCAATTCTTGGTATAATTATTTTAATATCTGATACAGCTAAACTACTTTCCATTTTACCCCAAAGAACATTAAAAGTAACATCTGCAGACTCTCGATGTTTTTGAAATATTTGAGTAAGCGTAGTTATTTGTTTTTTTACAGTTAATAGATTCTGATTAACCCCTTGGAGTACATTAGCAACTGGTTCTAACATAGAAGAATATTCAGCCATAACAAACAAACAAACTAAAAATGTTGAATTAGTACAAGAATTATACAATTGAAAAGCACGATTTTTGTTATTACGGTTTACGTCACTTTCCGATAGTTTTTAACGCTTCTAATATTATATTGATGTTTTCTTTAAATATCCTTATACTTTTATACTTGGCTGTCCAGCGCGTTTCGCAGAATAGAGGAATGTTTGGAATGTATTTTCTTCTTAAAGGACTTTCTCGAAAAAAATTTATTGAATATTTTATTGTTCCAACCGTGTTACGAATTTCGGAAACATCGCTCAAGTCATTAATAACTAAATTCAACTTATGAGAATTACAATGAAAAAAGTTTGCGTTTGGATATTTATCTTCAATTCGTTTTCTAACTCCACTTATTTTTCCCGCCATAGTAGAACAACCGTCATAGGCTTGACCGACCATTTTTGATAGATTAAGCCCAAATTTTATGAGAGTGGACAGAATTTGTTCAGATATAGTTTCGGCATCCAAACGTTGCAATGATACAAAGCCTAAAAATTCTTCCCTTACACAGAATTCGCCAGTTGACATTTTATGCAAGAATCGTACTCCTAACGAAAGCTGCTCATCTATAACGGATATATCACATGATTCATCAGCAATGACTGAAAAGAACTGGCTTTCCTTTACATCTTTAATTATATATTCTAGTAACACTTCATTGCATATATTTATAAGTTCGTTTTGAATCCTATGTGAAGTATAAGTTGCATTTGCTGCAGAATTTTGCAAATGGTCATTTAAAATAGTATCTCCTGCGTCTACTCTAAATTTTAATAAGCTATTGAAGATAGCAGTCTCGTCAGTTTTTCCTCTTAAAGGCATGTTGTGTATACCACAAAAAACTATTGTTTTGATTATGGGTATTAGTTTCGCTCTATTTGACTCTATTGTTTGTTGTTGAGCAGAACTCATAAGTTGAATAACACTTTTTTTATTATTTTCTAAAATATTACAAAAGTTATTTGCTCTATTGGTTGAGTCACGGTGCCATTTAGATTGAAGATGAAGTTTCACAGAGCCATGGAAGTCTTTATATTTCGTAAATTCATTAATAATAAATCGACCTTGCACTCCTCTGTACTGACAAGTAACACTTTTTTAACGTATAAATAATTATATAAATGTATTTATCATATAAAATTAAATTATTATGAAACCCCTAGCTCCATATTAAATTCCAGTCTACAACACTCTTCTGGTCTCAATAGCATACTACATAGTAAATTTGGGTTCAAAAGTTATTGTAGTTGAATTAGTAATTACCATTCTATGTAATAAGCTTTAATAATAACATTTTATCAAACTTAGGTAACAACACGTGCAAATGTGTTTACTTGAACAATACAAATTTGAATTATAATTTTATAATCTTATGTATTAAATCTAAAATTTTAAAAGGATACAACAGTATTGTGTTTAATAACAGAATCTACGATGATTTTTTGTCATAGATCATAATGCTTTAACAGTAAAGGTAGACAGCAGGACTGGAATGGATAAATGATTTATTCTTGTCATCAAATTAATTTTGTAACAGCTTGTGAGTTTAAATCTGCTATTCATGCTGAAACTCAATTAAAAAATACACATTTCTATAAACTATAAAGGAATGTTTTTATCGTTATTCATTACATTTTACAGTTTTTAATACTCATTTGAAAAGTAACCCTTAGTAGTAAATATTCAATGATATATTAATGTACAATGGACAATGATGTTTATGTAGTATTCCAACATCATCTTCGTATGATAAAATACTTACTGATCCCAGCATAATGAATCATTTGATACATATATTTTATATTAAATGGGAGAGTTTTATAACATCAAAAAAAAAACATTAAAATCATTGTAATGAAAGTTTGCAAACTTTTTATAAATCAAAATTTACAACAAAGCAAGAATGTTTTAATAATTATTCACAACATTTGTATGATATGGGGGTATTATTAATACCTATTATGTATTTTTATTTTATTACAGTTAATAAATAATTTGTCAACATCATATTGAAATATATTACA
This sequence comes from Nasonovia ribisnigri, assembly GCA_027563435.1. Lineage (NCBI taxonomy): Eukaryota > Metazoa > Arthropoda > Insecta > Hemiptera > Aphididae > Nasonovia > Nasonovia ribisnigri. The sequence goes on from JANEHU010000586.1 coordinate 513,189, forward strand.
TACATAATTACATAACTATAAGGCTAACATTATAAAAAAAAATACATTTAAACACTGTCGGACGTATAGTATTTAAATGTCTTTTACCAACACCACAACAAATTATTACATATTTTAATAGTTCTATGGAATTAAAATTTTATATTTTCTATAAACAAATGTTTTAATATTGATTATAACTTAGACAATACTTTACAATACATATAGTTTTGTAAAATGATTCTATAAACTGTGATGTATACACACCACAGAAATAAAAGTATGAATAATCATAAATCATAAATAATAATAGCAATAATAGAGACACTCGTCTATCAATTTTCGACTGTAAAATAATAATATTACATGTTAACATAACTTTACTTATTAAAGATTTACATACCTGTATCCGTACAATGAGATGTTTTAAATACTTCAAGTCAAATTATGTAAAATTACATATTTAACCTCTTATTAGCTAATGTTAACTGAACAGCCCAATGCTCAACATCGTGCATTTGATTTTAGTCTTTAGAGGAATAGTGGAATTTTTTCTAGTTTTTGGTACCCTAGCTTTGGTACCCCAACTTCACACACGTAAATTTCACTTATAAAACCTTGAGAGAAAGATGGAAACAAATTGCTGATGAATGAAATGCGTTACCCTGTGCGGAAAAAAATTTTGATAAATGGAAAAAGGTACACATTTTTTTAAATAGTTAAAATTTGTTGATTTAATAACTAAATGTTTTAGGCATGGCAGGATACAAGAGCTACAGCCAAAACAAAAGCTGCTACTATAAAAATATAATCGTGGGACAGGAGGTGGACCACCTTGTAATGTTACATTGTCCGATGCTCAAATGGATATATTACCTTTATTAAGCCAAGTATTGCTGTCAGTGGTCACACATCTTCTTTAGAATCATTAGTACATTTTGATTTTCCAATCATTGAAAATAGTAATGTACAGTGTACTTCAAGTTCGATTCAAGGAGAAATAGGTAAAATTAGTATATACTACTATAGTACTATATAAGGGCAATGAGAAAACCTATACTAATACTCTATATATATTTAGATAATGAAAACATATGTATTGATGCTATACCAGTCTATTTTTAGAATGAAGAAAATGAATGGATGTATATAATATATATATATCAACAATGTAGCATAAATAGTTCAACATAATCATATAATAATATATATAAATTAATTTTCAGTACCTTCAAATTGTGAAACAGAAATGCAACAATTTGATAAAGAACTAGATGCATCCAAAACTGCACCTAAATTAACTATGATTTTGTTAAATTAAAAAAAAAACATTAATCACAAAATAGACTTCAGCCTATAAATATTTAAATTACATAATATTTCAATGGTGAGGTTAGTTAGCTAATTATTAACCTAACATATGTAATAATTATATTAGTCTCTGATTTAATGATAATTATATTTTTTTTAATAATAATTTGACATTTTACAATGGTTTTATTCACATTTTAAATTTAAATTAAGCTTTATTTATTTGTAATATAAAAAATATTATACATACTACCATATACCTAAATAACTAATTAAATATTTTCTTTTTAAATTATAAAGAAAGATCAGCTACACAGAGATTACTAGAAAGTCAAGATGTGGCAAACCGTATAGCGGATCTCACTGCTAAAAAAATAGAAATAAAGTCTAAATATTATTCAAAAAAATTAAAGCTAATGGAAAATAACAATGCTCTTTTAAGTAACATAAACATATTATTGATGTCACACTTTAATGCAAAAAGTAATGAATAAAAATAAAACTGAATTCTGTTTAAAGTTTTCAGTTGATTAATTAAGCAAGTAGTTTAATAAAAAAAAAATTGTGTTTATTGTTAATATTTATTAGATAGGTTAATTTATTTGTTGGTTTTAAATTACAATACAATTGGTTTACTAAACTTTGCAATATGTATCTAGTCTAATGTAAAATTGACTACAAATTATGTTATACTATTAAGTTTTGTATATTATGTTTATTAAGTAAGTTTATACATAATGTATAATTATATACTATGAAGTATTAAAATGAATTTGAAATATGTTGTTTAAATAATAATATTACTATACATTTTGAAGTGTTTTAAATTTTGATTATTCTCTGATATTCCTATTATGCAAAAGTCTACATATTCTCTCTCTTTGATGTCTTCCTAATATCAGCTCTCTGTTGCGATCATTTAACACATTAGCTTCCATATTATTTTGGTCATGATACATGCCAAAATCATAATCGTCTGTGTTTTCCAAGTACTCAGGGACATTAAATGTTATACACAATATGTCATATAATATATAATATAATAATATGTCATATTATGCAGAACTACACAAGAATTTATTGTAGCTATCGCTTTTTCGGATTTATAATGTAATGTTCATGTTCTGTCTTTTATCTAACATCTAAAAATATATAAAGTGTGTATACTACATAATACCTATTAAAATATGATATTCACAAGCTAATAATTTAATAACTAACCTAAAACGGGATTTTAGAACACCATTACAACGCTCAATTATACTTCTAGCAGACATTTGTATTTTATTATAGTATACTTCAAGTCTTCAACCTCAGTACTTGGATTGGATATTGGAGTAAGTAACCACTGCCTTAAAGGGTATCCCGAATCACCTAAATTAATGTGAATAATCTGTGATCCAAATTTCTTAAGATTATTAGATAAAGGCAATATGAACCTAAACTTACCCAACAAATAGAAATCATTGAAATTGTTTGCATGTAACTGTTTAAGAATCGGCAAAACATTACTATTATTCCAAACATAGGTGTCATGAGTGCTTCCAGGAAACAACGCATTTATATTCAATATATATAAATTTGAATCGCAAATCTTAATTAAATAAAATAAAATGACAATATTGTAATTATTAAATTTGAAATTGGAATTAGATTATTTATGGAATGGTATCCTTTGCGATTAACATATATATGCTCTGGATATTGATTTTCTTTTAAGATTAAATTTTTAGAGGGGGGTACAATGGCCACATGCGTACAATCAATGCACCCTATGACTCCAGGGAATCCAGTTTTTCTGTAAAAACTATAAAATAATATGTAGAGAATATAAATATTAGGTACTATTTAATGCATTTATCGTGGTTGAGTAAAGATGAGGTAAAATTGAATTAAAAAATAAATTTATTTTTTATTTGTTTTATTTGTAATAGGAAGTATTATTATTAATTTTTCATTCTTTAGAAATAGTTAATATTTTTATAGATAAGGCAATTTAATGTAAAATTGTGTTACATTCTCAACCTTGCTATTGTTAATAAAGTACCTATAAGTCAGTGGCATAGCTGTGGGGGGTGTATGCCTCCATGGAATTTTTTATTAGTGATATTTTAATCACGGTTATATCCTAATAAAATTGTGGTATAATACAATTTTTAAATAGCCCCCCCCCCCTTGATTGAGCTCCAACTACGCTACTGCTATAAGTAGTAAAATAAACAAGAATTAATTATTATTTTTATTACTTATTGCAAACTTTGGTCAACTCATTTATATTTGATGGAAACTTGACCCATCTATTATATTTTTCTGCACTATTTAATGCATGATCAGCTTCTTCAATACAACGAAAAACGATAGGTTGGGAAACAGCAGTGAAACGACTGTTACCCACTGGCGACTGAAAAGAACCCGTAGCAAAGAAGTTTAACGCTACTAAGACCTACTAATAAAAATAACTACATAAATAGTTCATAACATGATACTATGTTTCAATAAGATGTGATTGATTATACATAATGAGCAGATTTTAAGCTCTTAAACGCTTAAACTATGATTCCAATATGTTCTAAAAAACCATAAAATATTATATAAACCCTTATATATTCCTCAAACTTGATACCTATGCATATAATAATATGATTTTTTTTAAATGTTCCTTTTAAAATATTCATTAATTGTTGTTGAAAGTGTTAAAATGTAAAGTACTAACTTTTATTTATAATTTAATTTGTAATATAAAGTTATTAAATACATTTTTTTTGTATATTATTATCAATTTATTTATCATTGTAATATAGTGGACAGTGGCTCTAAAAAACTTTACATCCAAACTTTATCTGTTTTATTGATATCAGTATATCACTTACCAATAATTTTTAAAGTTACAGGTTCTACTTTAATATTTTGATTCATTGCTTAGCTAGGTACTTTTAATAATGAACCTACATACATACATGATATATTTCAATATATTTTAAATATAGTTTTAATATGTATCTAAATTAATCGTTAAGGCATAACAAATGTTGTGCAGAGTGCAGACCGAAACCGAAACCATAAATCGTAATACACATCTTATATTATACTAATATACTGCTATCCAAAATAGAAAGGCAATGAAAGCCAATTTTGAAAAAATTAGATTATTTAATATTCCTATTAAATAGCAAATTTCGTATCTCGTTTATTATGGTTAAACACGGTAAAAACCTTCATACAAGTCCTTAAAAGTTATTTAAAAATGTAGTAGGTATAGGATACCAATTAATTGAAAAATATTTTTATAACACTAAGAAAAATACAGTCCCTATCTATCTACATTTAGATCAGCTATATACTCTATACCAGTGGTGGGCAACTGGCGGCCCGCGAGCCTTTTTTATCTGACCCGCGCTACATTTTCAAATTGCATCATACAATTTTAAAGTTTTTCGTTTATACTCTATCAGATAGAAAAATAAATGCTAATTAAAATTTATATTTTGAATGACCTTCTTTTTTTTTTTTGCTTTCTATGCTCTGGCCCACTAGATTTTCTAAAAATTGGCTCTCTAGTAACTTTGAGTGGACCATCCCTGTTCTATACTAATATAATATTATAAAGAGGAACGGTTTGGATGTTTGTAATGAATAAACCCAAAAACTACTGGACCGATTTCAAAAATTCCTTCATCATTAAAATGCTGCATTATCCTTGAGTAACATAATATAGGCTAATTTAAAAACCGTAAATTAAAACCTGGGGAGGTGCTCAAACAGGGATTTTGAGATTTACGATGTAAATGTTTGTTTGTGTAAATATAATTAATTAATTTGATAAGTCGATAATAAAGATAATATTAATATATTATACAACAACTAATAACTATTATAATATCAATCAAAATTTCAATATTTAATTAACATATTATTTAATATTATTTTTATTTGTTACTTTTAATACAATTTACAAAAACTATATCATGCGTATAACTCGTAAAAGTTAATATTGTTTTGTAATATTATATTTATTATGAAAATCATGAACAAATACAATTATTATCAAGTCATTATCATATACTATAGATACAGAACAATTTCTAAACACACTGCCAAGGTGTATTTAAAAAAAAATAAATACACCTTGCACACTGCAATAGATCAAATCATTTAGTTATTCTGTGTAGTTCTAAACTTCTATGCATATTTTTATGAATATCTAGGGTAGAAATTGAATTCATATTTTGGCGCCAGACAATATTTTTATTAGTTTTCAACAGTAAGTGGCTGGATAGGTAAATGGTCAATCGTTTTAAACAGAGCTTCCTGTTGTATTCTAATCCACAGTATTTGCTTACACTTACCAGAGTTTAAGAAGGGGTAAATTCACAGGTAGGTATTTAGTTTCAAGTTTGTCATGGGCTACGCCGTAGGTAGTATTACGTAATATTATCCTAGATAATAAAACAGTACCTATAATAGTCATTAATTTCAATATAAAATTTCTTATCCACAAACATTATTAAAATTATCATTATCTAAATCTAATTCCCCTGCTATATTGCATAATATCTAGTAACCATAATCTTTAATAATTGCTTTGTAACCATTATAATATTATGGTATTATATTATATTTAAGCTATATTATATCATTAAACTTGTAAGATTATTATTAATTTCCTCATTGCTGGAACATTTAAAATACACCTAACCGTCCTAACCTACTGAACAGCAGAGAGACTTCCACCTTTTAATTATAGATTCTGAGTGGAGCGATGAATGTATTGATTTTATAATGATGTTTGTGGCTTGGTGTGGCATGGTGCGTACACTCAACTCTTAGAGTACGTATCGGCCGGCGTTGCTAGTTCCCGGATGGGTGACCATCCTGGATTTTTAGCAACGAATCTTTGCCACACATACAAAACGTGTTTCAACTAACCGTCCCTCCCCCTACAAACATAATACAAAAACAAAACAGCAATGGCCTAGTTGCCGGGCTTAAACTACATAGAAAAAAAAATATATAATAATGTGTACTGCGTATATATTTTTTTTTGTTACCTGAATAACTGTGTAATGTACCTATTCTTAATTCACACGATAAATTGTAGGGTAAATGTTTCGATATTCAACTTTGCAGGTGGTTTCTGATAGAATATTAGTCCTAGTTGGAACTTTTATTATCTAGGGCAACTCACAGGCTTTTTGCTATATTTTAATTTTAAAGTGAGTTATGATAGTACTATTTAGTATTTTGAGATGTACAAATAATTTACAATTTTAAAATACTCATAACTCACTTTAAACTTAAAATATGATAAAAAAAAAACTTTGAGATGCCCTAAATAATAATCTTACTTTTAAATTGTATAAGAGATTTTCAATTCACACTTATTACTTTTAAACTAACGGATCTAAACGTGTTCTGCTAAGCTTAAAATTTGATATGTCGTACGTGTGTAAGAAGGAGACAATAAATAGGTAACATGTGGGTGTAACGTCCTTTTAAGAGGTACAAATTGAAAAGTCTCAGTTCTTAAGTATTAAAAAAATTAAGGGAAAACAGTAGTCTTTACGCATATACACCACCAATCAGAATTAATTTTCGTAGGTAATGATTTATCAATAAAAGATTGTTTTTTTCGTATGGCCCTATGTCCTGGAGTAGACCAGGAGGCCAATTTTAAACACCTATTTGGCAGAATTTCAATTGGAAACCAAAAGTGTTTGCCATGCCTCGCAGCGTAAGCAGTTGCCAGCGCAGAAAACGATGCCGCTAGGTAGTTGGCGGGTTTCGAACCACCGTCTGTGCGCGTTTGACCGTAGTCCGCTCGGCCACTCCGTCCCCCCGAGTAACAGGTAGTAGGTGCCTACGCTCGACTCCTACTGCACAGCGCGCCAACACAAATTTTAAATTTCCCCTTTTAAATTTTTTCATTTTACAAAAATTACTATAAAACAAATACGATTGCAAATAACTTAAAGTTAAGCAAGAAATGTCACACAAATTCTCACTCCAGTTTTACACCAATTCATTCATTCATTATCAACTGTTATATTTAAATTCTATACCTTCTATACAGTAATTAGCTTATAAGCATTTATAGTTCGAGTCTTGACGAAGTACGTAAAACTCACTAAAACGTGCAAAGTTTATTGGGTTAGGAATTCATAAATGTTTTTCTTTTTAAATGTAAGCTTTGAAAATTTAATACAAGATTCCTCATATTATATAGTTACAATAGCAGTTGAAAAATATTAAAAATACGAAGGCGTTTTTTTTATAGTTACTTAATGTTCAAATTTGGATGAAATTACATACCAGCTATAGTAACCATGAATAACGATATTAGTGATTTTGTTGTAATATATAAATATAATTCCTTAGTTTTTGTAACTTTTCAAGTATATTATTATATACAAATTTTTAAAATTGATAATAAGCAAATACTATTAGTTCAACCTACCGGTTACCGTATTAATAATAACAATATTAGTATAATAAAAATATCTTAGGCTGATAAACTGTCTCCGCTCAGAAGCGTTTTTCGTATACAATAATATTATACCATTGAATTCAGATTTTACAACCTCCCTTAAAGTGACCCACTTGTAACCTATTGTACGATAGAGTGACACCCATTTACCATCTTTTTTTATTACAAATATAAATTGGGTAATCTGCAAAATTGTGAAAAATTGTATACACTATACATAATAATTAATAAACATTTAAAAAATGCACACATAAGCTGAAAATATAAAAAATCCAAATTAAAATAATTAGTATCATATTATCTACTTACAAGTTTAAATTAAAACCACAGAAAAACAAAATACCCATGTAATTGCTTCACCAATTTTTGTCGTTGAACTAAAAAGCAAACTTATTCTGAACTGGATATAAATAATGTTTAACTGATGTTAGGTATACGTATGAATATATATTTACTTAACCATATTCGGTGGCGTACCCATGGGGGAGGGGCTAAGGAGGCTTCAGCCCCCCTCACCATCGGTCGTGCTATGGTATAAATCGTATATCTATAATAAGAGGCATTAGGCAATGTACAAACCATGATATTTCTGAAAAGGGTTTTGAAGAAATATTTTGTGTTATTTATCCACTTATCATAAATTATTATTTATTTATAGAGGTAAGTTATTAGTTATTAGTTGCCTTCGGGATAAAGTAATAAGTATTAACTAATAACAACTTAGTATACATTATAAACCATAGACATATAAATAATAAATAACTATAGGTATGTCTATGGTGTAAACGGATATCAAATTCTGATTTACTTTATTTAGCCAGCCCCCCTCATATTTTGAACCTTAGAGTGCAAAGTTCAGAGCATTTTAGATCTTAGGTTACTAAAAAAATTTCAATTTTAAAACTTTTAATAATTTACTTGTGAACAAATTTTCGATTAGAAGATGTTGGCGTCCAGGGTGGGTGTTACCATTGCCCCTCCTAAATTCGGCCCTGATCACACATTTTAATGTTACTGATAGTTTTATAAGTCGTTAGGTAATTTTGGTACCTACTGATATCATCCTAGATTCTAGAACGAGATTATCAACTCTAGTACTCTATCACTTTCCTTGTTTTAAAAAGAATTTTACAATTTATTGAAACGTAGGTATAGGCACCTACATTTGTTGGGTAAACTGCCGACAAGAGGAAACACTTATTGTGCATTACTTTCAATAAATTAATAAATAAATAATATATATTTGTACATTATTTAGATAGTCAGATAGTATGTTATAGCCATCTTAGTTCAAGTAAACAACCCAAATTACCAATTAAATTGCATATGCATTTGATATTTGAATAAATTTACATTATAAATACATGACCCAGCGATTTGTTTTTTCATATTAAATTTTGTTTTAATGATATGTGTAAACAGTGGTTTTTTTATGCTTCTTAATTTCTAAGTGTTTAGAAATGTATATACATTATAGACATACCATCATCTGTATTTTTTCATGACTCAAACATATTTATTCACAATATGGCCATGGCATATAGTTTATAGAATATATTTTCCAAAAAATTGTTTGCAATAAAGTAATAAAATAAATATAATTATTCATTACACATAATAATTAATCTAATTTTCAGAGATAACTAATTGTTTGAAGTGATAATAATAAATTATTGGAAGATAAGTGTAAGTAATTAATACACTTAAGTTTCAAACAATTTAGTAATTCACTTATTGTAAGATTAATAAGTTTCACTTAAAAAATACACCTTAAGTAAATTGAATAATTAAAAATATAAAGGTTTAATTAAAGTTTAAAAACATAATGTAAGTTGTATAGTACAATAATCTAATTACTTGTTCATAAATTAATATTACTTTACCATAATAAATTACATATCATTATATTAATATTACTTTACCATAATAAATTACATATCATTATATAATCATAAAACTATATTTGTATTTGTACTTTAAGGTTTGAAATAACAATTAATAATAAAGAATAACATTATAAACATGCCAAAATTGAATTTACCAAAATATAATTACTTATTAGTTATTAGTAATTAGTTTATTAACATTAAAACTAAATAATTTATAAGGGTGTTTCAACATTAATAACACATACCAAACTTACAGAACATAATATTAGATTTAATTTAAATATCTTTAAATTTGATTATTCAATGGAATAGAGTTTCTCTCAATTTGTGTTAAAAGTTCTCTCTTGATCCTTTCTTGATTTCCAGCGTATTTTGAAGAAAAAAACAATGTCACATCGTCTGTTACGTCCTGTGCGAAGTGGTATGCAGTAAGACACATAAATAATCCACTATCCCAAAACTTAAATCCATCATGTAAATGTTTCAAATTAACAAACTTCCAACTTGTTGTACAAAAAAATCTTTTCTTTCTCATGAGATATTCCGTCTTTAAATATTTTAATATTAATTTTTGGTATCTTAAACTATGGTTTCCAATGCTATAAAATCTAATTGTTTTGTCTTGAAAATTAACATTAATTAAGCTCCACATCCTATTTGATTTGAAATAAACAGGGATGAACAATCTTTCCTTTGAAAATATATCAATTTTTTTAGTCCACCGATGAACGCGAGAGTATCCGTGATCAGAAAAGGCAGTAAAAAAATGTGTATTGAAAGCGTACAATGTGCTGGGAGAAAGTTTATTAATCAAATCCATGTATTTATTCAGAATTGTTTCGGGTAAACAACAATTATTAAGGAGCTCCTGCAGATAACTTTCTTCTGATTCTTTATTTGGATCATTCTGGTCACTGTGACCTTTATTTTCTAGACATCCAGATCTCTCATTTCTTGATGTCTCCATATCTTCTAGATTCTCAACCTAGAATTATAAAAAATACTTAATGTTAAATGCAACTTGTTTCATACTTATTTAAACAAGACTATATTAGTACCTAACAAATAGATTAATTAATATCATAATTTTTATAACACAGGTCACAATACATCTAAAAAATGTTATAAGTTAATGTAAGTACTAATAAAGCTTATTGTACAATGTACAGTTAGCTAAAACACAACATTATGAAACTACACTTTGACAAAACCTATATGTTTTACATTCAAATTAAATAATTAAATGCAATTTTAGTATCCCTATAAATGTATTAAAATTACTATAATAATACATTAATTTGTTTTTAAACTGAGAAGTATACTAAAAGTGTGTAACTGAGGGCTAATAACATAGTATTAAGATCGATATTACTAGAGTTAACAAGATTTGTGAGATAAAATAACAAAATAATAAAAAATAAAAAGGGAAATTTAATTTAATTTAATGTTGGCTCTTGATCTAGTCGATAAATGAACATGATGTGTTTTTCATTGTAATGAAAGTTATAAAATATTTTAATAAATTGAGCAGATAACACTTGTCTCATAATCAGTTATACAAATGTTAGTTGTGTACAATATTTGAAAAAAATTAAGAATAAACAGTATTTGACATTTGTTACCATGCCCCATTTTATTTTTCTTTGCTCCCAACTATATGGTCGTACACTCTTATCCTACACCGGCATGTGATTTTATCCCTCACTTTACCTTTACTCATACCAGATATTTTCATGGAATTATATAACATTTATAAGAAGTGCCATAGGTGAATTGTCCATCTCAGTCGAATTAGTTCACAAAGCGAAGTACATTAGTATATTTATTTTCATAGACACTATCACAGCCTCAGAGTCTCCTATTTTCATTACACGTCTAAACCATCTCAACGTAATCTTTCTCATTTTGTTAACAATTAATGCTACTCCTACACTAATATGAATTAATTTCTTATACTATAATATGTCATTCTACACATCTACCTTGGAATTATTGTTCCATTTCAATGTCTACTGCCCAACGTTCTGATGTCATTAGCGATCTTCATCACATGCCTTGTCCCAACAATTTCTGGAATACTTCCTAAATACCCATAAACTTTTGCCTTAGTTGTACTTCTAACCTAGACACTTCCCTTTAAATGCTGTTCACCATAACAATAACAACATAATAGGTTGATTCAAAAATACATTAACATAATTATAGGCACTTTAGGCTCTAGAACCATCAAAATGAAAATGTTTAGAACAACATTTTTTTAAGGAACTACCTAATGAAAATAAAATCTTAAAATATTATTTACCTTTCAATTCAATAAACCAAAATATATAGGTAGGTAAGAAATAATGAATATTCTTCTCGAATCTCGATATAAAATGTTCAATCTGCGTTTTTTTTAATTATTAAAATGTAATAAATAATAAAATGTTTGGATCACTTAAATCTTAAATAATAAACGTTAAAACAATATACCTAATAAAGTAGTCAATAACTATTGTAAATTTGGAAGCGTTAATTTTATAATTGAAGACTAAAAACTCAGTTAAAAGAAAACACTGCCACGGAATAATCACTGAGTACTAAACTACTAACGAATGCCAAGTGGTCGTAAGTCACAAACTCACAAGTACTAACAATTAATAGTAATATTAAATGGTAAAATATTATATTATACTAAACATCTTCAGTCGAAAATCGATAACTCGTGTCGTGATATAACTAACATGATATAACTAGTATATAACATAATATTATATTACATCACAGAATAGATTAAATCATGTAGCCGCTGATGGACTGATGGAGTCTTACACTGTTATCAGTGACCACAAAAACTAACAATACAACATCGAATATTCCATGAAAAACTAACAATACAACATCGAATATTCCATGAAAAACTAAGAAAACAATATCGAATATTCCATGAAAAAATAACCAAACAATAACGTATATTCCATGAAAAAATAACCAAACAATATCGAATATTCCATGAAAAAATAACAAATTCACATAAGACCCATTGACGCCCACGACTTGTACCACCGATTAAATATATAACACGAACTAAGATATACTTATATCACGGACTAAGATAGTATGGACTGGAAACGAAAGCCTAATCACCGGGCCGCTTGAGGTTTGGAGAAGGCTAGTGGCAAAAAGTGCGGGGTGGAAATCCCAAAAATGCAGCAAATGCGAATCGCGCTCTATCTATATTTGTAGATAAGAACCATTACTATCTACTTCATGAACTTCCTTCCTATTTCTAAATTTAATTTATAATTATTCATTACATTGAACTTAGTCACGGACTTAATAGTGCCAGTGCGTCTTATTAAATTTAATGATATATCGTTGAAATTAAAATTAATGTTAAATAATGAAAATAAACACGGACACGGACTGATAGTACTATCTTAAAATAATAGTAATGGTTTGATTTTAGTCCGTGGTAGCGCTAAATTCGCAGTTGCTGTCATCTCCGGAATTTCCACCCCGCACTTTTTGCCACTAGCCTACTCCAAACCTTTAGCGGCCCGGTACCGCATCACCCGCCCACCATTTCGTTTCCAGTCCATACTATCTTAGTCCGTGACTTATATCTTAGTTCGTGGTTTATAGATAACAGTATGATAAATAGGGCCCGGATTTTAATGCACTAAAAATCATTGAAAAATGCTCTAAAAAATAGCTAAAAATGCCTTTAAAAAATACATTTAACCAGGAAAATGACCTTAAAAAATGACTTATAAATTTTTATTAAATTATTGTTTATTGGTAATTTATAATATTTTAATTTTATTAAAAAAAAACAACTAAAAATCGAAAAAAAATTGACTTGCAACTATTGACGATTTTGACTGTTTGATTGGAGGCTGTATTGTTCATTCTAAACATACCAAAATATGCATTTAAGATTATGTTAAATTCTACGTATAAAATGTTCAGCATTGCATTGAAAAATAATATTATATTGTTTAATATTTTCAAACACCAATGATCTTCTAAAATACTATATGTTTATATATTATACAAATATGCATTAAAAACGAAAAAATTACCGAAAATGCTAAAATATGTTCTAAAAATGAAAAAATATTGAAATATGCAAAAAAAAGCAAAATAATGCAAAATAAAAATTTCACCTTTGAAGTCTCTGTTACATGAATCAAATTATAAACTTGGAAAGCATTGTCTAAAATTAACCAAAAAAAGATGCATTTTGCATTGAAATCCGGGCCCTAATGATAAACCTTGCGTGGCTTCTATTCGCAGAGACCACTGGTTCCCAATCCTTTTGATACTACCTGAGAACTTTCGATACTTCACGGACCACCTTAGTTTTAGACCTTCTTGAAACATATCGGTTCAATAATAAAATTAGTGGAAATATGTTATACAAATTTATAAAATATATGTAAACGACGTGCTATACATGATTGTCGGTATTGAGTGTGTAACATACCAGAGGAAAAATTAAATATTTTTAAATGTTTTAGGTGTGGCTCGCGGACCACCAGTGGTCCGTGGATTATAGGTTAGGAACCACTGGCATGGACCTATAAACCAATGGACAGCGCATAGAGAGAGATAGAGACTTACCAACACTTACCTAATTTAAAATGTACAAAAAAATTCAAAATAATTTAGTCAACATTCTTAAAAAAAAAAACTGAAATTTGATAACAATTTGATTAAAAATTCAAGTGTCATTGGATATATGTTTTTTTCTTAAGTGGGTATAAAAAGTTAAAATTTGAATTTTTGGTTCAAAAGGGCATTGTCCCCCCCTCCATACTAGACGAATCAAATCCGCTACCAAATACGTATGATATACAATTATGCATTAAAATTAACAAAATTACCAAAAAATGCTAAAAAAGGCAGAATAAAAGTTTCCCCTCGAAGTATCTATTTCATGAAACAAATTATGAACTTAGAAAGTATTGTCTTTATTATGATCAACCAAAAAAAAAATGCATTTTGCATTGAAATCTGGGCCCTAGTTATCATATTATACGTATTAGGTAAATACATTATATTACGAATATAGAAGTAAAACTAAAAATTAGCCAATGATTCTAATAGCTTTGTAGGCTATACCAATCACGACCATATGTTTATAGAAATAGACGCAATAAGTCCGCCGCTTTTTCGTATGTAAAATGTGTAAATTCGAAAACCGTGTTGGAATGTATAACAAATCAGTCGCCAGCAGAACTGAAAATTGATAAATTTTCAAGTTACCTAGCTACCTAGGTAGGCTGCAATGCGACTTCGTCGGATCGCGGACCATGTGCTACAGCAAAACAGGTAGGCAATATCACCTGCTCTGGATTACAGACACGACGTCGAGCGGCTATAAGTGAAAAAAGAAAAAAGTAATTTTCAAAAACCCAATTATGGACCCCTCCCGGTCACTTGTAATAAAACAAAATCATATCTATTATATCATAAAATATAATAGTATAATATGAATATAATATGATATTATGGAACAATAATTCCGGTAATAAAATAAAATCATGAGAAATTTGAAGAATTTCGAAAAAAATGCAAAGGATTCAAGCGGCCATGCTAATTCATAAGCATGCCGCGTTCCCACCTGTACCCACAAAGGTTATGTAAAAGTAAAACCACCTTGGGTTAGTCTCTAGGTAACCACACCCAATTTCACCATCGTTTGTGGAACAACTATACATATATGTATAATTTATATTATAAATATCACATAAACGAATATAACGAATAGTGGTCCTCGATACCACGAAAAAAAAAAAAAAAAAAAAACGAATATAATAATAAAATGTTTAGTCATATTTATTTTTTATACATACAGATAATATAATAATACATATCTACTCAATGTATTAGAGCATTAAGTATAAAAAGTATAATACGGTGATGGTCATATTTTCGTAAATATAAATTATATATTATAATATAGGTACATTCATGCATATTATATTATAATTAGGGCTCGGAAGTTGATGATCTTAAAAACAATAAAAAATGACCATAAAAATGGCAAAAAATGTCTTAAAAAAATGACCTAAAAAAATTAAAAATATTAGTTTTATATTAATAAAAATACATTTTTTTAAATATTTTACTCTATTTTACTATAAATTTCAAAATATGACATAAAAATGACAAAAATGTCCTTAAAATAGGAAAATTAAAAAATTAAAAATATTTGTTTTATAAATTTATCAATGCTTACAAATTATTGTAGACGAGCACTAACCGACGTTTTAATTTTCGGCATTTCGAAAATATTACGAAAAATAATAAATGTTGGTATAATATTATTCACTTTTACACGACAACGACGCGACGACTGTAATCGGCGAGATAAAATCGGATACTAATCGAATATTAGGAAAAAATAATAAAATGTAGGTATAATATTATTCACTACAATACGACAACGACAATAATGTAATCGTCGAGATAAAATTGGATAGGTACTAATCTTAGTCTGTGGTTTAAGTTATCGGCATAATGGTCGACAAGAAACGATAAGAAATGAACTAGTGTGAAATCAGTAAAAATAACTAAAAATGTTGGAAAATGACCTATAAATCTCAAAAAATGACTTAAAAAGTAATAAACACCAAAAAATGCAAAAAAAATGCAAAATAAAAATTAGTTATTTAGATTCACATGCTTATGAAACAGATTTGTGGCCAGGAGAGCATCGTCTAAAAAGTTCCAAAAAAAAATGCAAAATGCATCAACTTCCGAGCCCTAATTATAATTCATATATAATTCATTTATATTTATGCATATTATAATATGCTTACTTTATACATAAATATAACAATAATATATACAATGTTGTAGGTATGTACAATATACATATATGTATTATGAATATACATAATGCAAACTATAATATACTATATACATACATGCGTATACTATGTCTTTGTGCGTATAATATATAGTTCAAAATTTTTCACGGGCACGCCCGAACTTAAAATCTGCGCGCACCTCTACACCAGTCATTTATTGTATAATAAAGAAAAACGATCGTAATTTAAAAAAATTACTGTTTAAAAAAAATCTATGTACAAGAAAATTAACTAAACATACACAAAAGGTAAATATAATCTGTGTTTGATAATATAATAATAGAGAGAAAAGAAAGAGTCGACAAAAAATGCAAAACTCTTGAGTGCCGGGCGCAGGTGTTAAATGAACGATCTCGACCTGCGCCGCCGGGAAAGCAAATGGCGGAATCGAACCCGAACCTGCCCGACTACCTATATGAGCGGGGAAACCTACGCCTAACAAACACAGCCCACAGGTCACGTTCACAAATCCTGACAAAACATTAATACCTGTGTGTCCACATGACGACGTAAACCGATATATTTGATATACAACGATGTAATCGTATATAACTCGCATGTAATACGCTTGTATCGCATATTATCTCTATATTTTACGGTGTGTGTGAAAAGCATTTTGCAGTGAATAATTATTAAATCACAGGCAAATGTCGTACTCGATTACGTATAAGCATGTGTATGTATACGCGTCGGTCGGTCGGTCGCCGGCATCATTTCTAAACGCGATTGCTGAGCGAACATACCGATTTCGAGGGAAAACGGTGTATGAACGGCTTTTAAAAGACGTTAATTAAGCGATCCGAACACGAACGGAGTGCGAAAGACGAGAAACGGATGAAGAAATCGAAAAAAATCAAAAAAAAATCGGAAAGAAATCCGGCCGGCGGCACTCTTGGCGATCGATATTTCGACCGCTACGAACGGCACACGAATATAAACCGCACACCGGCGGCTTCGAGAGATCGCGAGCTACGCGAATCAAATATAAAATGGGGCGAAAAGGGTTTGAAATCGTCGATTTCGGCTGAGAATACGAACATTTTCGAAAATCTCGGAAACGGAAAAATGATTAGCGAGAGGTGAGATTAGTCGGCTGCTTGGATCATATTATTATACTATACCTTTTTTTATAGATAGTATAATATAATATTATGATCCGACTGATCCGAGCTCGGCCGAATGAAAATTTCAAAACCGATGCGCTAAGGAATGTCGACGGACCGACTGGCCGGGCGAGCAGCTGCAGAAATGGAACGGTGTTTAATTTTGTTCCATGAACTCCTATTATTTTCCTGCGTTCACGGCCGGCACTGTCGATTAGGTTGGCGGCCTGCTCTGATCTGTCGGCGGCGCTGCCCGGGACGCCTCGGAATTACGAGTCGGCCATCATTTTCCATAGTCGGCCCCAGTGTTGCCAGGTTTGGGGAAAAATCTCCAAATCTGGGGAAATTCGGAGTACCTGGGGATTTGGGGCGAAACTTTTATAAATCTCGATAAAATGGGGATAAATTTGAAATTTAATAAACAGAATTATTATTATCTCAATCGCATACCAATTTATCACTAAAAATTTCAAATATATCCAATTCTAGTTTAAATTGTATGATAAAAAGTTTGACCCCGAGTACCAATCACGGTTGTAGATAGAACACATTCTATCTACAACCGTGGTATCAATTGACAACCATAGATAAAAAATGATTATAGACAGATTGATAGTACAATTTTAAAAATAGTCAACAACACGATTTAAGATATAAATAAATATCACAACCACAAATTTACAGACTACAGCACTACTAGCACAGAATAAATGAAATTTCATATGCTGCTACTTTCACTTATCAGTACTATATAGTATATGGTCACACGGAATAGAAGTTTAGGTTGTATATGACTCAACTATAAGTATGGACTATGGATATTGATTACCACACTGATTCGTCGGATGATCAAATAGAAGACACTCAAATTGCTCCATCAACTTCCAAAAAATACTATGACCATAAATATAATTATATGTGGGAAAAACAGGAACATTTTAAAAAATGGATTGCCAAAAGTACAAAAGGTGAATTATATTTTCATTGCAAATCTTGTAATCAAGATTTAAAAGGAGGATTGTCGGCAGTTAGAAAACACAATATTTCAAAAAAACACACCACAGCTGTGAGTAATGTAAAAGTAACATCAGTATTTAACATGAAGTCGGTTATTCAAAGTAAAAACTCGGCAAAGAATATTAAAACCGCTGAGGTACGTATTGCTTCATTTATCGCAGAACACAATATACCAATAAATTCCACTGATCATTTAGTGACATTAATAAAATCTATTAAATTAGATGCAAATGAATTAAAAAAGTTGACATGCGATCGTACAAAATGTACAAGTATAATTAATAATGTGATTGGTAAATCTGGGTTTGAATTGTTAATTGAATCTTTGAAATTAAATTCATTTTCTCTTTTAATTGATGAGTCAACAGATCTGAGTGCAACAAAACATTTAGCATTAGTTGTTCGAACATGCATTGATTTTAAAGTTACTGACAGTTTTATTTGTTTACTACCTTTAAGTGATGGTTCTGCTAAAAATATTTATAGTGTCATTGTAGAATTTTTTACCAGCAATGATGTACCATTTATCAAAAACTGTATTGGTTTTGCTGCCGATGGTTGCAATGTCATGCATGGAAGTAAGAATTCTGTGCAAGCTCTGTTCAGAAAAGATATACCAAATATTTTTATCATGAAATGCATCTGTCATTCTCTTGCTTTGTGCGCAGAGTATGCCTGTCGTAAATTACCCGATGATATAGAAATATTAATCAGGAATATTTATAACTATGTGCAACATAGTTTTAAAAGACAACAAGAACTTAAAGAAATTCAACAATTATTTAATTTAAAATCTCATAAAATGCTTCAACTCAGTTCAACAAGATGGTTATGTTTATTAGCAGTGGTGAAGCGTATTAATGAACAATATCCAGCATTAAAAGCATATTTTAATGCACAAACGTTTGACAACATAGACAAATCTTACAACATTACAAATGGTTTGAATAATCCAATAAATAAGTTATATCTAGATTTCTTAGAATTTATCTTACCTACTTTAAATGATTTAAATCTTGAATTCCAGTCTGAACTTCCTAAAATATATCTTCTATATGACCGTATGGCAAATGCTTATAAATTTATTTTACAATGCTATATAAAATCAAGTGAATTAAATAATACTGACATTTCGCTATTACAATACCGTAACCCTTGCAATTTCTTACCAGATGACCAAATATATTTAGGACCAAAAGTAGCTATAGCCATTTCACAAAATAATTTGAATTCTTCAGATAAAAAGCAGTTTGTAAAGTGTTGTCTTGATTTTTATTTGGAATGTGCCCACCAACTTTATCTTCGTTTTCCATTTAATAGTAGATATGTTCTTGGATTAAAACATTTATCTTTTTTAGACCCTAAAAAAATATCTAATGTACAGTCATTAGGAATTGTTGCTTCTTATTTTTCAAACTTTGTTGAGAATGTCAATGAATTAGACAGAGAATGGCGCCTACTGATCTCAAGTGATATAGACATTAATTTGAGTGCAAATGAATTTTGGGTCAAATATCTTAAACAAGTTAAGGGTGATAACACTCAACTTTATCCACAGCTATCTAATTTTGTAACAAATTTGTTAACTCTTCCACACAGTAGTGCTTGCGTGGAACGAGTATTTAGTGCAATAAATAATAATAAGACAAAAACAAGAAACAGGTTATCCTCTGAAACATTACAAGGTATACTACATACAAAACAATTAATTTCTGATCAAAATAAAAATTGCTATGACTTTAATGTTACAGACGAACTATTAAAGTTACATTCTAACAATATGTATTCCTAGGTATTAATTTGTATGCATAGGTACATGTTATAAATATACAGCATTAACTAATTACAAGTTTTTATATAAGTAGATATTATCAACTTTATTAGTTGTTAATTATAAATTGTTATTTGTTAATATAAAAGTAATTATCTTCTTTTATATTTTAGAATTATACTTAATTAATGTGAACAAAAAGGACTGACATTTATTTTTATGATATGATTTCATTTATATTGTTTGTTTTATGAGTATTGAACTCTTACTTGATAAATTGTTTTTATATATTAAGATTTATTTGTTAGTAAAAAAGTTAATGCTTTTATATATTTTATCATTTTACAAAAGTCAAAATGTAAACAAAAAGGACTGACATTAGTTTGTAAATTTGCATATGGTATCATTTATATTGTTTGTTACTCGAGTGTTGCTAGTTTTTATAAATTTATATTTATTAACACAAAAGTAATTATTTTATATTTTAGAATCATGTGATCAAAAAGGACTGACATTTATTTTTATGGTATGATTTCATTTATATTGTTTGTTTTATAAGTACTCAACTCTTACTTTAATAAAATGTGCTTTATTTATTTTATATTTATTTGTTGGAATAAAAGTTTATACTGTTATAACTTAACAAAATGTGAAAAAAGGACTAATTTTTTGTTATATTTATTTTAAAATTAATTATTATGTATTATAATAATTGTTATTGTGTCTAATTAACCTCTAAAATCCCAAATCTAAACTAAGTATCTCCCATTCAAGCCAAGGAAAAAATTGTTAACTTAAATAATATATCGTTTAATTTATATATATAATTAATAATTTCTTAGGTTCTATTGGTTCTAATATTATTTAAAACCAGGTTACAATATGTTATCACAATTTGTTTTACTGTTATCTATTTATGTTAACTGATTCTTACACAATTTCATAAATGATTATTTATGTATAGTCACACTATTGGAGGTAAGAAGTTTGGTGAGTAGGATATTAGGTAATATAGCAATAATGCTGTTATTTAACTAAAAATGTTTGCTGAAAAATTTTTTGAGGATTTTAATTAAAAATCTGGGGATAAAAAAAAAATTGTTGGAGATTTAGGAAACTTTTATCACGCATTTTTGGGTAATTTACAATTTTTTACCTGGCAACACTCTCGGCCCGTTCCGACGGGTCTGCTTCTGTGCGGGTCCGGGTCTGCTTCTGTGCGGGTCCGCGTCCACCGTCCAACGATCGACATCACGTGACGACCGCGCCCAAAAACGCCGCACTGTTCCGATCATCGTCGCTCTCGTATTCGGTCGACCAATTCATCTGCTCGTTGTACTTATTGTAAGTATTTCGGTGACAGCAACCTTCTGTCAAGTTATTCTTGTGTTACGATTTCTTTAGTTATTCGGCGTCCAGTCGATGTGTTGGGTGAGAACCGACAACGCGGCCATAACCTCTTTGACGAGACGATTTCGGCCATTTTGTCGGTTTCGTAATAATATTATTGCGTCGTAGGAAACTATATTATAGGAACATGGATATCGTGGAGGTCTCGTCGCGTATAAATTTATGTGCGAGGATGTATAGATAGATAAATATATTATGATGAGACCTCTGCTAGATTTAGAGCCGAGAGGCAACAGTACGAAATAGTCTTTCTCTGTTCCCCATCCCTCCACTCTTCCATATATATTATTATTGTAGCCACGCCCTATCCATTCTTTCGTGACAAAATCGATAGAGGTATGTCAGCAACATTTTGGTAGCCAGCATCTTGTTCACCTACCACTCCACACCCCGTCTATTAGGCGCTGTGTGTTGGCCGGGATAATATGACGGCCAATGAGATGAGGCGAACTGCGACTACGGATGGGGAGAGTGAGATGCGCCAATCGGACTAAAACTCGTATTGATGCTGTCATACCTATCTACTTCGTCGCGCATTCTTTAATATCGATCGATGTGTAGGTTTAGGGAGTCGTGGAGTCGTCCATGGACAAAGAAAATGAGTTAAAATCGAGTCGTCTAACTAGTATTTTTATATATCTGTGCGTTTAGTTTAAAGTCTAGACTGTAGAGTAATTTTTCGTTATATTTTGATAAATTAATACCAAATTTTAAATGAATAATCAATTAGTATTAACTGTATATTATATATTAACAGTTTAGCTGAGCGAATTGGAATCGCGCTGGGATAAATCACCGAATTCAAGAATCTTTGAAGCTGGTAACTAAACAGAAAATACAATAAAAAATGTTGACATACTGGAATACGCTTGACAGGTACTTAGTACAAGTTATTATTTAAAGTAGTTTATAATTATTATTAATTATCAATTTGAATAATTATTAGGGCAGCAGTATACATATGTAATAGTTGTGATTCACATATGGGAACCAGATACCACTGCACTGTATGCGTTGACTTACATTTATGTATTGCCTGTTACCCAAAAGAAAAGCATCCACACAAAATGGAGAAACGGAATGTTAATTTGTACGACAGGAGCCTGATTCCAACTGTGTACAAAACATTTATTCCTGGTGTACACTATGGACCAGAAGATCTAAAAGCTAGAAAATTACTGTATACCCAGACTAATGATTTACTTATACACTGTGTTCAATGTGTTGGTTGTAGCTATCTATATTGTAAAGATTTGAAAAGGGTGTTAAACCATGCTAGATTATGCAAATACAAATATGAACAAAAATGTCCTATTTATGCTAAATTTGTAAACTTTTGGATGTGTCATGTTGATCATTGTACTAAAAGTAAGTGTCCACTGCGCTTCTGTTCACCTTTTAAAAGAGTTCTGCAACAATGTCGACTTCAACGGTTTCAAAGATCACGAGCAGATGGACTGCGTCTTGCCACAGCAAATACAAATGAACAATCAACCTCAAGAACAAGTGATACTCAACAACCAACCTCAATAATAAATGATACTCAACAACCAACATCATCAAGTTATGACCTTCAGTCCACAAGTTCTCCAGGACCAACAAAATCAAGTACCTAATGAACCATTACAACTTTTACTAAATACATTGCTCACCAACACTGACATTCCCCCATTTTGAGGATCAACCCATAGTTTTTGACCTATTTAGTCGCTTCTACATAACTAAAAAATTTAAAATATATATATTATATTTGTACACACCTGGCCCATGAAATTCCTTAAAAAAGTTATTAGTCGTTCCAATGTTGAAAAAAATCTCCCTGGAGTAGCTGTTGAAACTGGCAAGGTGCAAAGAATCAGAAGTAGTTTTTAAATATTAGGAAATATATGTTTATCACATAATGAAAGTGCATTGATGGAACTCTTGGAGACTAAATTAAGTCTTGAACATTTTATTTTCCACAACTTTAAGTTTGTTGTAGCTACTGTAATATAATGATCTATCAATGGTATATACAATTGTAATACATTTTGAAAAGATTCTCGTTCTTCACCTACAGTAGACATACAAGAATTAGTAGTAATAATAAACATTTAAAGCCTATATTATTAAACGTTTATTATTATTTATTAAATATTTATTTATTTATTTATTGAGTAAACGCCCAAAAACTCTAGTACAGTTCAATCCTTATAATATAAAATTTATATATAAAATAACAGAGAATGAAACACCGATTTAGAATGATTAAATTACAAATAGACAGAAAAACAAATAAAAAACAACTAAGATACAATATAAAAAATACTAATGTAGCATAGACAAAATAACATGTAAAAGTAAATTGATTGATTTAAATAAGTGAATAAGAGTTATAAAAAACAGTGCACATAGATATCTTTATATCAGCGAATCAAAATTATTTAGCACGTTAATTACATGATCAATTTTACCATAAAAAACTTGTTTGTGAACCAGAAATCTTAGATCTAAGTATGAAATAAAATAATAATATAGTATGGTACAAGTATTGAAATCTTATAATAATCTTCCAAACTTTGATTTGTATCATTGAAGTTGTAAATTGCTACGTGTTTCTGCTTACTAGTAATTTGTTTTCTTTTAATAATAGTTGCCATTTTCTGAATGCATGAAATAAAAATAATAATAATATGGCATATTATGATAAACTGATGATTTATTATTATTATTATAATAATATAATATATATATATATATATAGTTATTACCTCTGTGGAGATATAATTTGAAATCCCTCCTCTACATTTTCTCTAATATGTTTTAAAGAATATATTGTGTCTTGTGTAAGTACTGAGTATATTGCATGGTCGAACCCAATTTGATTTTGTAATTGCTTAAATAATTGTAACCCATATGAAAAATGAGCTTCATTAACTTAAGCTACTATTTTTCTCAATATTATACTACCTATGTTATACGTTTTTTATCTGATTTTGAATATCATGACTAAGATATTTAATATGTTGATTTTCATCTTTTAAGATACTTTTTAAAAATGGATTTCCTACAGCTCTATACTTCAAAATAGAAAAGTGAAACCACTCATTTCTAGAAGTGGATGTCCACTTCATGAAATTATCTATTTAGTGAAAGTGACTTTTGCTTCAGTATATGGACAATTCTCTGATCTTTTCATGAAGTTAATGAAATTCATTTTATCCACATTCTGTAATATTACTATTGTACACGAGTATTTTTGGTATTGGACAATTCCACGATTTCCACTAGGTAATTGTGTTAATATGATAATACCTAATATAATATAACCTTAATTAATGAAACATAAAAATTAAATTAAAAGTTTTCTTAAATTTTATTTTATATTTTATTATTTATTTGTACGTGGTTCGGAATTATGGCAACGACTATAGCACAACATTTTTTTTTTAAAACAGGCACATCTTGATGACATAGACTTTTCGATTTACATGAACACGAAGAAAACCCTTTTCCACTTGTTGTGACTTTAACAGTCTCTCAAACAGTTAGTTCTATGTCCAACAAAACCTCGTCAATCGTTAAGAATTTCTCACATTTTTTTAAGCAATCTCCTCCATACCATCCTTTAATCGTTCCATGTTTAGTCCCTAGCTTATACAATTTATTTTTTTTTTCAATAACTAAACATAAAATATTTGGTGCATCTGTAGGTCCTCTCTCGACTTTTGGAACAGCCATTACCACACAATTGTTAATTTTGAGGTCTGGAACAGCTGCATGACTAGTCTAAAAAAAAGTATTATAATATTTTTATTTTATTTTTAAAATTGTGTTGTTAAAAAATTTACCTGTAACATTTTTTCTGCAAATTTTTTAATGCCATCAGATCCTTTTTTTTCCTTGAATTTTAATCTGTTCTTTTTTTTATGCATAATTTACACACAATAGATCCAGCTTCATCTAAATTTTCCACTTTCTTTATGTTAATTTTACATATTTGACACGTATAGTTAACTGTTGAGCATTGTACATTTTCTTCAATTTCTTCTTCAGTCGTAATAGTCTAAATAATTAAATAGTCATATAATTATAATAAAATAATAATAATAAAAGTATTTTAGAAATATAATTTAAAATTTTTCAATTATTTATGTAACTTGATGATGGACTAATTTATGTACATTTATGTGCAAATCGTGCAATTATTCAATACCAAAAATACTCTTATAGAAAAGTAATATTACAGAATGTGGATAAAATGAATTTCATAAACTACATTAAAAGATCAGATAATATGTCCATATAGTCTAGCCAAAGTCATTTTCCTTAAATGTATACATTTCATGAATGGACATCCATTTCATGAAATGAGTGGTTTCACTAAGTGGATGTGACATATATATATATAATATGAAGTATGTTGTTTAATAATGTATACCAACCATTTTCAGAGCTCAAAATTTTGTTTGTTTCTCTGTGACCACATGAAAAATACATTAAGTATTCCTAGCGATATTTTAATCAGGAGGTACCTATATTTTTCATGCACTGTAGTAAACAATATTATTTTTTACAAACAGAATCTTTCGACTCTAACATTATGCTCCTGTTGTTAAATATTACGTAGTTAAATTATTACAAATTTGAATATAAAAGGAAAACTTATAATTTTCAAAAATCTATGGTAAATTTTTTTTTTTAGCTTGCGGTAGGACTCCCATATCCCATTTAAAGATATTGAGGCACATTTGTGTCCAAATTTCAATTATTAATAATATATTATATGTTCAATGTATATATTTATTCATTTACGGAATGTGTCTAATGTGTTCGACTAGGACTGCATATTATGTTTATTAATTTAAAAACAGTTTTGTTAGAAATAAATGTAAGAAATTGATACATACTCATGTTTCATATAGTTGCATAAATATGAAAAGAAAAAACATCCTGATCCCATCACAAGTTTTGCTTAAAAGGATCAGGTATCAAATAATAATAGAAATAAGATATTATATATTTATATGTGATAATGTACTTATGTATGTTATTATTTTGAATCATTAAGTGAAGCAATTATTATTATACAAATTGATTTTAATTCTTATTGTTTTCATTTTACTTGCTATACTTTAAATTCAATATTTCCATGTTATTTATTTATTTATTTATTAATATATAACGGGCACAAGGCCCAAAAATTCAATATTACATTGTAACAAAAAGTAATTAAAAATATTGGTTCATATAACTTAAATAACACAACATTTTGACGACATAAAGTAATTATTAATTAACAAAACACATAATGAATTCTGTATTACAAACGTATGATATGAACGTCAATGGTGTTGTTATTTAACATTATTTAAAAATTTGAGTATTATTGGGTTGTTGTTAGCAAATTTAGCCTAATTTATGAGAAGTTTGAAACACCATTGGAAAAAACAATTTTTTTTAATAATTTGATGAAAAATATTAATCTAAACATGAAATACCAGTTGATAGGTACAGTTACATAGGAATACTTAAATAAAGTTACGAAATACATTTCAAATAATTGTTGTCAGTTTCTTATTAAAAATTGGTATGAATTTAGATAAGTTGAATCAGTCAATCATACAATCATCATGAACCTAATAAGATTTTAATAATTGTATTATAAAATCCTCTTTACTACTAGAGGATGTCAGCGTTTTGTCTGTGTTGCGCATGGGCTAGGGAGAAAAAATAAACTGCGCTGACATCCTTTTAAATCATACCTCATACTGTAATGTTATATATTTTCCTTTAAAACTATGTAATTTTACAAATTTATTTACCATTTATTATTTATAATATAATATAGTACAAAATATTAGCTTTTTTTTATTTGTATTAAAGTTAATATAGGTATTATAAGTTTTTGTTAATCTTTAGAATTAACATATGAAAATTATTTTTAAGAATTACATGTAATTATAACTAAATCGTCGATAAGTTTATTTTCTGTAACTCATAATAAGTCCTTGCGTTTATTTAAATTCATGGATTATTAAATCTTTTTAAATATTTATCATTTTTTTTTCATTTTGTAGTTCTTTATTAAAAGTGTTCACATTTTCCATTTATATTATTTGTATAAGAAAAAATATTTTTTTTATTCAATTTTTTAATAAATATAATAATAATATTTATGTGTTTTTAATTGTAACAACATTTAGAAGAAATTACAAAGAAGTTATGTTAATCACTTTTTTTTATAAATATATTATAATATTAATGTTTGGTATAGCTACACTGATTATTTTGTAACGTCCGGTATTGGATGTCTTATCATGTATGAATATGAAATATTGAAATTTAATAAAATTTAAAATATAATAAATTAAAATGAATAATGAATTTGTTATTTTCACATTAATTTAAAAATATATTTAGTAAGTTAGTAGGTACCTAGTTAAATTAATGAAAATCCAAAAGTAACTAGTAATTTAAAAAGTTAAAATTAAATATAACTTTCACATTTAAACTCGTTAATGCCTAACTTAGAATTTTCCTAAGTTACATATTTGTATTGAAACCTAAGTAATATTACCATATATTAAGCCTATTACATAACATTTTAAAGACCCTGTATAGTGCATATCCTTAAAATCATCTGTCTAAGTATATTTGTAGTAAGTATAAATATTCTTTGACTATCAATTTTCCAAATTTTAGTAACAAAGCAAGGAAAACTGCAATAACTTGCAGGAACGTCTTAGATGTTAGTAGTATTGTCTGTATTAATTTCACTTGATTGGATTGCAAAACAATCCATATATTATTTATTAAAATATGGATAATATTCAGTAGGTATATATTTAAACAAAAATTGTATATGTACAAATAATAATTGATTCAATTGAAATCAAAATTTTTAAACATAATGATATATTGTATAATCTATTTATTATAATTTTTACAATTACCAAATTGGTAAGACTTATCAATAAATTGTACAAATATAAATACTTTCTGAGTATCCAAGGCCGTTGCCATAAATTTTTTTTCTCTGGTTTTTGCAATGCTAGAAAATCTAATTTTGACCCCTTTGTTCATAATGTGTATTTACTACACAAAATTAGTTGAATATTCACAATTTTTTTAAGAGTAGTCATATTTTACGGGCAGCGAAGTGCACGGGATCAGCTAGTATGGCTATATATTTATGTAAACAACTATGGTACCTACATTTAAAATAACAATATATGACGCACATCACCCCAGCCCCACACATTTGGAATTTTAAAACATTTTGTTTACCATTATTTAGTACGTAATTTGTATGAATTTGTATGACAATTTTCAAAATTTGTACGGTCTTGGTTAACCCGTTATTAACAAAAATAATGGGTGGGGCTGGGGTGATGTGATTTCAGCCCCACCCAAGGTCAAGAATTACAAAATAATAGTCATCCCTACGCCATATTTTAGTACGTAATTTGTATGAATTTGTACGACAGTTTTTAAAATTTGTACGATCTTCGTTCGGCAGGAATCGCAAATACTTAAAATCCACCGTCACCCCAGCCCCACCCCTCGTCTAAATTTCAATGTTTTCGAATTTATTCCAGTGCCATATTTTAGTACGTAATTTGTATGAATTTGTACGACCGTTTTTAAAATTTGTACGATCTTCGTTCGGCAGCAATCGCAAATACTTAAAATCCACCGTCACCCCAGCCCCACCCCTCGTCTAAATTTCAATGTTTTCGAATTTATTCCAGTGCCATATTTTAGTACGTAATTTGTATGAATTTGTACGACCGTTTTTAAAATTTGTACGATTTTCGTTCGGCAGGAATCGCAAATACTTAAAATCCACCGTCACCCCAGCCCCACCCCTCGTCTAAATTTCAATGTTTTCAAATTTATTCCAGTGCCTTATTTTAGTACGTAATTTGTATGAATTTGTAATACTTTTTTTTGAATTGTTCGCTATTATATTTTTAATGTGTTCCATTCGTATTTGAATCAGTTATATATCATTTTATATTTTATAACTAATTAATATTATTATAACCTATACCTACTATATATTGTACTTCTACATTTATGCTCGAATTTAGTTGTATCATTGATTTGTATCATCATCTAACATCTGTGACGATTACAACTTACAAGTGTTAATATGACACGCCTCCAAGCCAAAATTAAAAATAGCGATCAACAATAAAACAAAAATTAATAAGTTCATTAGTTTTCAAAATGTAAACGTTTTTCAAACCACTGTGCGATTAATGATAGTTCATTATCAATAATGGCACAAAACATATGAACCCTACTTTCGGATTACCTGGAGGAGAGGTAACGAGTTTTATATTCTCTACATCTTGATTATTGTCTATGTGTACATAATACGTACGACGTATACCTGTATGGTAAAAATAATCTGTATTCGATTTTGAGAAAAGAACAAACAAAGTTTAGAATGAAATTTTGAATTGTTTATTAATTAATATAAAATGTTACAGTAAATGTCAAATGGTGTAAATTAAAAATTCGCAATATTATTATCTACATCACGATATCTGTAATATACGGCTTAATACGACGAAATAAAAAGGTGACCGAGATAATTATTTTATCTTGTCGTCGTATTTGTTATAAATACAAGTACGCTAGTAGGAGAATAGGCCTAAAAAATAATCGTATAATATTATTGTTTTCTTTTCATAATATAATTTTTCTGTAAACACTTAACACATGTAATATTTTTAACTTTGTAATCATAAAACTAAACACATACACATGGAGATTTATATCAAGTATTATTATTAATTATTATATTAAAAATAATACGAATAATATTATAAACATATAATATTATTAGAATTAGCAAACAACAATTAATTTATAAAATTTGATGCCCAGGACATCATACGTAATTGACGGTCGATAGGGAAATAATGTCAACGACATAATTATTATTTTTTTATAATTTCTGGACTATAATATAATATAATCGAAAAAATATCCAAACAATTGGTGGTTTTGCGATATTTTAAATACAATTTATATTATAATTTAATATAAAAAAATATCGTTATACTTAAACGATTTCTTGTAAAACACGGTGCTCGTCTTTAAGGCCTAAAAAAATTTACCGTTTTTAACACGGCATTCGTCATGAACGTTAAAATGCCTTAAAAAATTGTCGTCTCCATTGTGTTAATTTGTATTTCTATTAAAATATATAAAAATTATTTTTAAATTTGTTCGTAGTTTTTCTATTCCAATGTAGTATAGAACTTCTTAGGTACCTACGTAATTTATATTATGCACACGGTTTAGTATTAATATTTGCAGTGTGGTCATTATTATGGTATGTTACATTCTGTATGAATAATAAATATTATATAATATAGAATATTATTTTCCAAAATAACTAATTTTACTTATATAGCTACTAATATTGTGAATCATTTTGTATATATTATATTTTATATTGACATTGATATTAATAGATCATTGACTATTTTCGATGTTGTAATACAGAAATAGGTAATTACTTTTATTCCAAATACCTTTTTCAGTTTAGTCCTGACCCATTATTAACTTGCCCTACCGTGGATTTAGGTAATTCATGTTTTATTATTTGCTTATATTGTTTTTAACAATATACACAATATCGTGCATAGCTTTCTTACTTGAAATACAATAATATCTATACTAGTAAAATACGTGATGTTTGTGTTGGAAAATTAAATGTTAATAAGATTTATTATATAGTGTATTGATATTAGTATATTTTTGTCGTAAATAATATTTTTAGATTCTTGCTTTACAACATTGTGTCTATTTTTATATCGATTTAATTAATTTTCGTTTTGGGATTATTTCATTTTGCTTATACCAGTCAATCGTATAGCAACTATTTCCTGTAGTTTATACTATTTTAATATTGTGAATATTTGAGCCATTTGTTTATACGGCTACATTAAAGAGGTTCAAAATGGTTGGAAGAAAACCTGCAATAGAGCCTCGTGAAGTTGTTGCGGCTGTAATGAACTTTAAAGAGAGGGTAGTGATGAATGACGACGGTGATAACAGAAGTAAGTATTTTTTAATATATCGGAGACGATTTGTCAGTCTAGATAATATATTTTAATTGTTATTAAATTTTAATATATCCTGTAAGTTGAATTAATATTATAATATCATTGAAGTAAAAACTTCTTTAGCGGCGTTGTGCACTTTTTTTGTGATGGGTAAAAAAAAACTCGCGTCAGGACAAATAAGACCATTATGCGAAAGAAAAATATACATACTTCTAGAAGTCCGATTTCAATTTTGAAAACTAATTTGAGTTCAATAACTTCTTTTCTATGTTTTGTAGGAATAAGTTTTTCATTTTTTTAACTTGTTAACCCTTTAAAGTACAAGTTAATTTTGAGAGATTAATTTTCAACTGTACTACTATTACTACTAGTAGGTACTAATATTACTACTATTACTACTACTATAATACTATAATACTACTAATTCCCTAACCATTCCAAAATATCAAAAATGCATGACGTTAATATTCAAGTTTTCAATTCTGCCGACACTCCCGGAGTGCAACCCGTCTGGTTATTTATTTTTTATTCGTTTCTATGGTAATAAACAAAGAGTTAGAAATTAAAATCCCATCTTTAGCGGTTTTTCGTAATTTGTCGGTGGTTTTTCCCGTGGCATTAAATAACTATTGAGAAAATCGAAAAATAACCTCTTTAAAGTACCATCTTAATCCAATTTTCTAAAATATAATGTACCTACTATATGTGGAAATTGAAGCACTCCTTCTGGTAGAAATAATCAAAATTTAATTTTCTATTCTACCTATTGGGACTTATTAATCGGTACCAAGTGTTAAAGATTAATTATTAAAAAATATTACTAGAACCAAACATATTATATTACATTATTACATTTTTAAATTAAATATAATACAATATATTATATACTCATGGCAATACAATGTAGTATATATTTTGTAATCAATATTATATGTATTTTTTCTTTATTCTTCAAGATTACAATACGATTATTTATGTATCTATTTATTTATTGTATAAAATATATACTATATAGTTATATTTTATAAAATTGTTCAAGATGCCTCAAGGCACAAAGTTGTATAGTATAATAATATATAAACAAATTAATTATTTTGATAATGATAGATAATAATTTGTATTATATTTACGCGTGGTTTTCAAATGATCCAATGAGTGCGGGTTATTCATATATGGGGCAGTATGGGGTTTGGTCATACGCGGGCGGGGGACACGGGAAAATTGGTTTTTTGATTATAATTCGGGAGGGGGTCGCACACAAATTCCAAAAATGGTCATACAAATTCATACAAATTGAGTTCTTGAATCTGGCAGTATAAAATATATGAATACTTAATTATTTATATAACGGGGGCTGGAGACATGTGTTGTCAGCCCCCCTTCAGTATTTTCGATATTTTTCGAATACTGGTGTCGTACAAATTCTAAGAACCGTCAAACAAATTCATACAAATGACATACAAAATATTTGGATAGAAATTTTCTAGATTTTCTTTGGATGGGGGTTGGGGACACGTACGTCCGATCCACATGCTGAAACGGTTTTAGATTTAAAAAAGAGTTTCATTTACACAATTATTTTGTTGTTTTATCCTCCTCGTCATCCACGCCACTAACCGTTTCATCCTTACTCATAGATGTTAACTTAAAATGCATTATAATATATTTTCTAACCAATTTTATTTGCATTTGAAGTCTGTAACAAATTTAAATTTTTTAAATGACCGTATAAAATAGCAATTAATGTTTTTAGTTAATAATTACGAATTTGCTGTGATCATGTACTGCTCACGCGACTATAGCTGCAGCGTTCTAAAACCGTACATCACCAACCCGTGTGTAGCAGAACCATTGGTCGAAACTATTTACCTAGCAGGCGCGCATGGTTTATAAATAACCAAATAGTCAATATAAAAATAATAATTTTTTCAATGAATAATATTACTTTATTATTTTGATATTATAATTTTTATTCCTACTTCTATATGTATAGTACTTTAGTCGATTTAGTCGATTTTAGATTCTGAGCGGAGCAATGAATGTATTGATTTTACAATGATGCGTGTTTTTTCAAAAAAAAATTTTTAACCAAACTAAATTTGTTCTTATATTTGTTCTTAGAAGTGGTTGTAGCTACAAACTCCGTATGGCAGGAGATAAGTGTTGAGTTAAATAATCAAATGTCGAGCAATGCTCTGCATGTTTTTGTTTATAAAGGATATCATGGGATAAAAGAAAAACTCGGATTGACCCCAATTGAAACACCAAATGTAGTATTACCCAAAAACATTAAACTCAATAATTTGGACGATAATGATGGTTAGTTATGTTTTAATTCAAAATTAATTTGTGTTTTCCGTGAATTTTTAATTATATAAACTGATAATATATAGATTCCGAGTCTATTGATGAAGTGGATAGCGTGGATAGCGATGAAGATTTCCCAAATAAAAAATTTGTTATTACATTCTCATCTGACGAATGGAAGACGATCGAACCACAACGAGTTAAATACAATTTAGTGGATAAAAAACGCCCGCTTCAGCGTTTTAAAACCTATGAAGTTTTACCCAAAAACAAATGGACACCATTAGTTGCAGAGCATTTTTGGATACATACACAATTACCATGTTGCCTTTCATTTCGCCGAGCGAAAGTGTTATCAAATGGTGACAACTATGTGTCTGTTGTTGGTCGGTGTTCTGTTTGTGGATCCTATTTTAAAGGAATAGTATCAGAAAAACCCCCAGAAAATGCAAGGTAATTTTATTTTTAAAAATATAAAGAAGAAATTAAATATATTAGGTGTGTAATTATACTATTACAATTTACAGAGTACTTATGAAATGTACATATGTTGGGAATTTCAACGAACCACATAAAGTAAATAAAAACGACGTATGATTGGTCCTGTTATAGAAAATGCGTTATCATCTATAGTAGAAAACGGGATTTCGTGCGAGACATACAGAGAAAATGAAGCTGTGCGTCTGATGAAAACAGGTAAGTACCTACCCAAAATTAAAATCAATATATTTTTAGCATATTAAGAATAATAAAATAATGGTGATGTATTGATTTTTCAATGGTGTGTTTTTTTTTTGTGTCTCTCATTACATTTTTGGACAGTAAAAATCATACAACATTTTTCAACAGCATCTTTTCTGGTACTGTGGAGTTTTTTTTCGGGCGGAGGGGGGTCAAAAGTAAAAAGTAAAAAGTAAAAGGCCAAAAGCAAAAAATTACCAATAGTTTTCATAAGAATCTAAAAAATCAAACATAAAATTAAAGAAAACGAAGATTTTTTAAAAAAAATATTGTTTTTCATTCAAATTTTGGTATTGGTTTGGATCGTATCATATAAAGTGGGTGGGTCAGGTTCATAGATGTAAATATTTTTATTCAATAAGTCTTTTTTTATTTAAATAATAATATTTTTTAGCATTATAGATTTTTATTAAATTTTATTTTTTTATCAGATTAAGATTTAATTTATTTAAGATATTTTTTATTAAATTTATATTCTTTTATTTGAATAGATCTTTTTATAAATTGTGTGTCAATAAAAAAAACCATAACCATAACCACACCATAACATTTTCAAAATATTTTGACTTATTTTGAGCTGTTTACGGTCATTTTCTGTTTCCAATTTTAGATTCTGAGTGGAGCGATGAATGTATTGGTTTTACTATGATGTATGTTTTTTTTTTAATTTTTAAATATTTTTTCTGTGAATGTCTGTCATCATGTTTTAGGACAGTAAAAATGCTTGGATTTTCTTAAATAGTACCTTTTCTCATAAGAAAGTGAATCTATATCGTACTTTGGGGGGTCAAAAGTAAAAAATTTTCAGAAGTTTTCAAAATTTTCATGAAAAACAAATGAAAAATTAAGAAAAAAACGGGAATTCTTACGCAACACCGATTTTCAACAAAATTGATTTTAGTTTTTGATGTACCTAACTCGAAATAAATTACCGTAGATTCATGAAATTTTGACAGAATGTTTATATAAGCAGTTTATACATACCATAACATTTTCAAAATATTTTGACTTATTTTGAACTGTTTACAGACATATTCAGTTTTCAATTTGTCTAGGTCTTTTTTCTATAAATATCAATCAAATTTTATTTGTTTTGTAAAAATTCTTGAAAATTTTATAGCAGGCTTCTAATATATTGTTTTAAAGGTAGATAAAAAATATTAAAAAAATATTCTGATTTCCTATACACCATACAATTTTGAAAACTTTTTGATTTATTTTGAGCTGTTTACAGACATGTTTTCACTTTTTTTAGTTTTTTTTTTATAGTTGTCAATAAATAAATAAATGTCTATTAATAAGCTAATAAATTTCGAATTTTGACGAAATTTATTAAAATCTCGAAAATTATCAATCATTGTAATTAAAAAATCATAAAATGTTCGGTTTTTATAACAAAAGGTTGACAATTTAAAAAAAAAATCCTCATAAATAATTCATTCTGTAACCGAAAAATCTAAAAAATATATAAACACATTTATTTTTTTACAGACATATTAAATTCAAATTTGGACGAAATTACACATTACAAAAAACGATTTTAGTTTTTTGTTGTACCTACTTGTATAATATTATTCGTGGGTTCTTCAAAATTCTAAAGTATACTATTAAACATAAGTTATACATAATCTTCTCTACATCGTGATCACAGCTGGCAGCTGCAGACGCAGAGTAGGTATAATCATGGTCTCAGAAGATCTCTTATTTTTTAAATATTTTTGTTCATATACCTAGACTGACATACCGCCTCCACTCAGAATCGTTTTTTTATACAATAATATTATATCATTGGATTCAAATTTAATACCATCCACCATACAGTGACCTACTTGTAATCTAATGTACAGCAGAGCGACATCCACTTGACCAACTTTTATTTATTTATACTTAGGTGATCATGAACCAGCCATAATTCCAACTGGACATACTTTGAGAAATTTAAAAAGACGCCAACGCTTAAATAATCAACGACATTCTGATAAATTGACCGCTTTATGTATAATGAAAACTGAAATTGAATTTAAAACTGTAATTCATGACGTAGGTCTCGATCCATTTTACGTATACTATCATACTGGAGAGCAGATTCATTTATACAGAAATTATGCTCGTGCATCTAAGTGTCCACAAATTATTATTGATGCAACTGGTTCTGTAGTTTCAAATTTTAAAAATACGGTAGCGAAAAAACAAAGTATATATTTCTTTATGAAGCTCTTGTTTATGATCAAGAAAATGAATTTAGTTTCACCGTCACTAATATGCTTAGTGAAAGGCATAGCAATACAGCAATTTTCAATTGGCTTGCTAATTGGAAGAAGAGTGATGTACCAATGCCAAAAATGACAGTATGCGATCAGTCATTGGCAATACTGTCAGCAGTGGTACAATGTTTTACCCAGTACTCTTCGCTACAGGATTATATCAACGTATGTGCTGATTTAATTTTGAATAATCTCCCCACTAATAACCATTGGATTCCTAGATGCTTTATAAGAACAGATATTGCTCATTTTTTAAAATTAATTACCAAATGGCCACCACTTAAAAATGTAGCAAGAAGAGTTAGAGAGGTTATACTACGGTCGTTGTGTATGTTAATAAGAAGTAAGTCTCTGGAAGAAATGTTTTCTCTGTTGTTAAGTTTATTCATTGTACTGACAAATGAAACCGATGGTACTGATACTATAAGTGGAGAAAAAACGCCGTGTGAAACGCACAAACAAAGAATTATCTTTGTTAGTGCAACTGGTTTAACGGATAACGATGACCTATTGGAAAAAGTATTAGATCCAGAAAAAGATGAAGAAGTTCATATACTAGAAACCCAGGAAAATTTGAATGAAGCTCTAGGAAGTTTAAATAATCCATTTCAAAAATGGGCTGAAAAAATTTATGATGAAAGTAAATCTTTTTTAAAAACTGGAAATAATATCAACCCATTATATTTACCTGAACTAGTTCCATATATTATAAAGTGTATGAAGCTAGTGCCTTTATG
This sequence comes from Nasonovia ribisnigri, assembly GCA_027563435.1. Classification (NCBI taxonomy): domain Eukaryota; kingdom Metazoa; phylum Arthropoda; class Insecta; order Hemiptera; family Aphididae; genus Nasonovia; species Nasonovia ribisnigri. The sequence goes on from JANEHU010000586.1 coordinate 551,129, forward strand.
GTCGGCTATAATGGTACCCATTTTTGGTTATGGTGATGAAACGGCAAGTTCGGCAGCGGTCGAATCAAGCTTTCAAAAATTAAAAAATGTAACATTTAAAAATATTTTACTACCCACAGATATTGAATTGTTTTTGGAACATCATATATCTTCACTCCGTGGCATGTCACTATTAAAGTCCAGTCGTAATTTATTACCAAACGACACAACAATCCGTAATAATACCCATAGTCAATTCAACAAAGACAGTTCACTTCTTCATGAAGAAATTGACATTAATAAAAAAGGTTTACAGACATATTATGCTAATTCCGATCTACAAAAATCTCTACTGTATGAAGAAAGCCACGAGATTAAAAAAAGGTCACCAACATATTTTACTGATAGTAATTCTGATAAGGACTCACCACGGCACGTAGAATGTGATTTGAATAGAGATGTATCTCCGATTAATATGGATAGTGATTCTATTGTTGACAGTTTAGACACTGGAAGTTTGGAACGTTTAAATTACAATGATAAGACGCCGGTAAAACATGATTATGAGAAGAAAGTTGATAGTTATATTGGAAGTATTTCTACCAACTTCAATGCAATAAATAAAACAAACAAAAAATGTCCGTTATGCGCAGTAGGTGACTTTCCAACAGATAAGTCTCAAAAATGTGCCGCCTGTAATGCTCCAGTTCATACATTGTCTACATGTTCAGTTTCTAGACCAGGGCAGAGTGGATCAACTATTGTATGTTTGTCATGTTCTTATGATGTCCTCTTTGCTGATGACTTGACAAAAGAAAATGAAAGCATTGAAAGTTGGAATAAAAAATCAATGAATAAAAAAAGAATACGGTCTTACTTAAACCCAAATCCTCATCTAAGACATCTTCAAATAAATAATTTAAGAAAAATGAAGACTTTACCTATTTTAAAAAATGGTTCTCGGGCTGAGGAGTTAAAATGTTGTTTGGTTAAGGACTATGGTAAGATAATACTTAGTAACACCTGTGCATTTGATTCAGCTGCGTCAATATTAATGGTTGCATACTGCGATAGTATGAATTATAATACTGTGGTCGATAGCTTAAATAACATGTTCCTTAAATTCATTGCTGAAATAGTCAAGAATGGGATTTCAGCGAAGACATATTCGACCAGAGCAGAAATTATGGTAATTCTTTATTACATATTATATAAATAATACAACCATGATGAAAATTATAATTAATTAAAGTATTTAAAATAAATAAAAAAAATAGAATTAAAAGAAAAAAAATTGTTGGTGTTTAGTTTTAATATTATTTGAGCTTTAGAATATACCATTGCTATTTACGTAATTCCCTTAAAGAAGTCAATTTTTTGAAACATATTGAAAAAATCAACTTAATTTTATTTAGAAATTAATTTGTATAATATAAATTACATTCATATACATAAATAAAGTTATATTATATCAATCAAATAATCATTTTTTATAATGTAATACGATTCTTGAAAATAAAATGTTTGTTAGTTAACTTATATAATGACTGAGCAAGGTGTAGAAAAACCATAACGTATTGTTGTACTTACACTTATTAATCAAATTTTATTTTATTTATAGATCAAATACTTACAACCTAGATTAGAATATTTGGAATATAATACAACATTGGCAGTATGTGACACGACAGTTGGAAATGTTGTCAAACAGTTGTTGATAGAATTTCCTACAGTATTAGATAAAATACAATGCACTATCTCCACTTGTGATAAGACAACAGAATGTCCAATACATGTGCCATATATTACATTGAATATTACAAATGGTAATTTAAATTCGCTTTCGGAAGACATAAGAAACAGATTATTAATCGAAAGTTCAGCATGCCATCATGTTGATATAAAAGGGAATATGTGTAAAGGGTTAAAAACAATTCATCCAATTGCTTCATCGATGCACCTATTTATTGAACTACTTAATTGGGAAGGTATATTATGGTGAATTAAAATTGTCTTTATATTAGTTAATTATAAATGATTATTTAATTATACTTCAGAAGATGCAGTCGACAAGAATTATAGTACAGAAGTTGCGGAACAGGTCCAAGTATGTTTAGACGATGTGCCTCCAGTTATAATTATAAGCAACGTTAAGTATGAGCTAAAAGGTATTTGTTCACAATATACACGGGATGAGCAGATTAAGGCAAAGTATTGGGCATTACCAATCATACTGCAAGCGGAACCATACGAACAACTGGGAACTGTATGATGACTTAAAGTCCAAACCAATACCAGTAAAAGGTAATACAAAGGTACCATGTGAATTTTTAATTTACACCATTTGATATGTACTGTAAAATTTTATATTAATTAATAAACAATTCAAAATTTCATTCTAAAATTTGTTTGTTCTTTTCTCAAAATCGAATACAGATTATTTTTACCATACAGGTATACATCGTACGTATTATGTACACATAGACAATAATCAAGATGTAGAGAATATAAAACTCGTTACCTCTCCTCCAGGTAATCCGAAAGTAGGGTTCATATGTTTTGTGCCATTATTGATAATGAACTATCATTAATCGCACAGTGGTTTGAAAAACGTTTACATTTTGAAAACTAATGAACTTATTAATTTTTGTTTTATTGTTGATCGCTATTTTAGATTCTGAGCGGAGCGATGAATGTATTGGTTTTACAATGATGTGTGTTTTTTTTTTTATTTTTGTGTCTGTCATCACGTTTTAGGACAGAAAAAATGCTTAGATTTTCTTCAATAGTACCTTTTCTGATAGGAAAGTGAATCTAGTTGGTACTTTGGGGGGTCAAAAGTTAAAATTTCCCAGTAGTTTTCAAGAGCGCCTGGAAAAACAAATGAAAAATTATGGGAAAAACGGGAATTTTTACGGAAAACCAATTTTCGACAAAATCGATTTTGGTTTTTGGTATAACTCTAAAAGAAATGACCATAGAGACATGAAATTTTGACCGAATGTTTATATAAGTATTTTCTACACACCATATAATTTTCAAAATATTCTGACTTATTTTGAGCTGTTAACGGACATTTTCAGTTTCCAATTTTTTTAGTTTTTTTTTCTATAAATGTCAATAAAATTTTATTTGTTGGGTAAAAAATCTTGAAAATTTAATAGTAGGCTTCTAATATATAGTTTCAAAGGCAGATGAAAAATATTAAAATCCGTAGTCACAATTTTATTTATAGGTAATCAAAGTTCAAATTTTGACAAAATACGTAAAAATGACGAAAATGTGCAATTTATTTTGAGTTAGAAATTCATAAAAATTTTTCTTTTTAAATCTAAGGTTTGAAAATGTAATACAAGATTCCTCATAAGTTTGCCTAATTTTATCAATAAAAAAAAGTTTATAAGCAAGTCATAATAAATTTTTATGAGCATTTTAAGTTCAAATTTGTACAAGATTAGATATTCACTCGATTTCTCATGTAGCGATTTTCTTATTTTGTTGCAATTCAAAAACAAATAACTGTAGATGCATGAAAATTTCACTGAATGTTTATATAAGCTATTTCTATACACCATTCAATTTTGAAAATATTTTGATTTGTTTTGAGCTGTTAACAGACATTTTTAGTTTTCAATTTTTAGATTCTGAGCGGAGCGATGAATGTATTGGTTTTACAATGATGTTTTTTTTATTTTTTTTTTTTTTTTATTTTTTTTTGTGTCTGTCATCACGTTTTGGGACAGTAAAAGTGCTTAGATTTTCTTCAATAGTACCTTTTCTGATAGGAAAGTGAATCTAGTTGGTACTTAGGGGGGTCAAAAGTAAACATTTTCCAGTAGTTTTCAATAGTACCGTGAAAAACAAATGGAAAATTAAGGAAAAAACGGGAATTTTTACGCAACATTGATTTTCGATAAAATCGATTTTGGTTTTTGGTGTAAGTCTAAAAAAAATGACGGTAAATACATGAAATTTTTACTGAATGTTTATATAAGCAGTTTCTATATACCATACCGTTTTCAAAATATTTTGACTTATTTTGAGCTGTTTACAGACATTTTAAATTTCCAATCTTTTTGGTTTTTTTTTTTTTTAAAAATCAATAACATTTTATTTATTCGTTAAAAATTCTTGAAAATTTAATAGAATGCTCCTAATATATTGTTTCAAAGGCACATGAAAAATATTAAAAATCTGTAGTCACAATTTTTTTTTCTAAGCATTTAAAGTTGAAATTTTGACAAAATACGTAAAATGACGAAAATTTGCAAATTATTTAGAGTTAGAAATTCATAAAAATTTTTCTTTTTAAATCTAAGGTTTTAAATTTCAACACAAGATTAAACGTAAGTTTTTCTACTTTTATCAAAAATAAAATATCTAAAAGCAATTAAAAATAAATTTTTATGAGTGTTTTAAGTTCATAATTTTACAACATAGGATATTTACTCGATTTCTCATGTAGCGTTTTTCTTATTTGGTTGTAATTCAAAAACGAATAATTGTAGATGCATGAAAATTTCACTAAATGTTTATATTCTCATTTTCTATACACCATTCAATTTTGAAAATATTTTGATTTGTTTTGAGCTGTTTACAGACATTTTTAGTTTTCAATTTTTTTAGTTTTTTTTTTTATAATTGTCAATAAAATTTTATTTGGTGGGCCAAAAAGTCTGAAAATTTAATACAAGCTTTCTTATATATTGTTACAACATCAGTTGAAAAATATTGAAAATACATAGGCACGATTTTTTTTTATAAGCATTTAAAGTTCGAATTTTGACAAAATTTGTCAAAATCTCGAAAATTATAAATCATTGTAATTAAAAAATTATAAAATGTTCAGTTTTATAACTAAGTGTTGAAAATTTAAAACAAAAATTCTCATAAATAAATCATACTGTAACCAAAAAATCTAAAAAATATATCAACACATTTATTTTTTACAGACATTTTAATTTCAAATTTAGACAAAATTTCATATTTAAACCAAGAATAATGATTTTAGTTATTTTGATATAATTTAAAAATATTATTTGTTGGTATATGAAACTTTTAGAATATATTGTTATATTTTATATACACGCAATGGCATTTTAAAATATAATTTTTTTGAGAAAAATGATAAATACTAATGCCTATAATACTAAAATTAATTACTTTATTCACAATAATATCATCAAATACATTTAGACTTAGTAAGATATTATAGACTGACTGACCGTCTTCGCTCAGAATCGTTTTCTTATTCAATGATATTATATCATTGGATTAAAATCTAACACAATCCATTACAGGACTCACTTGTAACCTACTGTACAGCAGAGCGACATACACTTACCCGCCCTTTTTAAGTATTGAAACTACCTAATGAAAAATATTGTTTTTAGAAGTGTAGGACGTAGATGTTTCATATAATAACAAATATTAACAGTACCTATCACTTTCTGTACATTTATACATAATTAAGTATATCAAATACATTAGCACATAGGGACATTTGTATATGAAAACTGGCACACCGTTTCTTATCAAAATAACATTAGAATATTATTTATCTCTAAGATTGTTATAACAGTTGCCTATTTTTTAATTCCTTAGCATAACATGATATGGAAAATAAGGGCAAATTATATACAATATCGGGAGAAAATGATAATAATTTGGTTGAGCAGTTGTCCGATAATTTTAACTGGGTGGGTGGATGGGCGCCTGGTGGGTGAGTACAAGATTCAATAAGAAATTATAGTACGAGACTAACTTCGTCTGAATATGATATTTAAAAAGAATTATAACTTCAATAATAATTGTTATATTAAGGAGTCGAGGGGAGGAAGGTCATTTTAAAAATATGATAGGTATAATATTTCACTTCACCACGCCACCGGTTGAAGGTGCTACGTCCCGAGATGATGGCCTTCTGGAATTTGGACAGACGAGAATCATTCGAAATCACAACTCATTAAAGGCGGAAATTGGTTGCTCAATTACACTGCCAAACACAATGTTCTTTCATCGCGTTTACTAGGGTTAGAGGTGGTCATCATAACATGTTCGAATAAACTTCCAATAATATTATTTTGGTATAAACTTAAAACTTTTTGAAAGTTCAAACGAAAATTGAATACAATTAGAGTTTAATAAATTGTTATATTGATTGTCTAAAACTCACTTGACTTACTACATATCATTCTCAGTTTATTTTATTTTACAACTCTTTAGTTATTTTTTTTATATTTTCACATATATTTTAAGGTATAGGTAGGTTACTTAGTTTAGAAAACATTTAATTTCGGGTTGCATCTGTTATGATTTTTTTATTATCGTTTTCTTTTAGTAACCAAAAAAAAAACATATTTGTGGTTTAAAAAAAAATGTTGAGTAAGTACTTACATTAATTATTATAATTTATAGCCTATACTCCGCTCAAGTTAAAATTAGTCTGTTTTTCTTTATCGTTTTCTGATTGGCGTAAATTAAGATATATGGTAAGTACAAACCTTTATGAACACAATTACAATGATTAATTTTATGAAATAACCATAATTTCTGACAAACAAACTATCAAAACACCTTGATTTAATGAGCATGTCGTACTATATTATGAACTGCATTGACAAATCATAATATAATATAATTGTCAACTACTTATATTGACATTTTTCAAATGTTTCTTTTGGATTTTAGTAGTTTTAATTAATAGGTATTTTTGAATAGTAAAATTACATCGATTTGCAATTTTTTTCCGATGTTTTTAAATTTTAAATTCAAATGACGGTGGTATACTTTTATAAACTAAAAACTAAAACTACACGTCAACATGATTTGATAGGTGGGTACTTAAAATTAACAATATTGTATTAAAATATCTCGTAAATATGATTCTAAATCTAAAAATAATTGATATAATTGTGAAAAAAAGTTTTGAAATTTAGACTACATTAATCTAAATCATGTCGTATTCAAGTCACAGTGTGATATGATTCCGTCATATTCCGTCATTATTTTATGAATACCTATTCATAGGTTTTATTCATCAAAATATTGTTAAAATATATATGATTCAATTATAACTATTTAATACTTATACTAGCTGGCTACAAGCTAACTATACTGGCCACAATATAACACAACTGCCACAGCTTATTAATTGTACGTAACAAATAATTTTTTGAAAACCGTCATTAAGTATTTAGCTCTCGTTCTGCTCGCATATATCTGTTCACCGTTCATTGATAGTTAATCGTAGAGATGGACGCCGCAGCTTTATTCACAGAGTACCAAAAGTCGAGTTCCGATGGTCGATCAATAATCGACGCTCTAGATTTGGCGGTTAATCCTTCGATCACGGCTTCTTTTATGTCACAGTTACTGAACCGCGATCACGCGGTAGAGAAGAGTTGTACCCGATCGTCACCAGAATTAAGTATCAACTCGCCCGTATATCAACAACATGACGCGCTTATTGTAATTGCTTCACCATCGGAGCCTGCGGAATCTTTTTGTGTGGGAACAAAGACGGACGCCGTCGTGGAGACCTCATTGATCGAGGCATTAGACCTGGCAGTCGATCGTAGGATCATCGCCGCAGCTGTCCTGCAGCAACCCTTACGGAGGCACGAATATGCCAGGTCGTGTCCCGAGTTAAACCGATTCCAGTCACCCGTGTACACCAGTCTGACATCTGTCGCGCCGGTACCCGTGGAATTACCGGAAGTCCCTGCACCCCAGTGTGTTGTTCGACGGAAGTCAGTCTGGAAGAGAACAAAAAAATTCATTTGGAATTCCTTGACGAACGTGGCACGAAGGGTTTGCTTTTGTCAAACCTTCGGTGACATTGAATAATGTCCACCAAGTTTCCCACCTCTCCATTACCGCCACCGTGGTACGCCAGTGTTACCTGCGTACCACATGATTGTTGCCGGTCCAGTTGCCCTTTTAATGCCGCCGGACACTCCGTCTAATACTAGTAATACTTTTAAAACATGTAATTATTTTTCACATTGTCCTGTATGTCCGATGTTTTTCATACCCTTGTTTTCCGCCGTTTTGTACGGTGCCGTCGGCTTTTTGAATTACATTGGACCCTGGTAAGGTAGTGTGGACTAAATGTGTGGTTTCAACTGTCCTGTGACTTGACCAATCATTTATGTTTATTCTGAACAAAGTTTGTATTATTATATTATGAGACTGCTGTGTAAGCATTATTTATTATTATATTATGAGACTTGTATAAAAATTATGTACCTATTATTGTTATATGTGACTTTTATTTAAAAATGATGTATTATTATGTGACTTTTCTAAAAATTATTATTGTATATTATTGTATTTTTGTATATTATATATTATGTATTATTGTATATTATGTATTGTTGTAAATATATATTATTTAGCTATGAATTTATAATTGTTTTGTATGTATGAAAATAATAATAAAAATAATGGTATAAAAAAAAAAAAAAGGTTACAAATGTTTTTTACACTAGGTTTTGTAATGCCGAGTCATAGCCACGACACTACCAGGTCGAGTTAAAATGTTCCTCGTGGTGCCTTGATTAGAGAATCTACCTAATAGGTGGTATCTGGTATATACGATATACCTACCATTTTTATAAGACCTAACTCATGCGCTCATCTATATTATAGGCTCCTACCTCGTGTTACGTAATACATAATATATAAATTAACCTATATAGGGTGATTCTTTTATCAAACAACACTCATCATTTGAAAAGTATTGAAAGTGTTGTTTGATAAAAGAATCACCCTGTATAATATACAACTCACACATATTTCTCCAGCGTATATTTATTCTCTAACGATCCTAATCTGAGTTCTATAGCTATCTATCGAATGACCCATTGCCATTTAGTATTTACCTACCAGCGTGTGGTTTACTACGCGTGGATTATATGTGAAGTGGATTTGCGATGTTATACAAATTATGTCCAAATGTCCAATTATATTTAAATGAAAGCATTTAGACACGCAAAAAGTGTATGTTCTTTACATACAAAACAATTATTGTTTTGTTATATGTGTCACTACTTACTAATTGGCTATCATTCAGTAAATTTGTGGTTTAGAATACAAGTTGATACATAAAAAAGGTGGACAATAAATTATTATTATTATTATTGTTACCGCTCTGCTGTACAGCAGTTGTCGAGCATATGTATTAGATTCTGAGCGGAGCGATGAATGTATTGGTTTTACAATGATGTGTGTTTTTTTTATATTTTTTTTTTATTTTTTTAGATTCTGAGCGGAGCGATGAATGTATTGGTTTTACAATGATGTGTGTTTTTTTTTTTATTTTTGTGTCTGTCATCACGTTTTAGGACAGAAAAATGCTTCGATTTTCTTCAATAGTACCTTTTCTGATAGGAAAGTGAATCTAGTTGGTACTTTGGGGGGTCAAAAGTCAAAATTTCCCAGTAGTTTTCATGAGAGCCTGGAAAAACAAATGAAAAATTATGGGAAAAACGGGAATTTTTACGGAAAACCAATTTTCGACAAAATCGATTTTGGTTTTTGGTATAACTCTAAAAGAAATGACCGTAGAGACATGAAATTTTGACCGAATGTTTATATAAGCATTTTCTACACATCATATCATTTTCAAAATATTCTGACTTATTTTGAGCTGTTAACGGACATTTTCAGTTTCCAATTTTTTTAGTTTTTTTTTCTATAAATGTCAATAAAATTTTATTTGTTGGGTAAAAAATCTTGAAAATTTAATAGTAGGCTTCTAATATATAGTTTCAAAGGCAGATGAAAAATATTAAAAATCCGTAGTCACAATTTTTATTTATAGGTAATCAAAGTTCAAATTTTGACAAAATACGTAAAAATGACGAAAATGTGCAATTTATTTTGAGTTAGAAATTCATAAAAAATTTTCTTTTTAAATCTAAGATTTGAAAATGTAATACAAGATTCCTCATAAGTTTGCCTAATTTTATCAATAAAAAAATGTTTATAAGCAAGTCAAAATAAATTTTTATGAGCATTTAAGTTCAAATTTATACAAGATTAGATATTCACTCGTTTCTTATGTACCGATTTTCTTATGTTGTTGCAATTCAAAAATGAATAACTGTAGATGCATGAAAATTTCACTGAATGTTTATATAAACTATTGCTATACACCATCTAATTTTTAATATATTTTGACTGTTTTTCAGTATTTTACGGACGATTTCAACTTTCAAATTTTTTAGTTTTTTTTTCTATTAATATCAATTACATTTTATTTGTTGGGCCAAAAATAATGAAAATTTAATACAAGGCTCCTGATATATTATTACAATAGCAATTGAAAAATATTAAAAATACATAGGCACACATTTTTTATAATCATTTAAAGTTCGAATTTTGACAAAATTTATCAAAATCTCGAAAATTATCAATCATTGTAATTAAACAATTATAAAATGTTCAGTTTTCTTAACTAAGGATTGAAAATTTAAAATTAAGATTCTAATAAATAGTACATACTGTATTCAAAAAATCTAAAAAATATTTAAACACAGTTATTTTTATAGACATTTTAAGTTCAAATTTGGACGGAATTACATATTAAAATCAATTTTAACGAGTAAAAGTATATATTATAATATTTTTATAGCATCACTGATAATTTTAGGTTAATAATTAAATAATATGATAAATATTAATTCAACTTAGCAACTACCGTATAATAACAATATCAATATAATTTAAAATATCCTAGACTGACATACCGTCTCCGCTCAGAATCGTTTTCTTATACAATGATATTATATCATTGAATTCAAATTTAATACCATCCATTATAGTACAGTGATCTACTTGTAGCCTACTGTACAGCGGAGCGACATCCACTTGACCCCCTTTTTTTTTTTGTCGATTTGACTGAATTTAAATCAAATATTAATCTTGAATTGTCAATTGATATCAAATTAAATTTGATACATTTCTTTGTAAGTGACACAAAATTATTGAAGGTTTGAGCAAATGAAGACAGGAACAATTTAAGAAGTTACACAAAAAAAAGTGGCGAATTTCTAATAGAATCGTAGAATCTCGATCGATTAGCAATAACGAATATGGTCAGAGATAAGAAGACCGTTGATATAAAAATACTATTACATATATCGTAATAAAATCATTCGATGATTTTAAGTCTTTAATTTCTAATTATTTATTATGATTGTCATGATGGCATGAAGGTGCTCGTCTCTGATAACAAATAATCGATTCCGAGAGTTCCGCAAGCAACTATTTCTATGGCCTTATATTTTCATTTGTAAGTAAAAAATGTTGATGAGTTTTCCTTACAGAAATTAAAAGCTATCGAAAATCAATGTTATAAAAATGTGCACATTTTTCTTGTTATTAAAAAATGTATCTGTAATTTTGAATTACCTACCTAGTACCTAAGTTTTGAAAATATATTATATAATAAAGCGGTCCTCATAACTCATAAGTTGGTCTTACTCAAAAAATATCAAAAATACCTAATAGGTACACAATTTTAATAAAATTAAAAGTATACAAGTTAAAAAAAATTATTTTTCCTTAACGATTTTAGTCATTATATATGATTTATATTATTTTAATTCAAAATATATTAATAATAGGTACTTATTGACTTTTTTGCCATGACGAATTGATGGTGGTATTTCTGGGATTGTTGAAGTAAACTTACCTAAACTATAAAAACGTTCAAATATCACTCGTGTTGAAAAAACTTCAAAAAGGTAATGTAAGAATAAACTTTACTCAGTTTAACAATACAGGTTGGAACTATAATTTGTATTTAAATATCTAAAGTTGAATGCTTTTATTATAATGATTATACACATAGAATAGCCACAACTTAAAACCTTTTTTTAAAAAAAATTACAAAAAATTAATAAACATTATGGCATCTAAAGTTACAATTGAAATATTACATATAATTATAACTTCAAAATAACAAAATGAAAATACATTTATTTCTTAATTCATTATTTATGTTGTTTTAATATTAAATCGAGCGACCTACACATGCAATTGTCAACTAAAATTGTACCTACCGTATGATATACCTACCTAATAATTAAACCATTATTAAAACAGGTATCTAATGAAAAACCATTAGTTCAAAATTAATCAAAGTACAGGTTAGGTTAGGTTAGGTATCCTAATTTATTTAAGTATACATATTTATAGTATTTATAAGTATAGGTATAAATCTAAAATTTTCAATTTTCAATCGAACCATATTACACACAGGTGTGCATTGATTAAATATATACTTGTAAGAGTATACTTATGCTTAATTTTAGTCTTTAGATAATGAATATTGCTACTATTTTATATTTGTGAAGATGAAACAGATTTACATTTTTGAAAAATGTGTACATATATGGCTTTCACCCGTCGGACACTTTTATTATAAAAATAAAAGAAAGGGGAACTGTGCTAATAATACAGCCGCACTACCACCTACCACATACTGTGAGTGTATATTTTCTGACACTTGTATAATATTAAATTAATATTATACACTTCAGAGTTCAGAGCTTTGCACCCGAATAATTCATAAAAATCCGTAATCCGAAACCTTTTAACCAATATTGGTAAAATAGGAATATTTACCGGCATAAGTATTATTATAGGTACCTACCCAGCAACCCATGTACTAATGAAATAATAATTAAGCATATTTTTTAATAATAAATAATTAATTATTTGTAGTAACTAGTAAGATACATATTATATGGATTATGTACTTATGTACCTATACTTTTTGTAACTGAATTAGGAAATAAATATTATAATATAATACAACAACGTACATTGCACATATTATTTTATAAGTGTAAGTATAGTGTATAGGTACTTACGTATAATATTTAAATATTAAAGAAAAAAATATAGGTAATTTATTTATTTAAAATTTTCAACGGGTCATGAGATCAAATTACAATAACTTATAATTGTAGTTCAACATTAACATACGAATAATCAATAATTAATTATACAATAATACTAACAGTAATAATAATAATAATAATAATAATAATAATACAATAGCAAAATTATTTAAATACAAACAATTTTGTTTACATAAATATTAAATGATTCAATGGAACTAATGTTAAACAATTCAATTTTTATTTCATTAGCTATTGACATTATCCTATTTATAGGAGAAGCTGAAGCGTAATTTGTTCATTTTGTGAAAACATAAAACATAGTGGTTGACCTAGTTCTACATTAAGGGACATTGAAATTGAGAGAATCTAAAATTTCAGGAAAATTGATAAAACCATTAAGAAGCTTAAATAAAAATTTCATATCTGATGAAAACCTTTGGCCGGAAAACCGAAAAACCATAGCAATATTGAAACAATTTAATAGTCGTTGATACGGAGAATGCAGTACACGAGTAAGTTACATTTAAAGGCCATACATCGAAGAAAACGGTTTTGAATATTATCTAAACATTGAATTTGATATTTTAAATATGGTTACCAAACTATATAGTGCTGTATTCTAATTTTGCTTAGACTAAAGAAGTATATAATGTTTTTAAAACTACATATATCATTATGGGAATTTGTTTGTCAAAATAATTTTAAATTATCAGCAAACAGAAGTTAATTTGAATGTAAAAAATGTAAATCGTTAATAAATAACAGAAATAATAATGATGTTAAATGTAAACCTCGTGGTACACCTGAAGTAACATTGATTGGATAGATTTAACATTTTTATACTTTACTATTTGTTCCCTGATTGATTTTCATGAAAAAGTTCTAAGTTTTAAACCAACTTTTTTTATTTTAGACATCCTGATGTTATTAATTGTATTTATTGTTGTTATTTTGATGATTATAAATTTTTATATTTATAGTTCTTATCTAATTAATAGTTCTCAATACTTAATTAGGTAAATAGTTAGAAACTTGTTGAGTTTATAAATCTGCATTATAATTATAGATTGGTAGACACATTTATATTTACTATGCCAAAATATTTACCCACCACTTCCAGAGTCTATGAGACGCTACCGATATAACTATATAAGTTATTAGTGTTATTACTTAAACTATTATATTTTTGGATCGGATCCGTTTATAAAACCATCTGTACCGACCAGTAGTTACGCATATCCACATCGTCGGCCGACGGTCACATAGCAGTATTTCAGATTTCTTTCGACATATATCGGTGAGTAGAATATCATATTTTTATATTTTTACCAACACACATGAATTCGGAATTATAACAGTCATACAATTTGTACGACGTTGTAGAGAGATCGAACAATAAACGAAAAATAAAAATTAGATAATTACCTATATTGTTCTATATTTTATATTATTTACAAAATTACGTGAGGACGTGATGTCCGTTAACGATTTTTTAATCAATATTCAATATATTATATATATACAAAATATATAAGGTATACCTATTGTACTTGGTACTTCGAACATAGAATGTTCAATGTTCTTTTATCCCCCCCAAAAAAAATAATAAAAATAAATCTATGGTGTTCTTTTTTTCGGTTTTAAAGTAAAATATTTTTTATTTTCCATGGCGTAGTCACTATAGTCTTTACCCTTAGCTGCCTTATAATTTCTTTATAATCAGAGCATTTTAACGCTTAGGGATTTTACACCACATTATGACATTGTTTGATTTCTTTATATAATTTATATGCATTCACAATATACTCATCAGTCATCACAATATACCTACTGAAATGTTTTATTGTTTGCGTGATGTCTTCTCGTTAATAAAATATTTACCGGTTTCCAATTCTGATCATAAGTTGATCGTTTGTTGTGTAATTTTCAGGTTTAAAAACTCAAATTAGCAAAATGTGTGACAATGATGTAGCATCTTTGGTTGTCGACAACGGCTCCGGTATGTGCAAGGCCGGTTTCGCAGGTGACGACGCACCACGTGCCGTCTTTCCATCCATCGTCGGCAGACCACGCCATCAAGTTAGTATAAACAGCGTAAACAGTAACACCCATTCCAAACCTCATACAAAATCCCAATGGTACTATTTCGACAGCTAAAATTCATTGAAAACAAAATAACAATAACATTTTTCATCTTTCTTAACATATTTCATACTAATCTAGGACGTTCCCCCACCGATTCATTGCAGGAAGTTTCCCTCCGAACGGGACAATTTTCCACACAGACAAAACATTAATAGTAAAAATATTAAATATACAATGTAAAACAATAAATATACAAATGATTAAATTAAAACCATAATTATTATATAAACATAATTCAATAATACTTTCACATAACTTTGGTATACCATTTCATATACCTACTATAATGCGTATTGTCAAAAACACAAAACAAAACAGTAAAAATAACTACATTGTCTACTAGATACCATATAACTATATAAGGCACTACCAAAATTCATAACTATTAAATGTAACGTGAACTTGCCACACACCTATGAATTATTATTATTTGTATATAATAATGTACTTATTACTTTAGAAGTTTCAAGCATTCACGACTAATATTTTTAAATAATAACACAAAACTAAAATCGTTCTTCTTTGTTTAAATATCTAATTTGGTCCAAACTTGAACTTCGAATAACTACAAAAAAAACTGTGTATAAACTATAGATTACTTAGATTTTTTGGTTACAGTATGAAATACTTACGTGAAACCTTATTTAAAATTTTTATAAAAATTGAACATTTTGTAAATTTTTAACCAAAAAATAATTTGTAAATTTTCAATATAAGACAATTTGTTAAAATTTAAATTTTATATAAGTACTTCTTATAAAAAAAATATTGCCTATGTTTTTTAATATTTTTAAACTGATATTGTAACAATGTGTGGAGAGTCTTGTATTACATTTTCAAGCTTTTTGACCCAACGAATACATTTGTATTGATATTTAAAGAAATTTAAAATTGATTATGTCCGTAAACAGCTCTAAACGAGTCAAAATATTATGAAAATGTTCGTGATTTTTACGAATTTCGTCAAAATTCAGACGATCACGGAAAAAACGATTGTGGATTTACCCTCAATTTTTTTTTAAATTTTCTCTAACAATAACTTACGAGGAACCTTGTATTACATTTTACATTTTTTGATCGAGCAAAATTTTTTTTTTCTTTATAAGCATGTGTTTGTATGCCGAAAAACTAGGTTTTACATCAACATGTTATTAGTGA